>OX371223.1:173139733-173512233 GCA_947310385.1 Nephrotoma appendiculata
CTGGAGGATTACTATGTATTCCGAAACGAAAAACGTTTTACTAGGACTCGGAAATTAGGTACGAATTACAAATTTAAATGTACAACTACTGAACTTAGCTTTTTTTTTAAGTTTTATTAAACAGTCAATTGTTCCAAATAATATTTTAGAGACCGGGAAATTATATTTTAAATGCATGTTCGTAGTAATAAAATTACGATATAATAAGCCTTCAGGTATCGAATGTAAGTGCAACACAGGATTGCAATTATCTCCAAATATAGGAACATCACGAAAATCACATCCACCACTAATCACTCATCAGCGACAGTCAAGCACGACACGTATATAAAAATTTATCAAGAAATGGAATAAGTTTTCGTTTGCAACATGCCTAATCGTACTTATCGTATCGAAAACATTTTATTTAAATTAATAATATTCCTAATTTATTAAAAATGAAAATATGAAATTTCATCTTTCCAGCTCATGTGTTCCGGATGGTTGAACTTTGTGTCAAAGCATTTGTATCGAATATTAAAAAATAAAAAAATGTCATTAAAATATGTTTACTTACCTATTTGACATACAAAATGTAATAACCGTACACAAGAAATAATAATCTAATTTAGGTACATATTTATTAAAACAATTGCGATTACGTTGCGACGATGAATGAACATGAAATTAAAAGTAATTGTTTATCTGGGGTCGGCTCAAAATTTCGAATTACAAAAGACCGAATTATCAAAATCCCGACACCGAAGTTCAAATCTAAAGCGGAGAGGAGTGCAGCGACCTACAATTATTTTATTTCAAAATGCCGGCCCGTGGGCGCCCGAATTCACAAAAAAAATTAAAAAAATCGGGATTTTGAAAGTCGGAATTTTAAAAGTCGGGATTTTAAAAGTCGGAATTTTGATTTCGGGATTTTGAAAGTCGGGCAATCGAGCCCAACCCTGTTTTTCGCTCGATTTTTAATTTACGCCATTTTAAAAAGTATTTGCTAGAATGAGAAACATCGAAGACATATCATGCATGTTTCGCTTAAGACATTGTCATGAAAGACAAAAAACGTGCAGCGTTGACAGTTTTTGGACATGTCATTTGAGAAATTAATGTGACTTCTCATAAATTAGTCATTTAGTCAAACACCAACAAAAATCGTCAAAGAACTATAATTTTTCTTTTTCATACGCACTCAAAAAAAACTATGAAATAGTTATTCTTTCGTAAAAATTCACTTACATGTTGACAAATTTCCAACTGGGAATCTACTGCTTTTCGACGTTTGCACATATTTTAAAAATTAATACAATTATAAGAAAACTTAATAAGCACGATAAAAAGTTATTAAAGTGAATTTTGCATGGAAATTAGTTTCGAGGATTTCTTCCAAATTTTAAAGGTTCCATGAGGGCTGAATGATTTTAGAAATTTCTGTATGGGTGTTGCTCTGTGAATCTATGTGTGTGTTATTTATCTGTTTTGTTGCTCAAACTTTTAAATTTAGCCAGGGTGTCTTATTTAAGCTATTTTATCAATCGGACGTGGTACAATATTTCGAGATTTTTAATTTTAGAACGGACGGATTTTTTTTCGCCTAAAACTTTGTCTAAAATATGATAAATTTCCGTTCTAATTGTGAAAAAATTGCTGGTGATTGATGTATTCGCATTTTAAGTACCACCTACCGAACAACCAACATTTTAAAACCTCCAAATATAAACATTTCCAAATCAAGTTTGATAACGATCATATTCTAGCCTCATGAAATTTCATTTATTGAATGCATTGTAATTATCAAATCAAAAATCAAAATGCTAAATCCCCTTTAAATTAATCTAACAAATTTTATAATATGTAATAGAGCGAACTATTCTATTTACATTATCAGAAATACAATGAAGAAGAAATGCAAAATTAAAATTCACGTGACCTAAAAATGTTTAATTGTAACGTATTAATTAATAATACTTATAACATTATGACGAAGTTATCGCATACTTGATTATAATTCCTCATAATAACTCGTATGACCAAAGTACATTAGCATCATCATGTGCCATTCGAAAAAATCTTTTCATTTTCTATATACATAAATTATAAATAATCCAAACGCGCAAAGTTTATTAAATTTTACAACAAAAATTTCATTTAAAAATTTTTTCAAAAAATATTTTGGTTCGTATATCGATTCCCAAATTTTTTGAGATTTGAGTTTTTGAAGTGAGAAAAATCTATATTTTCGTGGGAGTAAATTAGTTTTTTGTGTGGTTGTTAAGAAATATGTTTGGGGATATGACGTCACTAAATGAAACGTCATATCGGACTGCCGCTGTTTATATGTAAATGTATACAAGCAGATTACGAATATATATATTTTAATGAACTTGAAATATAAAAAGTATGTTTAAATAAACAAAATATTTTACGAATATAGGATATGATTTCAAACTGGTTAACCCAATATAGGTCTTGGGTTCAATACAATTAAATTATGTATAAGAAATAAATTGTCAGTTTGAGATGATCAATATTTTATCAGTTACAAATATACTATTTGATAAATATTTTAAATTATTTTTGTATGCATATCAAGGCTTCAAACTTGGAGTGTAATATTGATAAATCAACTTTTGATTCGCTTCTTATTGTTTTAATAACGAAATTCGTATATGGACTTAACCTTTTTCTTATTACCTATGTTAACATGTCTACCAAGTTTTAAAATATATAGGAGAGACTTGCGCAAAATTTTCTCGTGTATATCACAATAGATATCTCTATATAGTCCATATGGATGCACAAATGATATGAAAATTTTTGGGACAGAGACAAATCATTTCAAATCCCGGGTGGTGGTAGATATAAACCCTATATTTACCGCATGTATCTTACATTTAAACACATACAGTAGAAATTATATCAAAGAAACCGCTTTACATTTTGAATGACATTGAAATGTAATAATATATTATGTGTATTGTTCAAAAATATAAATTTTAATTTGGCCTTCGTAGGCTAGCTAAGGAATCTTAGAACTCTAAATACTTTGCGAACAATAGTTAATAATTGTTGATCATCTTTGCGAATTATGTCACCCTTGGCATATTTTCGATGTTTGTTATGTTACATAAATGTTTGAACAACAAACACCTAATTGATACGAATGTTTTTTTTTTGCTAACAATAATAAATCAAATGGTTCATGTGCAGCCCTTGTTATGAATTGTTGTCATAACACGGGCTGTATGTATGTGTATACGAATAATTAATTTTGATTTAAACAGATTTCATCTACATTATTCTCAAATGTGTTATGATCTTATGGCATTGGTATGTTCAGAAATCCATTTACACGACTTTCCTGCGGCAACTTGTTAATGAAATCATTTGTAAATCATATTAATTACTAATTAGCTTATACGACGTGTCAAATGAGACTTTGTGGGAATATTCCGTATATGTCAGTAATTTCGATATCAGGTGCTCGAAATTTATGAAAAACTGAAATAAATAAGTGTCACCAGGTAAATGAGCTCATAATTTCCCGTTAAAGGCTGAACTCAATAATATAATACATATTATATATTACAATAGATGCAATCGTTTTGTCGCAATTATCAAAGTCTTGATGTTAAGTCAAGTCTCACGTTTGAACTCGTTCGAACTTGTTCCATGTTAACTAAATAGTTATTTTCTAAGCATTTCCTCTTGAACTTGTTATTTGTAAAGACTCAACTTAGGTTAGTAAGGTTGGTTTAGCAAAATCCGATCGAATACTCTAGGAAATAAAATTCAATTCAGTTAGACGCATTATCAAAAATTTAAAACTATAGTTGCAAATTTAGGTTTCCCAAAGAGTACACTCAAACCTGTTTTTGTGCGGTGGTTAGGGACCGCATAAAAGAAAACGCATATTTTTTTTTCCAAAACCACGAGTAGGTATAAAAAAAATTTTTCGCACCACATTTAAAAAGTTTTTTTTAAAAGACCGCACAAAAACAGGTTTGAGTGTGGAACTTGATTGAATTTTGTTAAACAAGTTTACCTAATCCGCAGTCTATCCAGGTTATTACGATCGATTAAGCAGCATTACGATTTTCTAGGCCAAACTAGTTTGACAAAGCTTCGAAGAAAGCAAATTAAAAATTAACCGTTGCAATTTAATTTCAAAATTATAAATGAGAACAATAACAACCATAAGTGGCAATTACGAGGATCCAAAACGGCGTAAATAAAAAAGCCTTTCGACGTTATTTGTTGTAACTCGGCTGCCGGTTTTATTGACGCCTTGTTAAAATACACAGCAAACGATTTACTTTTCCTCCCACAAACTAAGAAAAATAGGTTTTGGATATTTCGTTCACTATTATACGTATAAAGATCAAGGTTTGCGTCAATCATACTGAGGAAATGCAACACATGGATTATTTACTGTTAGCCGTTTCGAATATTTTTTGCTTCTGCCGAGCTATAATTCCGGCTATACGTATGTCTTTCTGAATATCAGCTAGGTTCCCCACCAAAGCTTGAATGAATTCTTTACTCTCTTTATCCCTTTTGTGTTTTACTAACACAGTTGTGCGGGTAGGGCAAAAGTACCATGTCAAAAATTTAGCTTTGTATGTGTTTTCAACCAACTTACACATTTGTGAATTCCTTTTTAACTTATTTTCGTCCGAAAAAAAACACTACATCTATACACACAATTGTGTTGGTTTTAATTTAAATCAAGCGAAGTTTTTTATCAACAACGCCATTACATACTATGGTTTTTTAATCACACATTTGTGTGGGTTGGACTAAAATTGAGCCGATTTTTTTTGTTTCTTGGTGAAGATTTTGGACTTAATGGCGCGTAGAGATTTTGCTCACAAGAAATATAAAAGTTCCAAATTAGTGATTGATTGGGAATCTTCTAAATTTCTTAGAAATAAAACTAATGCTTGCGTCAATCAAGCGAAAAATAAGTTTTACTTTGGGAATATGCATAATCCTAAGCTTACATGGAACAATTTAAAATTGCTTGGTATTTCATGTTCGTTTACTGAAGGGATCATTACTTTTTCTGCTAATGACATTTTAGATGGTATAAGTAATTTTAGTGAATCCTTAGGCGTTTTGCCTTTGCCGAATTCTAATTATTGTAGTTCTGATGGTTATACATTTTCTTTTGATTGTGTTGATGAGCTTATGGTACTGAATGCTATTAAAGCTATTAAATCAGATTCAATGGCATATGATATGTTTGATTTCAAAATACTAAAATTATTTATTGATTTATTTTTGGCACATATCACATTCATTGTGAACCAGTGTTTAACGAAATCAGTATTTCCTGAGTTATGGGAAAGTGGCTTCGATTATTCCTCTTCCTAAGAAGGATGTTATTTCTACTGTTTCTGACATTCGTCCGATAAGCATTTTGCCTGTCCTTTCTAAGGTTTTGGAAAAAAATTATGCAAATACAAATGCTTGAGCACCTTAGTGTTTCGCTATGGTCTAAGAATAATGTGCTTACCATAAATCCTTCTAAAAGTAAAGGATTATTTTTCTCCAAAAATAGCTCCCATGGTATTGTACCTGAACTCTTCTTAAATAATGATACTATTTTATTTGTTCCAATTGTTAATAATCTAGGGCTAATCATGAATTCTAAGCTGGGATGGAGTGATCATGTAAGTTTATTGTGTCAGCGAGTTAATTATAGTTTGTACTCGTTGAGGCTAATTAAAAAAATTTGTCCAGTTGACTTACGGATATACTTGGTGAAAAGTTTGGTTATACCAATTTTCTCATATTGTGATGTGATATTTTCAAATTGTGATAGTTCGTCAAAACGTTTGCTTCAGATTACTTTTAATAATTGTGTACGTTATGTTTACGACCTAAAGAAATTTGATCACGTTTCTGATTTTAAACATTCGGTTCTTGGTTGTGACTTGTTTGAGTTTTATCGTTATAGGACTGCTCTTTTTATTTTTCGTGTTATTAAATCAGGTTGTCCTTTGTATTTGTATGATAAATTGGATTTCTCCAAATCACTACGAACAAAAAATATTAACTTACCCGTCAACAGAACTAATATTTATAATAATTCGGGGTTAACAAATGCGATTGTCACTTGGAACAGCTTGCCACCTGCGGTAAAAAATTTAACCTCTGTTGATAATTTTAAAAAAGTTATATTTAATTTAATTATGAATAATTAATTGTTATTGCACATATTTGTAAATATTTCATATCATTTTTTTGTTGTTTTTATTTCTGTATGTATTATTTCCTTAGTTTTTAAGATGTTGCATAATTGTTTTTGTTATTATTGTAGATATTCATGTACAAAAGCTAAGGCTTATGCATTAAAATAAAACATTATTATTATTATTATTAAAAAGGGTTATAAACAAAGTTGTAAAGGTAAGCTTCTCAACATACCATTTCAAAAATTTTATTAGTGACGTGATGAATATTTTCAAACTGTTCTCGTTTCTTGAAATCCGGATAATCGGATTTCAAACAACGACGGAACGCACACCATTGAATTAGCTTTACAACATAATTTGTTGCCGGTAGCACATATGTACTTCCCACTGAAACGCATTTATGAAGGTACATGGAAATTAAACGACGAGAACGCAGTCAATTAGACTGATCACATCCTCATATCCAAAAGATATATCCAATATCAAAGTATTAAAACAAGACGCAGAGCTAAAATCAACTCCGACTGTGATCCTTCCATGTAGTTGCAAAATACACTTTTCGTTTATCAATAACATACAACCGTAGCTTCCAACCAACTCCGTGTTGGAACAATGAAGCTTTTAACAACCACGTTATCAGAACCACAATTATGAGAATACTCTTTCAGAAATTCTTGAAAACAAGCCCGTTCTCTGCAGGCCCGATTCCGCGGAGGATATAATAAAAATATTAAAATATAATAAATATTATATAACAAAAATTGAACAAATTTCACCGAGGACTAAAATGATTGGTTGAACGAAGATTGCTTGGAAGCAGTTCGAGAAAATGATCGCGTATACGAGCGAAATCTATATTCCAAAATACAAGACAATCATGTATCGACCACATGACCGCTTGTATTAACTGTATGATCTACTGAGAAAATCTGAGAAGCATGGAAGACGGCCCTGATTTGCCCACTACATTTCAACCAACGATTCTTCAAATTTCGAACAAAATTTAAAGAACGAAAATACTGAAAGGAATGTAAATTATAAATTACAGACAATCATTGAAGAGGCGTTAATTCCTCAAAAAAATGTTTATGCAAGACATAAAATAAGAAAAACAGCTAAATTTCCCATGCAATTTCTCTGTCGGATCGATCAGCTAAGACGGCGTCAGTCTTCTCGTCAATAATCAGTCGAAACCGTACTAAAACAAGTAAATACGTGTAAATAAAAGACAACATAAAGGTAACAGCGTATGTACCTACCACCGCGGTGGTATCTCTTAATCCCCATGGGAGCATTCAAAGTCGTTTCCAACAAGCACCACCGACTTCGTACAATGATGATGAATCCATAGCTGTGCCACCTGACTGTTATTGGGATGTCAGAGATGACTCACCCACAAATTATTGTTATCACAAGCACCCAAATCTGTGTATATTTTTAAGAATGAATCTCCCGCAGTTACTTTCAAAATATTATGCTTTTCTAGGTTTTTCGCCTAATAATCTTTTTTATAGTTTTTCACCAACGCCTTAGTCTAAGAGGTAGTTAACATTGTAAGAAAATGTACTAGAGTGATCTAAATAGCGATTCATTTTAGTTCACCTACCAGCCGTGTACATCAGACAAAATATAGATTAGGCACTTGCATTACATATTATGGTAACATTTATTAAATAATACTAATAATATGGCTCGAATAATAAGTTCGGGATCAAAGATTATATCTTTTATATATTTAGATAATTTGTAATCACAACTGTAAAACTTTTTATGCGGACATGTGTACTTAATATTAATGCAGCTACCAACATCTATTTCAGGTTTTTACAAAAAACCTTTAGGTCGGTCACGTGTACATCACATTTTTGATCAACCTAAGTTGAGTTAGTTCACAGAAAAAGTAGCCCGCCCTAATTTGGGTAATTAGTGTTTACATCATGTTACTCATGTTCCAATTTAGGTCACTGAAGAATAGTCTGTAGGCTAAATATAACAATACTGACCGAAATTTCAATTAAAATTGTTCAATAATTGTAAATAAAGTTATTTTACATTATATCTCATTGATTTAAATAAAATATATGCAATAATTTATTCGTAAATGAAAAGAACGTTTTCAGAAAATGATCGTAGAAATTATAATGTGGCATCGCACCACATTATAATGTGTAATTCAGTGACCGTTCGCGCGTTCCTTCCTTCCTTCTGAATTTTTTTTAAATCAATCAAAGTTGCTGAAAAAAATTCACAAGAAAAAAAAATAATTTTTTACCAATGATATGTGTTTAAAAAAATTTCAGAACGAAGGAAGGGATGAAAGAACGCAACACTGAATCCTCTTTTATTCCATTTCATCGAACTTATTGAACACCCCTCGTATCAAAATTTTCAAATATGAATACTCCATAAAGCGCAATAGATTAAAACTTGAAACAACCGATGCAAACTGATTCAAAGTCATTTCAGAAAATATAGACACTGCCTGTTGAAATTGAACATAAGGTTGAGTTTTATGACCTTTTCAAAATAACGTATCGTCGCAAAATATTAAAAAGCAAAGTTAGAAAGAGTTAATCTTGCTCTACAATTCTTAGAGGATGTCGATTATTGCGCCAGAATATCGAACGATACGGCCATTCTCTACTAGAGCCACAGCTCTGGCAATATCCACAATGCTATTTGTACTATGCAATTTGTAGCAAAATCATCAAGCGTTCCTTCCCATAAACACACTATTACGTAAAATCAAAAGTGTCAGCACTAAACAGTTCACAATTGCAGTTTAATATTGCGTATTAAAGGGTATTCAAATTTGAAAACTTTGAAATGCGTCATGCTTTTGAAAAGGTGCACAATCCGAGCCACATATTTCGCATAACGGAAGCTTTTAAAGATTTTTGCTGTCAGGTCAAAACCTGGTAGTTTTCTTGAGTTTATTTCTTTAGTCACTTCCGCAAGTGAGGTCAGGGTGGTTTCTGGATTTTCAGTTTCTGCTTGAATTTTCTTGCTCTCTTGTACCTCTTTCGTCTGGAATGTACACTCTAGGTTATCAGCGAAGAGGGCTGTTTTTTGTTTATCTTCCACTGCTTGTTCTTATAGATAGGTGGAATCTGCATTATTGGGCTTTTTAGTAGTTTTGTTGTCTTTCACAATCAGGTAGTATCTTTTATGAACTTTACTCTTATGAACTTTCAACTTCTTCGTGCAGTTGTTTCTTCTTTTTTAAAAATACATTAAACTTTATTCTAGTACTTATTCCTTACTTAAATCCTTCGTTATCTGTATGTGTATTTGATCAGAGCACAATTCGTAATTTTCTTCGTTACAACGTAAGTTGCCGGTAACTTCCTAGTTATAAAAAAGTTGTGTAGTTCCGTTATTTTATTAACATCTGTTGGCTAAAAGGTTGGTTTCCAGTAGACTGCCAATTACTCCCACTCTGTCACTTCTCCGAGAAGTTCTTTGCCTCTGGTTCCAACTATGTAGTCTTGATCCCAAGGATTATGTTTTGCATTGAAGTGAGGTCATCCAACAATGACATTTTTTAAACTTTTAAGAAACTTAAACTGAATGCTTTTTATCTTGATTCTGATTACTTGTATTTATTTTGTTTCATATTTTTCGCTTCGTAATGGTAACGATTGGTTTTGACTGTTAAAGCACTTCCTCTTTTTGCGCAGTGTTGTCTGTTGTGAGATATACCTACTTGACAAGCTGTAAATGTTAGATGAAATTGTTTTTGAATTGTGTCAATTTATGGATGTCCAAGACCATTCTAAAGCCATTCATGTTTATGCTTTTATCGCAGGAGGTATCCTGATGCACAATGAAAGCATTTGACTTTAACGTTCGGGCATTTCACGCCTTTTGGGTCTCTCGTGCAGTAGTTATTTGTATGTCCGTATAAATGGCATTTTCTGGCCTTGCTTTTCTTAGGGCTTGAATCTCTTATGTTTATGATATATCTTCCTCTTTATCGAATATTACCATGAACAAGCATATAGCGAGAGAGTTTATCTGAATGCTTCAACATGTGGGCAACTTATTACCTATATGTTTAAAACTTCGACGTTGACTTTTTATTTCTACTGGCTTAGATGTGGTTTCAATTGCATTGGCCTTTGCGTTTGGATTGTGGTGTGTTTTATTTCCTCCCTACTCTCCAGTATCTGCAGAAACTGACAACCTCGATTCGCCACCTCAGCTGCATGTGCCTCGATAGCGAGACTTACGATTTCAATTTACTTTGAAACTTAATGAGCGAAACAGGATTGTCACAGTATGAAAATTAATATCAGACCCATTTCTCGTATCAAGTATGATTATCACATTGTATGTGATCAAGAGATATGCGTGACACTTGAAATTGCGTGGCAGACAGATACTTGCCTCAAGTACCTAATAAGAAACCAATATTATAGAATAACAAAAATAGAATCATGTGACGATGACCAGACTTAAAATTCGAGGACTGTCCGAGAAATATTGAGAAAACAACTGATGAAATCTTCCTGTATGGCAGTCGGCTAAAGATTCATGGCAATATTGGCACTTGAAGTGATACCACTTGCAGAATATTAGCAATAAAACAGCAAGTGACCGAAAATTACATCACAACGCATTTCTATCAAGACAAAAATAGAAGATTCTCTAGTCATAAAATGTGTTACTGAAATTCTTGACAAATTTGAAAACATTCTCAAATTGTTTAATAGTCACCAACTTCTGAAATTATTTAATCAGCAACTATAGCATCCCTGCTTACGGTACGGTTATTGATTTATTTGATATTTAAGCAGATTTTTAAGTGTTTCAGTTCCGTTCATCCGTCTGCTCCTGTGGGGTGTGTTACGCACACATTGCGAGTCTTGTCGGTGCGCTCGTTTTATTTTGTATAAAAATAGTGGGCTACACGCATCATAAATGCATTTGCAATCTAGTGACCGCACTTGACATAATCTTGAAAGCCGCTATAGCTTGTACAAAACCACAATGCCACCTTTTGGATAGTTGTTATTAATAATGTACAAGTTTTTCTTTTATACTATTTACAGAGAATTTAACGGTTTTATGTACCAAAATATGTATAATAGTACATTTTTTGTGCCTTACGTTAAGTTTTGCTCAACAAAATATTTTTAATTCTTTTTTTGCTAATTCGTCGTCATAGCCTAAAATTTAATTTGGAGTTAACGAATTATACTCCTACCTAGTATTATTCTTTCTCCGGCTTTTGTCGAGCAGCCGAGGAATTAGTTTGGACCATAAATTTTATTCAAGAATATAATTTTTATCAAAATCAACTGACATGAATATTTTTCTTTTCTCATTTTAGTTATCATCAAAAGTATCGCCTCCAGGGTCACAAAGATTTAGCCAAATCCTTGAACCTCACATCACAGTTACTTCAAACATCACATGTTGCTGCCCGTCTAAATGGTTATCTAGTCGGCGTAGGTGGCATTAAACAATTTCAAAGTGAAGTTGATAAATTAGGATTAACCCCAGAACAAATTCAATATGTTAAAGTATATATTGAAAAGAACGAGGGTGGCAGCTTGTATTGCTGACATAGGCGAAAAATTTCCGTTCGAGGTCGATACACGTCGTGTCCTTTAGTTAAATTTAATGAAATTTGTCAAAAATAACGATATTTTATAAAGGCATTATAAATATGTAAACAAACAAAAAATTATGTAAATTTTTATGATTATTAAGTTATGTTTTATGATATTTGTGCAACAAATAAATGGGAAACATATATATTTTATTTACTATTTTAACACATTGTACCTTTGTGCATTTACTTTAATTTGAACACAGCCACACCAAATTTATAAATTTTATTCATTTCAATAAAATTTTGTACGCAAGTTTAGAAAATGATGTTAATAATTAAAAATATTGTACATTATTTTTGTGTAATTTTTTATAAGATGAAAATCTGTTTCTGATTTCTGTTATCTACATATAGCTGTTTAAATCTGTAATAAATTTTATTTAGAATAAGCAAAATTTGTGTTATTTTAAAAATCTTTATGAAGGGTAAAATAAAAAGAAGAAGTTTATTTCTAACGCAGTGCAAAATTCACGGGCCCACGCACCTTCAATGTCAGTACTACAGATGAAGCTATGGAATGCGCAGATGGTGTACATAAATCATACATTTGGCCATGCGTTCTCGATTTGGCTTTGTCGTAAAGTAAAAGCATGGAAAGCGAAGGGTGAGAACGTTTGGCTATAATTAACTGTTTTTATCAAGTGATTAAGACTAGGTGGAAGCTAACTCCACGGCGGTCAGAATGACTTTAACTGCAATCACCAATAAGTTTGATCTTGATATAGGTCGAATAGGTACAGTAAATAAGTGTTTAGATTTTTGGCAAGGCCGTTTTGAAATTTAAATTTGGTGTAAGAATAGTTGATATTCAATCAGTGTGTCTATTACAAAGCAAATGAAAGATGATATTTTTAACGGATTGTTACACATTGCGACGCCGCAATACACTCTTTCGGGAAATGATTTAGTGGGATTATTACTGGAAGGTGTGTGGGACTATAAAGTTCCATCTTACATTTCCGGTGGATGTGATTGCGTTTATCGAAAGATCAGTTTGTGGTGGTTTACCTGGTGCGCTTGTACCGGCCTGCACTTATATGATGCTGAAATACATTAGTCATATCCGGTGAGGATACGAAACAGTCTTTCAGATGGAAATTTTAGCACTCTATAAACCGGATTGGAACCGTCTGTATAAGTTGCTTAGAATACATTGCATGAAACTGATACGCTACGTTAAGGCGTATTGATTTCAACACCCTGTTTTTCGAAGCTTATCTGGGAGAATATTGAAATCTATAAGCGGCTCAACACACAATATGAAGTTATATTTCTTGGCGTTCCCGGTACTAGAAACTCCTTTAAAATGAGATGGCTCATAAATTACCTAGAAAGCGTGCATCAGACACTTTCGTGGGACTAGAACCAGCTTTCGGCGTAATGATGTCAAAAGATCGGGGAAGGACTCGGTGTTTTTTTAGCTATGTCAGAGGCATCTTACTACCTTGATAGGCCACATTGTTTCCGCTCAAGTTTTCTTTGCGAGGATCAGTTGTTGCCACTTAAGGACAAGATACGGGCAATTTTGAAATTCATCAGAACAAATTGTTTTTGGGACTAAGAGCCTAGTTGGGATTTGCTGCAATGGGCTCCTTTTAGCGATGGACTGGTAGAGCATTTCCGTTTGTTTCAGCGTGAGTAGATGGAAGTTTGAAAGGTTCTCTTGCGTAGAGATGATTACAATTAATACTAACCCGCCGTGACGTGGGAATTTCTAAAGGTACGAAACTCGACTTTGCTTTGCAATAAAACACATTCGACTTAAATATTAGCAAATTATGTATATGAACAGCCTGGTAAGTTATAATCTCGCACATCATCATTTTCAAACGTTGCCTCCTCTACCTCATGCACGGCCATTTGTCACCCTTTGTAATCAAATTTCATTCTGGACAGCCGCAACATAAAATCCAAAAGATGCATCTGTATCTTAATTTCTTTTGGAATATCGGTTATATAAAATCCAGGCACTCCAGCTTTTTCTAACGTTGACTGCTGATCCTTTACCTTTTGATCTAAATGCAATACGAGTTTCATGTCGGTCTCCTTTAATTTTTTATTATGTTTGATTTTCATCAAAGCCAAAATGTGTTCCAGTTCTTCTGGATCTGCGATTTTCGATATCCATTCTTGGATTTCAACTAATTAAAAAACAAAATTATAAATATTTTAACAGAAAATTGTCCATGCACACATTTGTTACAAACTTTGATGTTCGTTTTCCACTTGTTCTCTCAACTGCTGTAAATGTTTTTCGGTCACATGTTGAATTTCCATTAAACCCTTTACTATTTCAAATATTGTGTCATTAAGTAACGAATTAGCCAGACCTGTTAAAAGTTCGTATGGAATCCGCATTTGATAAGATCTACAAATACAGGAAAAACTTGAAAAATTTTAACAACCGAATTACAAAACAACTTACTCGGGCAGCGCACTGTGCATTATTTTCAATTGTTCTAGCAGAAAATACAATTTTTTTTGTAAAAATTCCGGGCTTGGTTGGATTAAACTCATTTCTAGTTCTAACTGATCAATTGCAGGATCATCCAAAGTCGGATTTGTCATTTTATTTAAAAATTTTGAAATAGTAAACAAAAATAGTATGTAGAAGGAAACTCGTTGATTTTAGTTTATGATACTATAAACGTCAAAACTACTCATCTCGAACTCGGCAAAATTTGGTACAAATTTTACATTTGTTAGGTTTTGTAGCTCAGGTTGACAGGTTCGCATTATTAATGCCCCATTTTTATTTTAGTACATACAACCAAAAGCTACAATTTACACAATAACATAAGTTCCAGAGAAAAAAATAACATCGCGGTGCTTGTGTATATGCATTTTTTTATGTATTCATGGGCCAGTTTTGTAGATAGACCGAAAATAAATTACCCGATCAAATTACGAGCGTTGCGAGCTGTTATTGCGCCAAAACTGTTTATAGGGAGCGTTTTAATTAGTTCAATGTGCGCCACCAGACGGAGCGGTGTGTATGTATATTCAAAATTGAAAATAACTGTTGTTTACATTATTGTTTGTGTTCAATGGGCCCATTCGAATTCGAGTCGAACCGAAAAATATAAAAGTGATACCAATTAACTAATTTTTATAAAATAAACCAATTCACAAAAGCAATTTTGTATTTATGTATGTGTCTACATAACAGAGATATATATTTTTTTTAATATTTACATTATTTATAGTTTTTAAAGGAAGTTTTCTATTGGCTTCCATCATTGTTAAATATCGAAGTGCTTCCATTTTTGGCTATATATCAGTTTCCTCTGTTTGACTGTCCATATACTACAATAAATTATTCGTTAAAAACTTCAACAACTTTGAATCCATGAGCTCATGATACCTTGTTGGCTATTCGGTTTGGATTATACATAGTTGATTTTCGACACATTTATTTTAATAAATTTTCAATTTATTTCAGAATTTGATCACTTACTTATCTTCAACGATAGAAATGTACATGTACGTGTTTTCTTTTATTCATTCCGAAGATTCCGAAAATTTCGAAATTGATATAAATTGTTCTTTTATTCATTCTTTATATTCTATTCCTTCTGTTCTCTTTTCTTTTATTTTTATAGAACATTCCGAACGCATTTCGTTTGTGCTATACCAAAAAGTAAAATAAATAGAATATTCAAATATTGTTTCAAACGTCAAACTCATTTTCATTTTTTTTTTCGTGTGCGTTAAAATTGGTTTGTAATTATTTTTAGTTTTTTTAATTAGTTAACCAATTAAATAATTTTTTCATGGCTATCTTTTCATAAAAAGTGCAACGAGACACGGTTATTATGTTTTACCTATTTGTCAAAACTCAGAAACCCTAAGGTACTGTCAAAAAAGTAATCCATATATTCTTTTGTGTTCTTTTATTACATTTCCCGTAGAATATTCTAAAGTCACGTGATCGCTATTCTATTCCTTCTATTCTTTCTGCAGAATGAATAGAAGGAAACACGGATCGAAAAAAAAAGAATAAATAATTAAAAGAATAAAAAGGAAACACAGAATAAAATACAAAATATTTACTTACTTTAATTTAAAAATTAACAACATTAATACACAATATGGCGCCTTCGCTCAAGTTACGAAGGTTATAAGCAAGGAAGTTAAATGTACAGAATGAGCCTAAGCAACTGTCAAGTGTCACTAATTCGGAGGGCAAAAGAGAAAGCATCTAAATCAACGGGATTACAACAACAACAAAAATCTATAAGCGCCCCACGCCACAACCAAAATTATTTTCTTAATTTTGTCTGATTTATAACTTAAATTCAGGATAAATTTATCACAAATCACTTGTTTCTTAGCACAATTTACATTTTATTTTATATAAACACTTGGTAAACTTGCTGGTGGTAAAATATTCCTTCTTGAAATTTTTTAGGCGCACTTTTGCACTTTTTCACGATCCACTTCATTTTGTACAAAAGTCTGTATTTTTTGTTATCACATAATACACCACTATATAAACAAATAACTATTTCATAAAGTTTGTATTATTTTGATGAATTATAATTGATAATTTTAAAAATTTATAATTTATAATTTTAAAGCGCAAAATTAACACGTCACTTCATATAACAACACAAACCGGTTTGACGGGCGCTTATAGCGAAATATGAGTAAACCATATGGATTTTTTATATAACCATCCTATTCTGGCTTGTGACAGATGAAATAGCAAATTTTATATGGGTAAAATATTGCCACCTATTCCTCAGTATTTTAACTTCCTTGGTTATAAGTATCTATAGCGGATTTTTCAAAGGAGTGATAGTGTTCCGTCCGATAAAGGATCGAGTAAATTTAGTGTGGGAACGTCAACATTTTTGTTTTCTTAAATTTTCTTTTCAATTTTAAATCAATTTTGTTGTGAGTACGGTGACAAAAAATTTCTAGTTAATGACGAATTAATTTACTTTGCATTTAAAATTAATTCTTGCATAACTCAAATGGTTCTTGGAATTACAGATAGCGGTGAAGAGGTCTTTGTCGAATATTCCAAGTAGAGGAAGTAGACGCACTTATTAGTAAATTGAAAAATGGAAAGGTATCCGGTCTGGATGGAATCCCCGCGATGAAACTCGGAGGCGGTAGGTACTCTTCCAAAGATCTATACGATTTTATCGTCTCTATTTGGGACCAAGAAGAGATGCCGGAGGATTGGACGACCGCGCTCATATGTGTGTTGCACAAAAAAGGCGACTATCTTAAATGTGGAAACTATCGTGATATAGCTCTATTGAACACTGCTCCCAAACTACTAGTACTTGTCAGACTCATCCCTTTCGCCGAAAACATCATTTGCAATTATCACTGTGGTTTTCGTATCAACCGATCGACCACTGACCATTGTTTTGTCTTGAAGATGATCTTGGAAAAAATGTTGAGAGTACAACATAACCATAGAAACTCGTTTCTCTGTGTAAATTAACAACGTCTGGATCTGTATGTAGAATCGTAATTGAAGGAACTGTGTCAGACAGAATCCTTTGAAGTAACATCTGGTGTTCGACAGGAAGATGCACTCGCGTCCATGCTGTTCAATTTGGTGCTTGATTACGTAGTGAGGAAAAGCACCATCGAATGGTGCCAAATCAGGCTAAATTCTTGGATATGCAGATGATATCGTGCTTCTTGGCCGAAGACCTAGCAACATCAAGGACAGTTTCATACCGCTCAATCGCTACGCAAGAAGATTTGGTTTGGAGGTGAACAGTAGTAAAACCACTGGAACCAAGGAACATCTCCAACACAAATCTCGGAATTGACGAATATAATTTTGATAGCGCCGAAAACTTTAAATATCTCGGGTCAGTTATAACATCATTGAATGATATGCAGGCACAAATAAAAGCCCGAATTGCTGCCGGATAACGAGTTTTCTACGCCGAATCATATAATTATTGCGATTAAAACATCATGGATCTATCGCAGTCGTGCAAGCTCACACTTTATAAAGCACTCATAAGACCTGTGCTTTATTTCCGTAGCGAGAGCTGGACCATGACCTCTAACGATTGTAGATTGTTATCTACCTTTGAAAGGAAGGTCATTCGTTTAATCTTTTAACTGGACATGGTTATTCGTATTGTCAAAAAATCAGACGCTGCAGCTTATGCAACTTTTGATTATTCTGTTTTGTGTCACTTTCTTGGGAGATTAGGATAGTCGGTGTGGTATTATTTAGAGTAATCACTTCACTCTTCCCCATTGCTTGGCATTAATAGTAGGTGTCTAAGAAATTACCTTAGAATTTAGAATTTATATCCATTTTCTAAATTTACACTGTGCTGTTGTTGTTTTTCAATATTTTTGCACTCTTGCAAATGTGTATCCGATATATTTATGTAATTTTAAAAAAGAACTTTAAAAATGTTATTTAGGAAAACTATACTAGAATAGCAAGCTATACAAATTTAAGCTCATCCTTCAGTTGTGGAGTAATTAACACAACAATTAACCCTTTGCACTCGTATGTCACCTGGAAGTGACAATATAAATTTACTCTAGAACTCGTATATCAGTCTGTACACCAAAAAAAAAGTATCACACTGTAAAAGATACATTTTATAATAGTAATAAATGAAATAAATATAATACGTTCAATTCTAACACTGTAAATTATTTTAATTCATTTAGGTTTAATTCAGGTTAAACGGTCGTTGATATATTATACCGTATAAATTTCATCGTCTCTTAGTACAGTCAAACCTGTTAAGTTGGACGCCTTTTTAAGTTGGTCACCTGGTTAAATTGGACGATTTTGTCTAGCATTTTTAATTATTCTCAACCAAAAATTGTTTGCGTGGACGCTCTAACGCTGTTAATTTTGTTTTTTGTTCAAAACCTTTGTATGTTGGACACCTTTATAAGTTGGTAATTTTTTATGGCACCGCGAGTGTCCAACTTACACAGTTTCCACTGTATATATCCTTCCTATTAATACCAACCCATCTGCAAGTTTGAAAACAACATACATTTTCATCACATGAAATTCTTTCAAACGGTGTCTTATCTTATACCAATGGTACTGCTGATAATCGTTTAAGCCTCAAATGAAATAAGAAAAACTAATTTATATTTTAAATTTACGTTGTCGTCTAAAACTATATCCCTTAGACAAGAACACATATATGTAACATCTTATTATATTCTAATTAGGTGATGACTCATGGCAAAATTGTAAAGCATTTTAAAAAAAAGTAAACGACCAAGAAGAAGAGATCAACGACACCCACCAATTTTTATCTTTTCACTAAATTGTTACAGTAAAAATACGAAATTAAGGAGTGGACACTGGTGTAAAAATAGAAGAAATCACACCTTCAACATTAAATTTAAAATTTATTCCTCAGTTTGATAATTCATTAAAAATAATAATACATAGATATAGTCACAGCATACGAACGATATTAAAAATGAATTTTTATGAGACTTGTCCATGGTTTGTAAAGTGTATAGAACGTTTTGTATTATGTGTACACTGTTGTGAAACCTTTTTCAACTTTATTTTATTTTTTTTAAATTGTAGCGAATTAGTCGGCTTCGTTTTTTAAGCATTTTATTACTGTCAATGTCACATAGTTTTTCGTAGACTCCCACATTTCCCATTTTACTAATTACTGTAGTAAAAAAGGGCATTTTTTATGAGGTGGCATCCCCAAATCTCGCTCCTTCGCGATTCAACCCTTTTTGTTGCCGATTAAGTTCAAGTTATACCTCATTCTTTTTACCTGCCGAGTCACACCGAATTTTAAGAAAATACGAGTTAACCTTTTTAATCAAATTCATTTTAAAAATCAGTTCACTTCGTCCTTTCAATTGGGAAACATTAACAAGTATTCATAAAATAAATATTGTGATTATGGCACTCCACGGTATCGTACAAAATAAACTAAAGGATTTAACAATTAGTTTAAAGACGTCAACGCCACTGCAAGAAAAGGAAAATATTCTTCAACACTTTTCGATTAGTCCGGACAAATCGCCTGAACTTTACGAGTTGGACAAACGATTTATGCAATTAACACTTACTCAGCCTGAAATTAATGTCGACAGTTTAATAAACGAATATCAATTCAGTAGCAGTTGCAATAAATTAAAGTCACCATCATCATCATCATCAGTGCGACAAAATCGTGATGTATCATCATCCTCGTTGAAATGGCCATATCATCATGATCAACATAATTATCGAATTATTAAAAACAACTCATCGATCGATGATTTAAGCAGATTGTTTAAGTCGAATATGGATCTTTCGAAATCGATTCAATCAAAATACAGCGATTTGGGCGAATATTTTCCAACAACAAAGAAAATCGTGCTGAAACATAACGTAAGGATACGAGTTTAAAATGTGAATATTCTATGTATTTGTTATAACTTTATAAATAAATAATTTAGATTTAATGTTAAGAGATCGGTGTTTTGCAAACGGAATCCTTATACATAAAGAGCTGCGAAACAAAAAATCAATAACGCAAGAAACGGGTGGTCCACTTCATTATTTCCTAATTGTTCAACAATGTCAGACTTTCGTAGATAATTATTGAAATATGTAGTTGATAGGGGTTAAGCGTTTGTATGAAATACGAATCTGGAACCACAATTTCTTTTTTCCTGCTTTTTCTATTTCATTAGAGCCATGGTTTTCGAAGACCTTTTTACTCTCGGAGATTATTTAGCCTATTTCTGGTCTACATTCCATTGTAATAGTAGTTTTAGAGGATTGTCAACTTGAGAAGCCATTTTATGTGAAAATTGTTTGTTTGAAATAGGTCGTGTAAGTATTAATAAATTGTTGCTGCTTTTTTACCAACTTATATATTTTGTATATAATTTTTGAAAGGCATGGAACATAGACAAATCATGGGATGAACCTTACTTTGTTTGGTAGAATAGCCAGTTTTATTGTTCCAAGTCACAAGGCATCTTAAAACGAACCACGTGGCGTAGTTTATTAACTGCTTGATTGACTGGGAGTGCACGACAAAACTTATTAGACAAGATCTCCGATAGGCCGAGATAAACCGATGGCATATGAAAGTTAGAAGCCAATAGTTAGTAGTTGTTTTTTACACAAGACAACACAATTTAAATTCAAATTAATCATAAATACAAAAAAAAAAAAATTAGTAACAAATATAAAAATTAAACAGCCAAGGAGGTTCTGCATTGTAATTTTGTAATAAATTAATATATAACAATTTGATCATAATAGGTTTATTGGTTTTAGGTTTCAGTGGTTGACACTTAGGCCATTTTTGGCTCATTGTGATACCACGCATTCACGCCACATCATTAACCCATTCACCTATTCACCTACTCACACAACTACAGTATACGACCTGCACATTGCAAGCTGCATGTCAACCTGATTGATTGACATGGACGGTGGGTCGGCGCTGAGTTCTGCACTCCATCAGAGGGTCTTTGCTTAGTTGTGTTTATTAACATCACCGATTGTAATCGATGATGAAATTTCGATTTGCATCTAGCCTCTGATGGGATTTGAACCCACTACCTCCCGGTCCAAGTGCCAAAGCTTTAACCACTGCACCATTTGTCCGTTTGATCCTAATAAATATCTGCGTAACTCTAGAGACTTTAGTACCCAAATTATTTTTAAGGGATTTAATACATAGCTGAATCTTTCAATTAAATAACTATGATTTCATAGCTTAAAATTTAAAAAAACAGTTGGAAATAATCTATGATAATCAACTAAATTGTATGAACATTCAGCAATAATTATGGTGATCTAGAACAAACACTGCCATCTTCATGTTCACCTAAACATTATAAACATTTAGTAATTTAAATTCTCTTGAATCAACTAAAATTTAGATTAAATTAAGAAAATGCCATAGACAGTAGATACAAAATTTACTAAGTTCTAAGTGTAAGCAATATATTTATACCTGTAACTCTAAAAATCAAATTAATTTTCACAATTTAAAATCATTTCCGAAATAAAATTTTGATTAATCTGCATAATTTACCTAATATGAAATGAATAACATTAGAACCCAAAGCAGATAATTACAAATTTAGTATTAATTAATTTTATTCAGATCAATGAAATAAATAAGACATTATTGTAAAATCTGATGAAATCTGACATTTCCGATTTGCATATTTTTTTTTCTTATTTAACAATTTTCTTTCATTTATTGAATCTTTCAAACATAAAAATAACAATAAGTAAACTTAAAAATTTTATAATTTATGCTATTACAGCCATCGTTTTCGTCTTTAATCGTAGGTTTCGCGCTAGCAAATTTGGATGAGATACCAGTTTCCCTGCATAGCTGATCCGCATCTTTTTTAATTCGTCTTTGACAGTTAGGATGCTAAGGTCCTTATGTATATTTTTGTTTTTTACGAACCAGGGTGCTCCTGTAATCATTCTCAGGATTTTTGACTGTGTTCGTTGGACAATGTCGATATTCGAATTTTAGGTTGATTGCCATAATTGACACTCATACGACCAAATTGGTTTAATCATTGTATTATACAGAAGAAGTTTGTATTCTAGGCCAATAGTTGAATATTTCTCCATCAACCAAAGCATTTTATCAATTTTTAATTTGATATGGTCTCGTTTCATTTCAATATTTTTTCGCCAAGTTAACCATCGATCTAGATGGACGCCTAGATATTTTGCTTCATTTGATTGAGGGATTGGTATTCCGTTCATTGTGACAGGCGGACAAGTAAGCTTATTTAAAGTGAATGTTACGTGGGTCGATTTCTCTTCATTGACCTTTATCTTCCATTTCTTTAGCCATATTTCGATTTCATTAATATGTTGTTGCAGAATTTCGGACGCCGTTTGTGGAGTTTTATGGCTATACATACGATTGGATTGCCGTATCATCTGCGAAAGTAGACGTCAGAATTTGCGAAGACGTTGGTAGATCTGAAGTGAAAATTAAATATAACGTTGGGCCAAGCACACTACCTTGTGGTACTCCAGCCAGAATGTTTTTCTCGTTCGATTTAGAGGTGTTGTATTTGAAATAATATCTGCGGTTTGACAAATACGACTTCATAAGTTGGTAAATTTCTGGTAATTTAAGATTAATTTTATGAAGCAGACAACACCTAAGAATACGGCGGAGCAGTATTTTTCTCTTCGTATGCTGACCTTATTTCTGCAGCTACTCGGTGCACTTGCTCAATGGTTCCATGCTCGGCTCTGAAACCAAATTGATGACTAGGGATGATATTTCGTAGTTCCGGTTTAATATTTTCGATAATAGTTTTTTCGAATACTTTCGAGACGATTGATAGTAGGCTTATTGGTCTATATGACGAGACTTTGGTAGGATCCTTGCCAGGCTTCGGGATCATTTTTGTAGTTGATAATTTTCAGCACTCAGGGATATATCCTGATTCGTAAATTGAATTGTCTATTCGAGCCATTCGTTCAAAAGCACACTCAGGCAGTTGTTTAAGCATTTCACCTGTTATTCGATTATACCCAGGGGCTTTCTTTAATTGAATTTGATGTGCAATAATAAACTTTACCAGTGGTTTCTTTATCTTAAATTTCCTCACAGGTCTGATTGCTATATTTTCTGTTTGAACCACCGATAATCCAAGGTTTGGAGTGAATACACTTTCAAGGTGATCAGCAAAGGCTTTAGCTTTTTCCGATTTGGATATGGAGAGCACAAAGTTAATGCAACAAAAGGGCTGGTAGAATGTATCGTGTAAAATCGTGATATTTATTAAAACGACGTTAAATGTTCAAGAATTTTTTTTCAAAAAGGCCAATTGGTGAAGGCGAGGAAATTTTAAAAGCTGGCTGGATCCAAGCTATAGGAACTGATCCAAAAGCTGTTTTGCTTTCGCAAAACCGCTTAGCTTTAATATTACAGGCCAATTTTGGTTACAGCAATATTTGTTTATGAATTTCCAGTAACGAAAATAATTGTTCATCATAGTTGGCGTATTTATCAGTAGGAATTAAAGTAGAGTTGGCTTTAAATAAAACTAAAAAAAAGGCGATTTTCATAAAACCGATTGGGATTACCATTACTACTGACATAAAAACTAACTATGATGAACAATTATTTTCCATTACTGGAAATTCACAAACAAATATTTCTGAAACCAAAATTGGCTTCTAATATTAAAGCTAAGCTGATTTGCGAAAGTAAATCAGCTAAATTCAATAAGTTCTTTGAAGGTAATTGGTGCTGTCTTGCGCAAACTTCCGCGTTATCCGGAAAACCGCATGAAATTGTACTACAATTTCTTGCAAAGCCATCCTCTTGTTGGGAGTGTTTATGCTCTTGCAAAGCTGGAAAAGGAGCTAGATGCAAGCATATCGCGGCATGCCTTCTTTATATTAACCGGTAAGATAAAGAAAAATTTATTAAAACATAAAAGTTTAATTCAAATTTATTTTAAATTTTTCATAAACCGTAAACTGCGGAGAATAAGCTGCACCGAAATGAGGAAAAAGTGGGGAAAAGTGGGATTTTCCATTTCGAAACAATATAGTGTCCTAGTTACAACCGAAATTTGCCACCTTCGAAATAAACAAAAGGTTGCCGAAACACTAACAGAGGAGCAAGAAAATAAATTTATGTCGCAATTTATAGATCATAAATATCTTTTAAGAAATATATTGTATAATTCTTTATTGATTTTTAGGTCGACCACAATAAGAATCAGCCAAACTCATGAAAGGCGCACCAAAACGATTACCTATTATAGGCCACCATGGATTAAAATCGTTTAAGCCGTTCATGAAAGAATTCCTAACAAAACCAACAACCACTGATTTGTGTAGGATAAAAAAATATAGAAGAGGCGATTCAAATGTGCAAGACAATAGTTAAACAAACCAGTTCTCAATGGCATGTAGAATGAAAGATTCGAATAACAGCCAGTATATCGTATTATTTATTTACTTATGCTTCCAATAAGAAACCGGATTGGAATAAAAAATTATCTCGAGTTTATCATAGCTCATTTAAAGGAAATAAGGCAACCCAGTATGGATTGTATGCTGAAAAATAGCTAAAACAATTTATGGAAAACACTATTTATTGTTTGAATGTGGCTTTATAATTTCACCAGATCTACCGTTTCTAGCAGTAAGTCCAGATGGCATATCATTTAACGGTGAAGAATGGAATCTAATGGAAATAAAATCACCACTAAATGGAAGGAACATGACAGCAGACACGTCGTTAAAACATTGCCTTACTTAGAGCTTGATCAAGACGGGAACTATAAATTGCGACAACAACATCCTTATTATGGACAAATCCAGCTTGGTTTAGCTTTAACTAATTTAACCAATTGTGATCTAGTTATATTTAGTTTATTTAACAATAGTTTTAAAATAATAAAAGTGGAAAAAACAACTTTTTCGTTTTAAAAAAATGAAATTTTCCCATTTATTCTGTGATTTATTTTTGTGATATATTTTTATTATTTGTTTGAATTTGTTCATTTATGTACGGTAAATTTTGTTACTTTTGTAACTTTTGAAATACGAACCATATTTTATGTAATTTTTATTTTGAATTCGATTTTATTTTTTTTGGAATACATTTTAGCAAGGTTAAAACTTATCATCTGTTAAAATGGGAGAAGTTAAATTTGAGATAGCCCTCACAACTAGCATTATTTCATTTGCGCGGTAAAGCTGGAACATATTTTTTCATATAACACCTTCAACTGCTTCAGCCAAGCATTTCTTCGCTCTACATGTACTCTGGCAGATGCAATTTTTCCGGTCTAATCATTTCTATTAGATAACTAGCAAGCTCATCGTGATTAAAAAATCTTTATCGACTATTACTGCATCGTCTGGTTTTAATTTTGTGGCCAAATCCGTTAGGTGAAACATAGCTTTGTCGGAAGACTTTTCGGTTGCTATTTTGCTTATATAATTCTCGGCCCCAGACGGAGATACACCAATCAATACTTTGCTTGCCTTTATAGTGTGAATATAGGTACAAATTCTGCACGTCAAACAGCTAGAAGTAACAGTTTTGAACTCCATGCAATCTAAAACTGTCCTTACATTTTGATAACTATCAAACCAAGATAGCATAGAAAAAAAAATTCTATCAATTTTAAGGAGGGGGGGGGGGGGGGGGGGGGAGGGAACGGGAGGTTTAACATAACCCTACATATCTCCGAGCAACCTAAACATAGAAATTGCCCAAATCAATAATAGGGCTCTATCCCATGAATTGCTTGAACTTTTAGTGAAAAAAATAAGTTGATATTTCCATCCGTTCTCAAGTTATCATGGACACAGACGGACAGACGGCAAACCGAAACCGTGTAGCATTTTTTTTAACAAAAAAGCTTTAAAAGAACAAGTATTTAGTAAAATGTGTTTATTAAGTGTTAGTGTGTTTCGTCAAGTGCCTACGGCAAATAGTGTTAAAAGTGAAATTATGTTCATTAAAAATCATCATGATTATATCCCGTTCACCGTGAACATAGGGTTTTGATTTATCTATCAACCACAGTTTTTTATACTTCATTGTCAATTTTTTTTCTAAATCAACCTCAATTTTTTGCTAAGGAAATTCGTGTTTTTTCAAAGTAACTTTTCAAGTTCCTAAATTTTTCGAAACTTTTTTCAAAACAAATTCAGTGCTGCCAATTCTTGACAGATTAGGTTGGATGAAAATGGGATTCTTAAATTGTTATTGAAAGAAGTTCTGGAATATGGCCCCCCTTGGATGGAACTCGATCAATTCTTAACCGATTGTGATGGGATTTGGAATGTTGCATGGAAATGAAAGATTCCTAAACCATTCGCTGCCAAGGACGAGTATACTCGTCTTTGGCTAGGTGTTCTGCATTGCCAAGAAGAGTAAATTCGTCCTACTTTCAATATGTTATAACATACAGGCTTTTGGATTAGCAAATTTTTTGTGTTTGACGAAATAACACAGTGCTTAAAATTTTGGCGTTTGGATCGGGAGGTACCGGGTTCGAATCCTGATAGGGGCAGGATGCAAAGTGAAATTTCATCAACAGATTACGATCTGTGGTGAAATGTAACACATCTATGATCCCCTGTCGGTGTTCAAAACCCATGGGCCGACCCATATTCCATGAAAATATAGGCTGGCTTGGTGCTTGAAATGTGCAGATGGTCTTAAATCGGTCCTATAGACGTGCGTCCTCGAGTTGGCCGGGAGGCGTAAAGTAAGGACATAAAAAGCAGGATGAGCCTTGAGCCCCAAAAACAGATCGCATAGTTAACAATAGAAATAAAAAATAAAAAATTGTGACCTCAAACATAAATATACAAATGTAAAAAACTTGAAAAAACACAACAAATAACATTTATTACAAAAATTTAATTACTATTTATGTATGATAATACACAGTACCACTCAAAATATAAATGGCAATGGGAATTACTTCATATAATTTCATAAGACGAAACTCGACCAATTCTTAACAGATTATATGATTTGATTTGATATGCTGGATGGAAATGAGATTCTTAAACAATTTTTAAGAAGTTCTAGAATATGGCCACCTGGACGGAACTCGACCAGTTCTTGACGAATATTGAAGCGATTTTGTATGTTGGATGAAAATGGGATTCTTAAATGATTTTTAGAAGAAGTTCTAGAATATGGCCACCTTGAACAGAACTCGGTAATTTTTCTTAAGAAAGTATTGATTGTCCAGTAGATTTAATGACGCTTGAAAGTCAATTAATACTCCCTTTTCATTCACGCACACACCACCCATTCACACTTTTACAGTATACCAGCTCCACATTGCAGGCTCCATGTCAACTTGTACATTGATGATATGAACGGTGGGTCGGCGCTGAATTCTGTACTCAATCAGAGGAATCTTAGTTATGTTTATTAACATCACCGATCGAAATCGATGACGAAAATTCGCTTTTTGCATCCAGCCTCTGGTGGGATTCGAACCCAGTACCTCCCGGTTCAAGTGCCGAAGCTTTAACCACTGCACCACTTGTCCAAAGTTATATTGATAAGATAAAACATTGAAGAGAATATCAAATATTGATGAGATTTTGTAGGTTAGGTTAGGTTAGGTTTCAGTGGTTGCTATCACACACTTAGGCCAATTATGGCCCATTGTGATACCACAGGATCCGACATCATAAACTCCCTTAAACCCATTTAGTACTATTAATATAGCGTAAAAGATCTCGCACATTACAGCTTTCGAGGTTACAGAGGCTGTCCATAGTGTATTTTCCCAAGTGATCATGTCTTCTACCAGCTAGCGCAGGGCACGAGCAAAGGAATTGAGCAGTAGTCTCCTTCTCCTCCTCGTCCATGCAGCTTCTGCAGAAGTCATTTGGATCCAGACCCAGCCTTCTTGAATGTTCTCCAAAAAGGCAGTGTCCAGTAATTATCCTCACAATTCTACCTAAATCACGCTTTCTTAGTGTGATTAAAATCTTGGAGCGATTCAAGTTCAGCTCAGGTCATACTTGCTTCGTTACCCTGCCAGTTGAACTGGTTGATCCACCTAGCATTTGTCAAGGCAATTGCTTCCCTATGGCTTGCTGTTTTCAGCACAGAAGACATAGGGCTTCCTACACATTCTCTCCCTGGTTCCAGTTGGAGTTGCCGTGCAGTTTCCCTCAACGTCAGAATGGCCCGGAACCCAAACCAACTGGATATTGAAATGTTCACTCATCTCGTTAAGACATGTGTGACAATCCAACGCCACCCTTGACGCCAAGGAAACTGAATCCAGGAAAAGAATGGCCACCTCAATATCCACATAGATAGTGATATCAATTAACGATATTAGATTATGCTTCAACCAATTCATGACCTCTTTAATCGCTTAAACTTCAACCTGGTACACACTGCAGTACTCAGGCAGACGAAAAGATAAACTAACATTTAATTATGTACAGAATACACCCGCCCCTATACACTCTATCATCGAGCTTGGAGCCATCGGTGAAGAATTTAGCTGACCCGGTCGCCATAATGAGTCCACTATTCCAATCCTCCCTAGAGGGTAGAATCACCTTAAAAAGCTTGCCAAAACACAACAGGGGTGTTATATACCCGAGAACTGGTCACCATACGCTCACACCATATAGCAGTACGGGCTTTACAACTGCCGTGTACAGCCAATGTACCAGCTCCGGTTTCAAGCCCCATTTTCTTGCAATGACATTTTTACAAGAGTAGAGTGCCACAATAGCCTTCTTAACTCTTTCTATCGTGTTTGGTTTCTAACTGAGCTTACTGTCCAGAAGAATCCCTAATAATTTCGCCTTTTCACTAAGGACCAGTCTAGTACCATTCAGGCTTGATGGAACCATTGCCGGAATTTTATATTTCCTAGTGAAAAGGACCAGCTTTGTTTTAGATGGATTAATCCCCAATCCACATCTACTGGCCGAACTCGCAGTGATTGATAGCGCATTCTGCATAACATCCCTGATTGTACCCAGGTGCTTACCCGAGACAGCTATCGCTACGTCATCGGCATAAGCAACCACACTAATTCCTTCCCTCTGCAGTACCAGTAGTAGTCCATTGATTACTATGTTCCAAAGAAGGGGAGGGAGGACACCTCTCTGGGGTGTTCCTCGAACGACCCGTCTCCTGACAGAAACTTCCCCCATCCTCGCTATGACCCTTTTGCTTCCAAGCAAGTGATCGATCAGCCTGGTTACTGGGTCTTCGATCTCAAGTGGCAACAATCCTTCCCTAATTGCCACCACCTTCACGTTGTTGAAAGTCCTCGATATCGAGAAATGCCACCAACGAGAATTTTTGAAAATCCAGTGACTTCTCAATTCCCCGAACCAAAGTGTGTAATGCCGTATCCACAGACTTACCCTTATAGTACGCATGCTGAGATTTGTGCCCAGTTTCTGCGTACAATTTTCGACCGAATATAGACGTCCAGCAGCCTTTCCATGATTTCCAGCAGAAAGGATGATAGAGATATTGGTCTTAAGTGCTTTCGGGATGAAGGTCACTCAAGCCTCCCTCCATTTCATCGGGATGTATTCCAGCTCCAGACACCCTTTGAAGACGACTTCCAGCCAGGGAAGCAAGACCTCCGAGTTCTTCTGAAATTCTGCTGGCACAATCCCATCCGAGCCAGCTGACTTAAAAGGCTTAAACCGTTTAATAGCCCATTTTATCGTCCGTGTATTCAGAAAATCCTCTGTACGTAACAGATGGACCCCGCAGTCATTCCTAGGCCCGCAGTCAATCAAAAGCCCCGCAGTTGACACTTCCTCACTTCCAGGGAAGTGAGTTTCCATCAAAAGATTAAGAGTCTCTTCACTAGACGCCGTCCATTCGCCATCCGGTTTTATCAGATAACCTGAAACAACTGGAGTAGTGGAGAGAATCTTTCTTAACCGCAAGGTTTCTGAGACCCTTTCCATTTTATCACAGAAGCGCCTCCACGACTTCCTTTGCGCCTTCCTTACTTCCCTTTTGTAAACTCTCAAGCCTTCCTTATACAAGTCCCAGTCTTGAATTTCTCTAGATCTTTTCGCTCTATTGAAAGCAGACCCACAAGCTTTCCAGCACTGCGCAAGTGCCGAGGTCCAACAAACAGGTTTCCGCTTTCCCCTTAGCTTTGTTAATGGGCAAGCTTCCCTCATAGAGATATTGCAAGCCCTAGTCAGAGTATCCACCATTGAGTCCAGTTCACTACCCGTGTTGGGAGGTCCTGGAACTCGCGATTGAATGATGCCCTCCAATACCTCCCTATATACATGCCATACTGTCCTTCTAGAATTTCTGAACACGTATTGATTTGTAATTTGGAGATTTAGTTTAAGAGTTAAGTATCGATGGTCGGAGAAGGAATGCTCCTTCCCTACCCTTCATTCTCTGATCATCGGAGAAATAAATTCAGGGACCAGAGTAACATCCAGAACTTCCTGTCTATTACTTCCTGTCTAATAAAAGTGGGCTCCTGACCTATATTGCTAATAGTGAGCTAAGTTCTTAAAAGAAATTCGAAAAATAACTCATCCCTATCATTGATGTCCGAGCTGCCCCAGATGGTATGGTGCGCATTCGCGTCACTTCCCAGGATAGCTCCCACCTTCCTTTTTTCCGCGTCACTGACAGAGAGATTTTGTAAGTTGGATGAAAAGGGGATTCTTAAATGATTTATGAAAAAGTTCTGGAATATGGCGAGTTCCTTTTTATTGAATTCCGTCCCAGATGGCTATTTTCTAGAAATTCTTCCAAAAATCATATTTAACAATCCCATTTCCATTCCAAATGACAATGAAGTATAAAAATTTGTGGTTGACTTGTAAAAAGTTGTGAATGAACTATAAAAATTTGAATATCATTTGCAAAATCGTGAATTTGAAGTGCAAAACCTATATTCGGTCATAAAGGTGAGACACATCGGACATTTCTAGAATCGGAGATAAAAAGTACAGACATTATCAGACCTTTTTCAGCATTAAAAAACTTTAGGGAATTTTATCTCAATTTTCACGTGTTTATCTAACATTAGGAAATTGTTTGATCTTTACAAGGACACTATCAGGGACTAAGGAACTACTTTAATATAAGAGTGGGCACGATGGTTGGGCACGTTTTAAATTTAAGTACGATAGTTAGAAAAAATATTTGTTGCCAAAAAATTTCTGGAAAATTGGTGGAAAATATAAAGAGAAAATTGAAAAAACCACCGACAGATTTCCAATACATCTTCAATTAAAATTTTAAGATAAAAAGGCTAGTAGTCAAAAGTGGTGTTTTTTGCAATAAACATGAATCGGCAAATAATTTTAAAATTTATACAATTTCATCCAAATGTCTTGCGCAATCAACTTCGATCACTGTATCTGCATTGTGCATACAAGTATATCAAAACCAAAACCATAAACAAGTTTTTCGTTCATACAATACCATTATACTCGGTTACAAGCATGCATATAAAAAAAAATTCTATTTAAATTTCTTATTCACATTTTTATCTAACTTCTTCAAGATACACATTGAAATATAAGAAAAACGTGATGAAAACGGTGCAATAAGAAAGCCTCAAGAACTCCAAGAAGAAAACTCTTTCGTTTTATATTATAATAGTTGACTTGCTATCTTACAAAATAGAATTGTCTGTATATTTCGTATAGGTTCGTGTGGCGTGAAAGAGATAGTAAGATAATGATCAGTTTATGCTTTAAATTTTATATGGTTTTCAAATGAAAATATCTTCTTTTGAAAATACGAATACACATTTTGACCATATTTATGTTGGTATAGTGGATTATGTTGTATGCGCGATTTTCATTTCTTTTTTTCTGCACACATTTTATGTAATAAATTTGGTTTTAGCTTTTAGCGAGCTAATGAAAAATTTTAAGATGTATTACTTCTTGAACTTATCGTAGGTTGTGCTAAAGATATATTTAGACGATCACGACAGAAACACGCTATACTATCACGATAGTGTCTGTAAATAATTATGTTTATCCTATACATAATACGTACGAGTATATGTGTTGGTGGTGTTTGTTAATGCAATTGTCATCAATATCAAAAAAAATCTTTTGAAATTCGACGCGAGCGTATAGAAAGAAGTATGTACATAGAATGAGCAAAGTTGCTTATCTAACGATTTGTAATTTATGTTCGTGTTAAATTATAATATTACGCCCAATGTATGTATGTAACATGATAATAATTATTGTGATTAGCCGTAGTAAGTTATTTTAATGAATTTGCGCGTTCTGTTTATCAGGCTGTTCTTGTTAATTTTAGTTTTGTAACTAAAGATCGATGCAATTTACAAAACAAACAATAATGCTAGACTAGTAAATATCATAATTTTGTTGTATTATGATTTTTGAAGTAAGTAAAGTATTGTAATCATACAAAAATTGTAGGTTGAGTCTTTGATGGATCTGGACGTTTTAAGCCCGCCTGAATATTTTGGGACTAATTTTTGGGTCGTGGATTACCTTAAGCGATCTATCAAAATAGTTATTACAGCAATGTAAATGAACCTTTTAGGGCTAGACTAAATAGGTAAGATGAAGGCTCAGCTCTATAGAGATATCAAAAGAAAACTTGATAAGTCAAAGAAAGCGTATTTCTTACATTATTTCAAGGGCGAGTTCCTCTAATATTGAGATAGAATTCAGGAACCGAAACTTTATAATCTGAGAATTATGAGAAACAAAAAAAATGCAACCTATAAGTTTATCGACACTTTCATTCAAAATAGAAGAAAATAGTCATCTGAATTCACTTGTGTGAAGTATGTTCTATCTGTTTGTAGCGAATAAGTATTGGTCAAAAACTCGTTTTACCGAATTTTTAAGTTTAAAATATTTATACAGGGATTCGAAAGGTTTACAATTTTTGTTTGCTGCCATTTAATCGGATAATATTGCCAGTTCATACTTGACAATCGTGAAGTACATACGTGGTGCACATGGTAAAATTATCATGGAAAATATACGATTGAACAACGCGTTTTAATAGTGCAAACCTTTTACACAAGTCGATCATTAATTTATAGAAAAAACATATTTTTACGAAAATCCGAACGGTTCAGCTATTACAATCACTGGCGAACGTCACCGTGATATAATAAGGATTTTTTTATACTAGAATTGCATGCCAATAGCCTGGTGAACATGTGGTTCCAACAAGACAGTGTCACATGACATACTGCTAGAGAAGTGGAATTGTTACGAGAAATATTTCCACAACGGTTAATTTCGAAACCTGGTGATGTGGGTTGACCTTTCGCGGATTTAATTGTTACATACTTCTTTTTATGAGGTTACCTTAAAAATAAAGTTTATGCAAATAATCCAAATAATATTAAACAACTCAAAACACATAAGAGAAGAAATTAACATGATGCAGGGTGAAATGTGAGACATAAGAGAAGAAATTAACATGATGCAGGGTGAAATGTGTGAACAAAAGTGATGAAAAATGCAATCAAAAGAGCTCGCATGTGTAAGACCAATAGAGGCGAACATTTGGCAGGCATTGTTTTTTGTACATAATTCCAAACATTAAATAAATAATCTGTAACCATTAAATCTATTTTCTTTTGTTTAAAAAAAAATTATTGACAAAAAAAAAAATAGTAAACCTTATGGCTGGACACCCTGAAAATGAAAATTTGACGTACAGGTACAGTGATAAAAACGTAAATTACCTTTTTATTTCCAGAGACAGACCAAGGCATGATATCCCGGTAAACCACAAGTCCTGAAAAATTGTAAATGTATGTCTGATGATTGACTCTGATGTTGAAACTCGTAAATTGACTTTTGTGTCAATTACTTGACTACATAAATATAACGCAAAGTCCAAATTTAAATCTCAGTCTTTAACGTGCCGCATATGATTAGCTTGAATAGTATATTTCTTACTTCAGCTATGAAACCTGTTATAAGGCGCATTTGAATGCAAATTACACTATTTTAACTTCGAAGTCTGTTATATAACTGACGTTGAAGTCGGTTCCTCATCAATGACTTAAAATTCAATTGTTCGTCGAGCTTCAACGCCATTTACAGAAGTTTGGCTTTGAAGTCAGTGGTGTGATTGTATATTTAAGTCAGATAAGTCAGACATGAAAGTCAGTTTCTAGTAATCGAATAAGTGACATTGTCGTCTGTTTTAGAAAAGTATTCAAATCGAGTTCAGTGTATTGCTCTAAAGGTTTAGTTTAAGCGTCCAGGTAAGTACACCGTTTATATTACACTATTTCGAGTTAATGCATGTTTAAAAGTGAAAATTAAAAATGAATTCAGTAATAGCAAATAATAAAATGAAGAATAAAGCAGTTAATAATTTAAAATACAAATTTAAAAAAATAAATAAAGTCATTTTGAGCAAAATTTTATTAGACAGTGAACTAGTGCAAAGTTCAACTAGCGTGCTCTCACAAATAGGTACCAATAGCCAAACCCAATCATAGTTCTTGCATACAAGCGAAAATGTATCTGGTTTAAAGGAAACTATGAACAAAAATGATTCTGCATTTTGTGAAACTAGTGTTGCGACTGAAAATGGCTGTGAACGTAATCTAAAAGAAGAGAATCGTAGTAGACCTGTCACAAACAATTTTCCTGAAAATATAAATTTAATCAATTTTATAGAACCATACAATGATTCAAAATTCAATTCATATGTAAAGTTCTTCTTGCAAAAATGGTCGATTGAGCATAATATAAACAAAAACTCATTATCAGAGTTATTAAAATTTTTCAAAACCATTTTTCCGAAATTGCCACTGGATTACCGAACTTTGCTGAAAACTCCACGAAACTTCAAAAAAGTTGTAGTATTTCCAGGAGAATATGTTCATGTTGGACTAGAAAATAATTTAACGAAGATTTTAGTGCAAGAAAGATCGAACGTAGCATTATTACCACAAACTTATATATTGATTTAAATGTTGACGGGCTTCCCGTATTCAGCGATAATATTGAACATTCGTTTTGGCTTATATTAGGTCGCGTTGTGAACATTATCACAAATAAGGTCTTTGTGATTGGAATCTATCATGGCCCAAAAAAGCCAAATAGTTTTAGAGATTTCCTAAGCCCGTTTGTGGATGAAATGAAGGTAATTCAAAATGCCTTTTATGATAATGGAATACCTATTTCAATTAAAATTCGAGCAATAATGTGTGATGCTCCAGCTAGGGCAAGTGTATGTGGCGTTAAGCAATACAATGCCGTTAGTGTGTGCCCAAAATATGAATTTAGAGGAGTATTTGATAAAAAAAATACCACAGAATGTGTTTTAATGATTTAAATGCACCTCTTCGAACAGACTCAACGTTTGCTCTACGAACATCTGAAGAGTTCCATACTTCAAATTCTCCACTTGAGGATGTTGGTCTAGGCATGGTATCACAAGTTGCTTTAGATTATTTACACATATTATAGTACTGCTCGGTGTAATGAAAAAATTACTAAAAATTTGGTTTGGAAAAAAACCTCTATTTCCAAATAATTTGAAAAGTTTAATCACAAACAAAATGATGTTATTAAACAAATTTCTACCAAATAATTTCCAACGACAGCTTCGATCTTTGGAGCACGTAGCTGTTTTCAAAGGAAACGAACTGAGAAATTTTTTACTCTTTTATGGACCATTTGTACTAAAAAGGTCATTGCCGCTGCACTTGCTGAAATTTTATCATCATTTTCTAAAACTGCATATAGCAATAAAACTTCTTTGCTGCCCAGATTGGTGTATAAAATATAATTTAATAGCAGAACATCTTTTAAAAGATTTTATTCCGGAATATGCAGATATTTATGGTTCAGATATGGTTAATCATAATATTCATATGCTAAGTCATCTTGCGAAGGAAGTTTTGGATTTTAAAGGCCTTTTGGATACTTTTTCTGGGTTTTGTTTTGAATCGTTTATGAATCCATTTAAAAAACTGGTGGCCGCTCATAAACATCCGCTAATTGAGTTCGCTAACAGACTGCATGAAAGCAATAACTTTTCAAATGTTACCTGTATAACACCAAATGTATCACACATCGAACTTAAAAAACCGATAGAAGGAACAAAGAACGGTTACTCGGAGCATTTATATTATGGCTATAAAATAAATAATGAAGACAAAAACAAATATGTTTTGAGTAAATATAATAAAATTTATGAAATATTAAGGTTCACAAAAGAAGACGAAGATATATTTGTTTATGGCCAACAGTACACGCAAAAGGATGATTTTTACAGATATCCCATTCTCTCATCTAAACTGAGTGTATATGAGTGTCAAAACATAACGCTAAACATCGAGAAAATGAATATGTATATCTCAATTAGAGAGAAAATTATTTGCAATGGTAGATCAAGAAAGTCCATCACAAAAGACATTTTTCCCTTTAATACGATTTTGCCATTCTTCAAAATTAAATGAACATTTTTAAAAACCAAAATCGTAGCAAGACATATACCAAATAACAAGTAATAGCAAATAAAATAACATCAAATTCTTTGGAAAAAATGAAAAGAGATCAATTATTTTTTGTTCCAAAGAACACGAAAAAAGAAAAAAATGGTTTGTTTACATTTGTTTAAAGGGAAATCAAAACAAGCAACAACAAAAAATGTTTTACACGTAAAACGAAAAACACTTTTAATTACACCAAATTCACTTTAAATTACAAAAAAATTAATATTATTTATAATGTTTAATTTAAATAAACACTTATAGCGCACAAAAAAATATGAACACCAAATTATAATGCCGATAATGAAAATGGCGCGTTTTTTGTTTCTTTGTTTTGACACTGACGTTTTTCTTTTTTTTTGATCACAAAACAAATCCTCCAAAAAATTAGGATTTCGAAATTTGATCACTGATCAAAAAAAAATCAATTATTTGCTTCCAAAGAACATGATCAGGTATTTCTGATCAAAATTTTTTGATTATGATCAATTTTTTTTGATCATTCTTTTTCCAAAGAATTCTGTATAAGTAAAAATGCGTAATACGTTTTTAAGTCGCAAAAAAAGTCAGAACATACAGCCATACCAATTTGTTGCTTTATTATTAATATTTAATTATATGTATTTACTGTTATTCTAATCTATTAATACCGAGGTCATGCAATATTAAATATTATTTTGATCGAGGATGGCACATTTAGAGATGGATAATTTTGCACTTGTCGAATTCCCACCGGATAAAACACAGCCCCACAAACGACTCATAGAAGTCATAAGATTTGCATGGTTAACGGAAGATGCAAATATGTGTTTTTGTCCGAAATCAAAAAATTGGTGTTTTGAATTAAAAAATAATGGCCTACCTAGAGACAACTGGATCAAATATCCCTGCCGCGTCATAAAATATAATATTAGTAAGTTTTTGAAGATATTATAAAATTAGTAGTTCAATTGAGTATGTAAAGGGTTATCCAATTCAAGCTTGATAAAGTAAACTTAAAAAAAACACACAAAATATTCGGAATGTATTGTAATTTTTATTTCATTTTACAGATTGATCCTTGCCATTTTTAGTTAAACAAGATATCATTCAAATGTCCTCCACGGGACTTCTTACAGGCCTTGATTCTTTTGAGGTAATTTTCAATGACTTTTCGGCACATTTCGGGCGGTATCTCGGCCATTACCTTACGAATATTAGTTTTCAATTCGTCAAGAGTTTGAGGATTGTTTGCGTAAACACGATCTTTCGCGTAGCCCCACAAAAAGAAATCCAAAGGCGTTAAATCACAGGATCTTGGAGGCCAATTGACATCAGCCAATCGCGAAATCAAACGTCCAGGAAATTTCTCTTGCAAAAGATCTCGATTTGCTCGTGTTACGTGACTGGTTGCTCCATCCTGCTGGAACCACATATCGTCAAGATCATAATCTTCGATTTTCGTAAAAAAATAATCGGTTAACATGCGGCCATAGCGCTCAGAATTGACGGTAACGGTTCGTCCATGGTTGTTCTCAAAAAAATACCGCCCAATCACACCACCAGACCACAATGCGCACCAAACAGTGACTTTTTCCGGGTGTAATGGCTTCTCTACAATCAATTGTGGATTTTCTGAGCCCCAAATTCTACAGTTTTGCTTATTAACGTATCCACCAAGCGAAAAATGAGCTTCATCACTGAAGAAAATGTTGTTCGAAAAATCAGCATCAGCAGATTTAATAATTTTAACGCGTTGGTCGATTGTTAAATGCTCCATATTCTTAAATGGCAGAATGTCAACTAAATAAATGACAGCGTACTTGACGTTTATCTTTGACAGGTATTTATGATTAATTTGTTTTTCTACAGATACCTTAAAAGCAGCGAACACAGAGTGTAGTCTCAGGTCAAATTACACATCATCGGATTTTTCGAATCAAAGTGAGAACAGAAAAGATCAACAACAACAGAAACAAACAGCCAACATGGATACGGGCGGTGTACTATCGTACAATGATCTGTTTGATCAAATCAATGACGATACAGTTTTACCCCCTGAAAACGACAATGTCAATAAAACGACCGGCGAAGATGAACCCACCGAACATGAATCGGAATTAGCGAATAACATAACACCTATGAATAATGTGGTTTATGTGCAGTACGAGTCCTTGCAATCAGTTCAGGAAAATTTGTCTAACCTCGAAAAAGGATTTATAACCTTATCCATTAAATTTGAGCAACTCCAAACAAACATGGAAAAAATCTCGGCACAAAACGAAGTCATGTTAAACATGATACTGGAATTAAGCAAAAAGTCATCAGCAACATCATCATTCACTCCGATTGTGAATATAAACTCTAAAGCGGGACTAGACGAGTTGGAGCAAAAATTAGAAGACGATCAATATAAAGAAAATATGGTATGTTAATTTATATTTAATATTTAATTATATATTACAATTATTATAGAAATAATTATAATATACATATTTGGTTCAGATAATTTTATTTCGTATATATGTTACATCTTCGTTTATGAATAATCCTAATATTTATAATTTTTATTTATTAGGCATACGCATACACCCATTATACATACAAAGGCGATGCAAAAAAGGAGATTAATGGTTTCGTGAAATCAATTCTAAATAAACTTCTCCACGAACAATTTTGTCAGGTGCTCAAGTGGGACCGTATAAAAAAAGTGGACAATTTGGCCGCTGATGTTGATGGCGAGCTTTAAGATTCTGTTAATATATTTTAAACTAATAATTGGTATTTCATTTCCAGAGATAATATTTTTTAAAAAATATTCAAATATTTTGCTTTTTATAACGGACGTTTGCAACAAAATGAAAAAAGAAGGTAGTGGCTTCTACAATAAAGATAATGTGTCGCAAGCCGCTCAAGATTACTTTAAACGAAAGCCTTATACTAAAACGTAGACAGAGTTTTGTGCATTATGGTCCTTATCTATATTATATTTAAGAACTCAGTTATTTTATTTTTAATTTTTTGTTATTTTATTTATTATTTTGTATACATAATTATTTAAATTTGAAATAAATTAAAGAAATAAACACTTTATAAAAAGTGTATAATGATCAGATATTAAAAAACGACTTTTTTGCTTTAATTTTGTAATCTTATGCCAATCTTATATCCGGAATGAATGTCAGTTTTTGGATGTTATTTGGACGTCGAAGGTTAGTATACTACATCGCGAGATTAAAGTCAGACCTATACACGTATTTGAAGTCGAAAACTCGATATACATTCAAGTTAAAACTTAGTCAACAAGTACACTGACGACAAAGTGACTACGCATCACGATAAAAGTCAAATATAAGACGGGATTTGGCCTGCTAACTATATGTCCACTAGACTGACTTACCGTTACAGATTAGTCACTTCATTTGCCGACCAACAATATTCGGAGTTTCCGAATCTTTCGGCGAACAATTGTCATGTGGTTTACCGGGTATTTTAACCAAATTTAAAATAAGAAACATAAACATTTCGCAAGCAAACAACTGATTTTAACGAATAAATAAGAACTTGTTCTAGGAGTGAAACTTAAGGGTATTTCTAAAGATTTGTCGCTAAAGTCGAAAAGACATCTGTCCAACATACAGAAACATTATATAACCTCTTACGGAAATATCTTATTTTGAGTAATACCGTAGATTGAATGGCCGTACCGTGACGTACATCGTTGGAATCGTCAGGGTCTCCTTGCGTGCAATTTGGAAGTAATAAATTGAATAGCTTGCATTTGTAGCTCATTTTGTTATCTTTTTCACGAGAATCTAGTACTACGAAGGAAGATGGATCGTCTATGAGTTCTGCCTTTTGAGAAGCAATTACAGTTATAGTCACTTATCTACTTATGATAAAATGTATTTGAATCAATCTTAGAATAGTTTAATACTTTAATCAACATAATTCGAGTTAATGTTTTACATAGACGGTCCAAATAAGTTTTTATGTAAACTATTTTGGAGAAACGTACATAGTACGACAAACATACGATACAAATATATAATTCACTAAAAAATCTCTAAAGTTATGTTAAATAGAATAAATTTAAATGTTATAGCAAAATCAGTTATTAATTTGGCCTTTCATCAGAAGTTAAGATCAAAAGTCATGCCTTTTCAAAATCATGGTTTGCAACTTTACGATAACAAATTTGCAATAGTAATATTCAGTCGCCATAGCCTGATGAGATGATTGAATTTTTTCATGATCTTATCAGATCGAAACTGGATATTACTTCTGTTACAAAACTTCGCCGAAAAATTTAAACAAATTTATCTCTGTAAACTGCAAGAATTGATCGAAATTCTTAGTACTCAAAATTGAATCAATCCCTAATTGTCAAAGTTTATGTGATATGTTTAAATTGTACACGTGTACTAAGCAATTCGATCACATATTCTAGCTGTAAAAACTGTTACCACAGTTTCTGTGTTGTCCAGCTAAAAGATCAAGCTTTCGGTGTAGTAATTGCTTGAATTTAAAATTTACTGCCCAAAATGGGTTTGGACGTACAAAGCACTTTAAAGAAAATGATTATATGGTGCAGTTAAAAAAGAAACAAAGTGAATTTGCGAATTCCATTAAATTGCTGAAGAATCTTGAAGAAAGAGATGTTTCTCGAATATTAAACTCTACGCAAAGTAGTCTTGAGATTGTTGCTAAGCTTGAAGATAAGTTGGTTAAAGTTGAAAATGACGTAGCTGAAGTCGTATGCAAAAATCGGTGGCGTGTTGTTGAATCTAACTCAAACAAACTCGTATACAAAAACGTTGCGGTATTTTAGAATATTACGCCTACGAAACCAACGTGGAAATTAGAGAAGTGCCTGTAAAAAACAATGAGGATCTCTTCAAAATGGTTAGCGATATTGCTATAAAAGTTTGTTTTATTTTGAATAAAACTCAGATTAAATATATCCATAGCACATTCTCATCAAAGCCGCCTAAACCAATTGTTGTTGAGTTTACATCAAAGTTGATTAGAAAAATCATTCTGGAATGTGTGAATTTGCAAAGCAAAAATTGTAAACTTTTCGCTAAAAATGTTGGCTTTCCTGACAGTACCTCACGACTATTTACTGTGGAACATATTTTATCGTGGAAATAAAACTGTTAATGGAGTGTAAAAAGTTGAAAAGCGATTACAATTTTAAACACGTGTGGTTGAAATTTGGTAAAATTTACTGTAAACTAAAAGATAACAGCGAACCAGTAAACGAGCTAACTTGACGAGCTAACATTATTTCGTGAAACTTTGACTTGTGGACGTGGTACTAATTCAACGATTAAGTCACTGTTTCGGGATTTAATTATTTTGATTATTTTTATAGTTTAATTACAAGTACATGTTTCAATTTAATTTAATACATGATTCTGAATTTGATTCAATTAGATAATCTTAATATTTTGTATTTGGTATACATTTTTCATTTGCTTTTATGTATTTTTTCATTTTGAAATTAATTAATTAATTAATTTATTTCATTTTTAGATTTCTGCAGGCTTCTGGATTAATTCAATATGGATCTTAATATAGATTTATATTATCAGAATTGTCGGGGTTTAAAAAAAACGAAATGCAAGAAATATAGATTGTCATTACTAGAAGAGGATTATGATTTTGTTTGCATTACTGAAACTTTGCTGTATGATAGTGTTGGGTCATATGAATTGTTTGACGAACATTATCTAGTACATCGTTGTGATCGAGATCTTATTGAAACAAATTCATGTGATGGTGGTGGTGTGTTGTTACGTTATGAGCGTGAACTTCCAGTTGTTGCATTGCTTGTTCCTAAATTCCCTTTTGAATGTTGCATAGTTAAGTTCTCGTTGAATGACCATTGATTTTTGAAGTGAAACTTCTTTAGTACCCGGGTGATTTTAAAATCGATGAAACAAAATGAAAAATTACAAGCAAAAAATGAAAAAGCGATATGAAACGACAGTTTTTCTTTTATTTTTTTTATACTCGTTTGAAAAAAAAATAAATTTTGTTGTTGTTATTTTATTTTCAGTTTTATTCTGTTTTAATTTGTTTCTGTATACAGGAAAAAGTATGTACATAGAAGTATGTATGTATTGACATTTTTCATACTCGATTGAAAGCCGAGTTGTTGTCTCGATTCGAGATTAAAGCAAATCACTGGTAACTTTCAAGACAATTTTGGAGGATTAGATTTAATTTTGATTGGCGATCTACGTCAACTACCGCCGGTTCGCGCTACTCCGATTTACAAACAAATCAAGTGACAAATAGCAGGTCCAACCAAGTCAACCGAACATTTTTAACAATATTAACAAAAAATGGTGATGGACAGCTGTTACATGAGAACGAGTTGGAATTAATTGAATCACGATTTTACTCCTTAAAAGAAGCTGATAGAATTTGTACACACGGTATACGATTGTTCTTCGATAACCATTCAGTTACAATAATAAAGTTTTAAATTCTGCAGTCGAAAAAATCATTTCACAATTGGTTGTCAGTGTTGAAAAGCACACTTTCATGCGTCAAAAATTACACAAAATGTCAACAATTGATACAAGTGGTTTGCCCAATGAAATTACATTGGTTATAAATAAACCATACATCACAACAACTAATATCGACGTATCAGACGGATTGGCGAATGGTGCGACAGAAAAAGTGATTTATATCGAACATAACGACAATGAGAGTTAGGTCGTTTATGGCTAGAATTTCCTGGCTCTCCCAAAACTGGTAAAAATATCTGAGAAAAGGCAGCGGCATCAATACAAAGGCACAATCTTAGTCGACTAGCAGTAACAATCGATAGGAGAACATCCTCTATACTATTAGTGCCTAATAAAACAGTGATCGTAAAACGTAATCATTTTCCACTAGTCTCTGCGTGCGCAATAACAATTCATAAGTCCCAGGAAAGTACATTTGATGAAATTTTGTATGAATATGATAAAACACATGCTCAACAGCTCCTGTACGTCACACTATCACGAGTAACACCGATTCAAAGGTTACATATTGTTCCGAAAAAAATGATAAACAATTTCATCATGGTCGAAGAGCAACAGTATCCACACTAGAATTGCAAGCTGAATTTCAAAGGCTGAACCTGAATATACTTGAGACTATTGAGAAATTATTATTTGATTTCATACATACGAGGAAAGGATTGTCACTATTTACCTTCAACTGCCAAAGTTTAATGCTCATGGAGAAGATCTTCAATTAGAAAAAATATCGTCGTCGTCGAATTTTCTGATTTTTTCGGAGTCGTGGGTGAATAATGACAACATTGTAGAGATTCCAAATTTCGATATTGTCGTTCAATATAATAGGCCAAGTATAATGGCAGGTGGCATTGTAATTTACCATAATGTAATTGATGGAACCCGTGTTATCACCCCAAAAATTGACATCAATGCACTTCAAATGGAATCCCTGTTAGTTCATCTATCTAAAGTGGGAGAAATATGTGCTTGCAAAAGCAGATTAGACCATGACACATTTGTAATTATTGCGACGATTTTCGTTTCTCGCAACCAATCGATGGAAAATATTATTCAGTTTATCAGAGAATTTGATTAAGTATACGCCAAAAGTATCGCGGATTCTAAAAAAAAAAATATGATAAAATTCCAATGTTTTTGAGAGGGGATTTCAATGTGAATTTTGGATTAGATCGGCGCTCCCTTTGATTCAATTCCTCAATAAAGAATTAAATTTAAAAATGTACAGCAGTCGTTCTGAATCGACAACACGATCAAAAACTATTATCGACGCAGTCTTTCAACGATATGGTGATAGAATTCAAACTAGAGCATTCGTGTCCTATTTTAGTTACCATAAACCACTCGTGTCATTCGTCGACATAGAAAACTTGGAGTCGGAATAATAAAATGTTAAAAAAAAACTTCGAAATTTTATTTGTTGTTTTGTATTATGATGAATAAACCCTCTAATTATCCCACTCCTGATACTGCATTCGTCTCATTCTCTCGCTGCTATTCCGGAAAGTTTCATTTCTGAACTGCTCACAATTTTTTTTATATATGTGTAGTTTATTTTGCTTACGCTGTGTATGACAATTTTGAATTATTTTTTGAATTTTTTGATGATTTTTATTGTAGGAACAAGAACAATAATAATGATTTTTTTTTGATAGGTGATTTTTATCTTTCATCTATTCAATGGCAAATTGATTCAAATAATCAAACAGGCCAATTAGTTCCTATAAAATTTGAGGGCCAGTGCGCTGAGCTTTTGGTAGACTATCTTAGCTTTATGAATTTAACGCAAATACATATTAACACTAACTTTATGGGAAGGATTCTTGATTTAGTAATTACAAATAGCAGTAGCCAGTTTCAAATTGATCAAACACTAAATGAATTATCCAAAATAGATATATTTCAACCACCCTTTAATGTAATATTTAAAGCAAAAGTTAATCATTTTCAAAGGAACCGATTAAACAGAAAGATCAATTTTAATTGTATTGATTATGATAAGTTTGATAGCGAGTTTAGTTTAACTGAATGGAATTTGATATTTGATGATCTTGGCGTTGACGCTTGGGTAGATATTTTAATAGTAGGAGATTTGAAATTATAAATTTGTGTTCATCTTTTCCTAGACGTATTATTACTTCCAGATTTCCCACTTAGTATTCGGGTTATTTAAGAAAAATGGTAAAAATGAAATCTAGATTGATGACTAAATCTAAAACATTTAACACGGAAATATTTAATAATCAGATTAAATTACTTCGTAAGTCAAGTCTGTTATAAAAACTATATAAGTGTAATTCAAGATGCCATTAAAAATGATTCGAGTATTGTACCCAGATATAGAACCCTTTTTATGCTTTTAATAGTTCAAGAATTGAGTCTATTCAACGTAGATTCAAAAAGGCGAAGTTCGTGATTCATACCTCCTTGCCGGTGGTCCCTGGGTAACACTAAATGAATCAAGCGGTGTAGTGGATACGAACAGGGGAAGTCCTGTTTATAGTCATGGACACTACATGTCAGGGCGGGTTATTGGCGCCCTAAAACCAATGCCAAATCAGCGTCTGTTCTCCAGGCTGGAGTATTTGAAGCGGGCATCTGTCTTGTATCAAGCGACTCGCTATATAAATGTGTTTCAAGGTAGGACTAGATGCCTTAAGATTCTCACCAATACGCGACTCACACACACGTAACAAGCGGGTTGAGCGGCAGGCCAACAACCTTCCCTCATAAAAAAAGTTAAGTTGTGAACCCTAATTAAAGTCCTCGGATTACCATATCGGATTCATTACAAACTCGACCTCGGAAATACATTATGATGTCGAAACTGGAGCACGAGAGCGATGGACCGAGACGGATGGAGGACCATAGTGCAGGCGGCAAAATCCCTTCATGTGATGTGAAGCTAGAGCGAGAGAGAGAGAGAAAGAGAGAGAAGAAAGAGAGAGAACGTAGATTCACAAGAAGTATATTTGAAAGATTTCGCATACATGAACTTGTTCCTCCATACGTAAGATCGGAAAAGTTAAATTTATTGAGTCTTGAATCCCGTAGGTTATTTTTGGATGAATTAGTGTTATATCAAGTTGTCAATGAAATAGTTCACACTTCTTTCCTGTCAGAAATTATTTTTTATGTTCTTGCTTATCGTTCTAGGAAATTAAATTTATTTAAATGTCCAATTGCGTCCAACGAACATTGGTCTAGGTGCACCACGTTTTCGATTAATGCATAATCATGACTTGTTCCTTAGTGACAATTGCATTGACATTTTAATGACATTTTTAATGCATTGACATTCTAAATCTATCAGAAACCCGATATTGAATGTAATCAATAAGTACTTGCTAAGTTGAATAGAATAATATTATTATTTTGATTGATAAAATTAGTATTATTAATATTAAGAAATTGGTTCAAGTGATGGTAATCAGAATCACATATGAGTATAGGATATTAAAACTTTTTTTTTTTGTTGTTTGCTTATAAAAACTACTGTACGTACCTATATTTTTTCTTTTGTTGGTTGAGACAAAGTGTAAATGGAGCTTAATAAATAAATAACATTAGATACTCCTTGGTTTTAGGAACCCAAAATTAATTTTTTATTTTTCCTACGCAGTCGTTCATCTTTAATATATTGTAATCTGTTGTTTAACTTAATAAATGATTATTGCATCATTCACGTTGTTAAATTTTTGAGCGAATTAATAAAGCGAGAAAACCTAATCATTATTGTTTTATTTCAACTTTTTCAGGTTGGCCGTAAGCTAATGAACTCCGCAAAAACAATGTTTTTTTTACAAAAAGCAATATTATGACTTTGACTACAAAATAAAATTTTTACCCGATTTATTACAACTGGATGTGAACAATTGTGAATCTAAGTCAAAAAATACTTGGAGAAAAAAAATTTCATAATAGGTCCTCAAATTTTCGGAAAATCCTTTAAGAGGTCAGCACTAGAAAGCGATTGCGATAAGTTGCCGTTTAGGTTTTTTCAATTTTTTCTTATTTTTGTTATTCCGGTCAGTTTAGTCACTACTTTGTTGTTTAGAAACTTTTGTGCGATTCTGTTAGAATTCAAAAAATAATTTTAAATATGACTTGGGGTCCTGGAAAAGCGCAAAATATAATAGTTGTAAGTCGTTCGTTGGTCGATTTGACTTTTATAAAGAAACTTAATTGAACTCATCTCTTTTCATTGCCAATCTACATCAAAGCAAATCCCCGAATTTATACCAAATTAGCGCAAAATGTGGGATTACCTTAAAATGTTTTTTATTTGTAGCCAAATTTAAGTGATTTTGGAAATTGAATTTGTTGTGAATTTGTTACACAATAATATAATTGAGCAGAATTGTGATAATTTTTTGTTAATTGTTCATCAATTAATTGCTAATTTTTCTATATTATGAAAGCGTTGATTTTTTTATTTATGTGCCACAAGAAAAATTTGCACGCCCATAATAAAATTGACAGAAAAATCGTATCCAATTTTTTGAATTTTCTTTTATTAGAATTGCAGTGACGTTTATGCCAAAATAGCAAATTATATATTGTGTTCCATAAGTAGCTAGAACGACTGTCGTTGAATATTTCGTGAATCTATAAACATAAAAATCGTGTCGTTCACTATACATGTCTGATAGTTTGTTATTACCGGCATAAATATTTGTGGGCACACACATTTGTGTTCACATTTGCGTAATCATAGTAAGAGAAAGACAAACATATAATCGTATATAAATACACATACTAAATGAGATCGAGCGCAACTTTAAAATTTATAAAAATTCGTTATAAAGCACAAAACGAAACAAAACATAGAGATAAAATAGGTATTATGATCGTTTACGCTCTTACGGCGAATGAGAAAAATAGTGAGCCACTATAATGCGCAATAGCTCAGTTGATATTTGTGTTTCGTTGGAATACGGTCGGTTTTATATCGTAGTTTTTTTTTTGAATTTGGTATTTTATTTATTTTAAGTAGCGCGATCGCGATTTTTTTAATTAAGTTTGTCTGCTTCTCATTTCATCTGTTCTATGTGTGTGCGTGTGTGTTACAAAGGATTAAATTTCCTTTATACGGGAAACACCTTTTCGGCGGATGCTTTTAATACAACTGGCATATGATTTATATATTCTAAACTATAATAATGGATTAATATACATTTTGGAATAAACGCGATCAAAAGATTTCAATCGATTCTTGGAAGCGACGAACCTTAAAATTATTTGTTTTAAAAAGTGAATTTTCTATAATATATACGAACGAGTACAGTGTTTTTTGCATTTTGTGAATATAATTAATTATTTCATGTTTTATACATAAATATCTATTTTATTTTTATAATTTATGAAGAAAGTGAAATTTTTTATATTGCGAAATCAATCATCGCATCTTAAGAAAATATATAAAAAAAAATAAAAGAATGAAGTGAAAGGAAAATATTATTGCTTATCATTATATTATTTATGTTATTTTTGTTGTTATTTGTACAGCAAAAAATAATAAAATCTATTGTATGTGTGTGCTGTGTGTTAAATTGTGAAAAATTAGAAAATATTATAGAAAAAAAGTAAAAAGAAAATTTTCTATTTAAAAGTTAATTATAAATAATTACAAGTATTTATTAATTGTAATTTATTTAAATGAGTGATTTTTAATAAACGCGACAAAGTGATTGTTAACATACAACTCTATACCGTGAATATAATAAATACAAGTTATACCAGCCGCAACCGATTGTTCTTATATGTTGCTTATACGACTTGTATTCATTTATAATTTAAAAATTCAATAAAATCAACCACCATCTGCTGTGTTCTGTTTTCTGTATTTATAATTTAGTGGTTTTTGTGTTGTTTTAAGTTTAAGTTTTATTTTTTTTTTTTGGTTTTATAATAAGTTTTATGAATTTATTTGTAAAACGAAACGATACATAGCCAACCAAAAAGGAATATCAATTTTAATAACAGAAGGGATAACTTATTTTTAAAGGATAGCGTGGAATGTTATGTAGGATACAGGTAAGCCATAATTTGTTTAGTTATTCTCTTAGGATACTCATATATAATCGTTCCCTAAGTCTAAATATCACATTAAAATAATAATGGATTGAATATGTTTTAAGATAAATGATCTTTAATTATGTTTATAAAATTTTACCTGTTACCGCATCTATTGTGGTAAATTTGAAGTGGGATCATATTCTTAGAATTTCTGGCACTTCAAGGATCTAATCATCACTATACATTGTTATATAACATAACCCAATTTTGAAAATATAAATAAAACAGTAGTGTTGGTGTATTTTGTAATAGACTGTGAATAATCGAATAGGTTTCATTTTTTATTATATTATTCAACCTAATCCCAATCTATTAACATGTTAATTATTCTTGACCTACACAATATCGGAATGTATTTTGAGATAACTTAAGTATTTATGTAAATGAAAGCATTATCATAATTTATGCCACCTTATGTTTGAAACACCGAATTTACATTAATTTTATTATTAGGAAACTGTGAAAATCGATAATACGTTTAGTTATACGGAGGCTTAATGTTTTTTAAATGGTATTGGATTTATTTGTCTCAGTAAGTAAATTTCGATGCATTTTAGCCTAACTAGTGGGTCTGTCCCACCTTGACGACTGCTTTTATCGAAATAGTGCACATAATGTAAAAAATTCTTCTTCGCATTATTAATATTCAGTGACACACAGATAAAACGTTTTTTAATTAGGGATGGTTATTGAAGTAAATTTATTAAGAAATGAATTGTTGTTTAATCATCATCAAAAGATCAATTTTATTGAAAATATATGTAAATAGAAATTTTTAAGCAGTTATGAAGTATTTAAATTAAATTGCCATTCAATGAACTAATCCCAATTTACGTAAAAAACTTAAACCTTAATTCCCTTCCGATCAGTTAAGCTCACTATTTGTAAAAATCGAAAAACATAATATACGAGGAGAGTTAAAGAGCGTTAAATCTAAGTATATACAATTACGGTAAATTTGGTTCAATTTTGATTTTAATTTTCAACATAACCTCCACCCACGCTAATGCACTTATTACATATCTCAAATAATTTGTGCAAACCATTAAAATAAAATGTGTTCTCCTGTTCTTCAAAATACTCAGCTACAGCGGACATTAATTCACTTTCATTTGAAAGTCTTAGCCCCCTTCAGTTTTCTTTGCATTCCAAAATTGACTGTCGAGCTGTAAAGTTGTATGAAAAGTGCAAAATAATTAAATAAAAATAAAAGTTAATCATAGAAAAATACAAAACGCGAATTAATATTTAGGTTTTTTTTATTTAATCAATATTACAACTGATTCAGAGATTATCTAGTAATTTATCTATCTTAAATTAGTTTCTCGGTTTTTGATGAGTAACCTCTATTGGTTACACATTTTACAATATTTTCTTATTCTAATTAGAACTGCCCAGGTCCAACTGTTTCTGCCTTTGGAGTCTTCTCACTTCATTGTTTTTGTTCAACGTACGATGGATATTTGCATTTTCGTGTTGAGATAATTGCTGTCCGTGTTTCCTTGCTTGTTTCTTTATTTCTTCGGAGACGTATTTTATATTTAATTTTCTATGAAGGTTGTCGTTCCTAATGTACCATAGGCCATTCATTCCATGAGGCATTGCATCATTTATACATTGGTCTTCTTGGCACATACTTTTATAAAGTATGCCTTTTAATATTTAAAAAGTATCCCAGTTAATATTATAATTATATTAAAAAATCAAAATCTCACAATATTTCGAATTTAGAAAAAAAAACAAAATTAGAAAAACGCACTCCCCCCATTTTAACCCCAGCATACTTGTATACACAAAGATAGACGAATCCTTACAAAAACGAGAACGGCAGCCTGGTTGCAACGACCAAACTGCAAAAAATCAACTCTTGCTTTTACCTATAATACAAAACCAGAACTTATCGATTTGGCGAATTATATCACCAAGGAGTTAAACTGACAGGTTGAAACTCACATACCTGCCAAGTATAAATATAATAGTATAGTAATTTCATTTCAGATTCTCGCTTGAGGTTAAATGTTTAGATCTACAGCATTAAAATAACATAGTCCAATTAAGAATATCCCGTGATATCAAATTCGATGGCAAACAAGAATTAATTATAGCAATTTATCAGAATGTCTGACGTTTTGTGACTGCGAACTTCGGTATTCTCTACTGATGATCCAAATTTGACCTATTCGATTTTTATTAATAAACTTACCGTTGAATTGAATAATAATAAATTGAACACAAAACTCCCAAGGCACGATTTCAAAATTAGACCATGGATGACAAATTCTTAATTAATTATAAAAATAGTTTAGCCAAAAAATTGAGAAAGAATCAAGATTCCACAAACCATAAAACGGTTTTTTTGAGAAAAAATTGGAGAAAATTTTTCTTTTCTTAAATTTTTTGTTCATATTTTTCTGTAAAGCAAAAGTTAAAGGAATTCTATTGGGCATGCGCTGTGTATTGTAGTAAGCGTAAATTTAAAATTACACTGCGTTTTGTTGTGTTATTTGAAGTTTTACTTTTGTTGAGTCAAATTGGCAAATGCGGCTAATATTTTGTACGAAATGTTCTTACAACTTATGCATAACTTTCATCAAATTTGAAATAATTTTTAACAATGAATCTCGTCGTTCAATTGTATACCTCTCCAATTTTAATAGCCGGAGTGGTTGTGCTTGTGATCTGTAAATTAATATATGGCACTCTAGTACAAAAACATAAATGGTGGCAAATTAAAAAATTAAACCCAAATTGGAACACCCTTTATAATCAAAAACATGCTTACATTTAGTGCTTAAATTGGAAAAAACCAAAAAGGTCAATCCGAGTCCCCACGAATCTTTAAATTAAGTTAAATCTTTTAATACTTTGTTGTTTTTTGCAAATGCTAAACTTTTCAATTTCAACGTCATTGTAAAAATGGAAAAGCTTTTATTATAGCCGCATGAAATCGCATTACATCTTTTCTATAATACAATATTATTAACCAGTAGCCGAGAAGTTTTGTTTCTCAGGCTACTAAAACTCATAATAATGATGCCTTCTACGACTAATAGTGTAAAATACCATTTTGTTAACCAATAACGTTGATCAATTTGAGAATTTACTGTAAATATTTGTAAATAATATTATGTTTCCACTTCTAGTCGTAGAAGCAGCATTATTATGTGTTTTAGTAGCCTGAGAAACAATATTTCACGGCTAGAGGTGAATATTATTTTATTATTGACCACTAGTTAATAATGAAAAATGAACACTAGATGTAATGCGATTAAATGGATAGGGAGATTATGATTATTCCCCATATTGTTAAAGTAGATTTTGATAAAAATAAACAAATCCAAATACAATTTACAACATTGACACGTATAAAAATACATAAACGAAATAAATATACATACTCACATATTATAAATATATACTGACATATTTCAGGTGGCGTGCCGATTAAATCATCATTCTCCATTTTTGTTTAGTTGAATGCCAATTTGACTCAACAAAATTAAAACTTCAAATAACAAAACCAAATGCAGTGTCATTTTAAATTAACGCTTACTACAATTCAGTAAAAAGTTCGGGCTACTTCAACATAGTTAATTTTATTAAAGAGCAAGTGTTTCCATTATCAAATTAATTTTCTTATCAACAAAAAACCTTAATGGTTGATAGGCCTGCTACGACAAGTAGTGGGAAAAATGATATGTACACCACGCTTGAGAATAAACTCGCTCGGGCTATAATAGCATACTTCTCAACCTTGGTGTATAATATACTATTAATGCTAGTATTGGTACCAACAAACGTCTAATAAAGAAATGCAAAATCTTTATTGTGTACTTTTAATTGGGTTAGATAACATAATTCAACAAATATGACAAGTAGTTAGAATTTTTGAAAGCTAGGAGTCTTCTTAAAAAAATTAAAATTCTAAAAGTTTTGTTTAAATTTGAAATATTTTTTAACTAAATAGTCATAATTATTATACCTTATTGAATAACTTGATGGAAGGCATTAATGTGTAAAGTGATTGAAATAACCTCACCTTCATTTTAATCAAGCAACCGAACGATACCAGTAGTGTAAGCCACTTTAGGGACACCCTAATTATCCGATAATACTTAATGAATTTCGTCTTTCAAAAAACGTTTTACTTACAATTTTCCGAATTGTTCAACTGGACCATTTTATTTCTAAAGACACAATTATCGCATAAACTTAACTAAACGGCTCGTTATACAAAACGGTTTGTATAATATAAACAGAAATCACATTACAAAAACAGCATTTAATTGCATTTTAATGCGTTTAATCGGAATGTCCATTTTTATTGCTAAGATATTTACTACCTATATAGTTTCGTGTTCTACACAGCAGTTAATAATCTTGAATGAAAGAAACATTATGTGCTGCTCACCACAAAACTCACCGATTAACTTTTTATTAATTTGCGCTAATGTTATGGTTCAAACGATAATCGTTTATTTTGAAATGTGATTTATAATAATTATAGTACTAGAAATATTTACACCTTGAAGTTACTTACGAGTATACGAATTTTTTTTCTTTGTAAATTACTTATATAGGTGAGGGAATCACCAGTCATGGCGCCATAACATCAAATTTATATAAAAATATTATACATTTTAAAGTTTATGGTCATTTTTATTAATTTACACCGCGCGTTAAGTATTCAAATTTTTATAGTAACTATGCGATTATAAAATATGTGTGTCACAAAAAAACTTTACGTTTTACGCCGTGCCGTATCCAAGGTTTTACGTTTCTATGTTCATTGATACTGCATTAAAATTAATTTGTTTTCTATAGCCATGCTTTGTTTAAAATTAAAATATTAGAGACCAGAGTGTCGATTTTGAACCAAAAATGACAGCGCGAGCTGGCGAGGTGAACAATAATTTTGTGTACATATACAGTGTATAATATTCAATTTTATATTTGTATTGTATTTTTTGTCTCATGTGTCTGTGCATTCTGTGAGTCAGCCTTACAGTGGCAATTAGACCAAAATAAACAAACCAATATTATTAAAATAACCACTACTATGTTTTTCCGGTTTCCTCACCTCGCACTGTTATTTTTGGTACAAAATCGACACTAAGTTTTCGAATAACCAATCAGTGTTTATATTCTAATTTATCATATGTGGTCTTACTTTGGGAAATATTATTCCTATTCGAGTAGCAATGAAATTTGTGCCCAAAGTAACAGCCAAGCGATTTTTTTTATATTTTTATCGGTTGGTACAAAAATTTAATAAAATCAAACGAAGCATGCGATTTATTTTTATGTCATAACAAATATTTATGAAAATATAAAACGCGTTTTTGACGTAAATATGGCTTATTTTTCAGATTAGTTTAGCATCGGAGTTCATTTATATCGTTGATTTGTATCATTGATTTATGTGATAAAAATTCAAAAACTAATTTATGTAAAATTGACTTTTCTTATTAAGACGCCAACCCATAAAATTATAATTTCCCAAAAAAACCAGCTCTAGTGGTCAATAGGATAACTTTGTGTAGAATAATTGTATTCCTATTCCAACAAAAACTTGGAATACAACTATTCTGGTTGGAATGAAACGTATGGCATTGTTGTTGTAAAATTGTAAAATTCCCAAAGTAAGACACTAGTAAAAGAAAATTGTTCATAGTTGGCGTATTTATCAGTAGAACAAAATTCGAGCTGGCTTTATATAAATTAAAAAAAATTAAGGTTTCTATAAATCGAATTTGAATCATAATTACAACTGACAAAGAAGTCAACTTCTGATTCGAAAACTGACCTCTAATATTTTAATTCTCAACAAAATACGGCTTATATCATAGTACGCACCTCTTAGTTGCAGAACGTTGCTAACCTAAGCCCTCCACCTTCCATTACCATCGAGTTACACCATTAATATTCGAATAGTTTGCTAGTGGAGACTCGCAATACCATCGAACTATTATAATCGTTACGATAGCAGTATACAATATTGGTGAAGCTTGATGGTATACAATATTTTGACATTTCGTAAAAATTAAAATGGCGTCAATAGCCAATACCTAGTACAAATTTTAATTATTTAAGTTTTTGGTGAGGGATTTTCAACTATTAAATTTATACGTTTACTACACTCGACGCCATTTAAAATTTTTCATACCATGTCTGTTAATGGTAATGATATAAATTATATCAGGTGGAGATGCTAGGTAAACGTTAATTGCATCTTTTTAGTTTCAGCATTTTGTTAATATTAAACTATAATTATCTCAAGTTCACGTCTGTCCTATTCTAAACGTTGGACTTCCCTGTAAAACCATGCTTGTAAATATTTTTTAAACCGCGTTAGCTGAACACTTGAAAGAAACGAAACATATGTCAAAATCGACTAACAAAACTAAATTTTCAACTGATCGATTGATTGAAGTGTACGACCGAAAATTAACCAGAATCTCCCAGAAACGCTGGGTCCACCGTACGCCGATGATAGTTACATATCAAAACTAGTTACAAAACCGAAGGATAAGGAGGGATTTTAGTTGTGATAGGCTCGACTCAGTTATAGACACCTAAAGTAGGTGATAGTAACAACAGGGCAAACAATAATTTATGCGAGTGACGCCGGGTACTTTTTGCACTTTTAGAAGTCTATTTTTGTATGTTTCAGTCGTAATAAAAATTTTAAATTTTTTGAGAACTTCCAAGTCATTTGATAGATTATACGTGAATTATATATTTTTTCAGTAAAACTAACCCGAGATAAAAAAAAATATAAATCCTTCACTTGTTAGAGAGAAACAAAAAAATGTTCAGTAAAATTTTTACTGACTAATGCGTGAACTCCACAGTGAAACAATTTTTTTCAGTAAAATTAACACGAGATAAAAATATAAATCCTTTACTTGTTAGAAATAAACAAAAAAAAAAAATTCAGTAAAATTTACTGGCAGTAAGCGGGCAAAATTTTGCCATAAAAAGTGTAAAACTCAATACTTTTTATGGCAATATTTGTTTGTCTTTATCACTCTAACGTAATTTTAATATGTATACTCTCCTCTTTTCGGTTTCATAGTATTTTTTACTGAAAAAATACGTTTCACTGTAGAATCCACGCATAAATAATAAGTAAGTGGGGAAAATGTTGCCATAAAAAGTATGAAACTCAATACTTTTTATGGCAACATTTTAAAAACACCTTCAAAAAATAGTATGCGATGAGAAATATTTTTCACACACTACGAAAATTTTCTGGTTGAAAAAATATTATAGTCAAATTTCAAGAGAAAAATGAAACGCGGGATAATTTTTATGTGCCGCTACGTACAATCACGTTCATTGTGGGGAAAAATAAAATTTTCAAAATTTTTTGTTTCGTTAAAATCGTTTATTTTCAAATTTTTTAAGGTTATGTTGCACTGGTTTAAGGTTATGTCACTATTTTGACTATAAATTTTACTACATATAGCAAAAACATACAAAAGTTGCTGGCTTTGTCGCTTTAACGTAATTTTAATATACTCTTCTCTTTTCGGTTTTACTGAAAAAAATTGTTTCACTGTGGAATACGATATTTGAAAGAAATGTATACAAATATTTTATAGTTTTGTGCAACACTACTTTGTATTTCAGTTTATTTGTATAATTTAATTTATGTTTATATTTTTATTTATTTCAAAAACACTAATCACATTTTTTTATTATCAGTAATAGTCTTTTTAACTGATGTGACACGTTGGTTTAATTGCAGAATATTTCTAGCAAACTGATATGTGTCAGCTAATACAAGATTGTTTTTAATTTATGTAATTTTAGCAAAATCCGTTATATATTTCACAATTGCAAAAAATAATAAAAAAAATAGTTTCCAGAAAAAATGCATGTAGGTACCCGGAGTGTACCTTAATCATTCAGATTAAGATATTTTTTTTTCACTCACATGAGGGTTAAGTATGGAATATAAAGTTGTTCGATGGCGTTCGTTATGTTGATGCCCTCAAACATCAATTATTACCTTCCAGTGGCCGTATTCTGGCTTTCCCTGGGAATTGGGAAACATATTTTCATAGCATTTTTGTCTAAATTGTATATTTCTGGCCTACTGGGGGAACATGTTTGGTGTTAATATTTTTGAAACAAAGTTAAATGGGAAAATATTTTTCCCTATACAAATTTTGTGGAACAAAATTTTCCCAATTAACTTTGTTTTAAAGATTTTTGCACTAAACTTAATCCTTCAGTAGGCCAGAAAAATTCAATTTAGACAAAAATGCTAAGAAAATATTTTTTCCAATTCCCAATTCCCAGGGAAAGCCAGAATAGGGCCACAGTTTCAGAAATTTCGCTATGTACAAGTGTTGTTGTACGATTATCTATGTACAAGTGGTTATGTACCGAAGAAACAGAGGATTCATGAATTCACCAATAACTCATCAAGAAGTTGTTGCTTACCCATTCAATGAACGGTATATGGGCTTGTGATGTAAATTCACTTATTTACTTTTTATATAATTCTATCTTATAATGAACCGATGAATAATGTGAGAATTTCCTTAGGCATTTCTTTATTACACAACCGATGAGCTCATTAGGGAAAATTTAAATGAATTTCAGGCACTACGAAACAAGTGAATTCATAAATGATTTCATCGAGATTTTTATAAGGAATTGCTCTATTACCAATCCGAAGAAACAAATTAGGAAATAAATAAATGAATGTCTTGAACTAAGAAACAAGTGAAAATGTTAAATTATTTCATTAGGAATTTCACAGAAATTACACTAATACAGAACTGATGAACCCATAAATGAATTTACATAGGAGCGTTATCAAGAATAATGCAATACAAATGCATATATGTAGCTACATAGATTAATTATTTAAATTCATTTCGAATTCGGCACATTTTATTTAGGCTCTATATTTTATATTTATTTATTTATTTAAATTTGTGGATTTTGATCCGTCTATTTTATCCTAAAGATTTAAAAGCTGAATTGTGCGATTAAACTATTTTTATAAAATTAAGATATAAAATCACTTTAATACAAAATTTTTAGCTATTATAATTTAAGGTCTTTTCAATTAAATTAACTTTAAACCTATCAAGCTCAATTAAACTCAAATTAATAAATAGTTGAAAATAACTTACGCTATGCTTTGAAAAAATTGGTTACACGTAATTTAAGACTTTATTTTTATCACTTCGCTATACACGGTATAAGAAGATCTGGGCTGGGATGGTAGATAGAATAAAATTTATCTCTGTTTCAATTTTTATATTGTTTTACCAGCCTGCTAGATCGCAACATTGTGATGTTTCTACTGTGTTTCTATCACCAAATATTTTTTTTCGATTGTAGAACGAAAATAAGTGAAATAGATATTGTTCAAATAAATTCTAGTAGGCTGTGATAGCCATAGAGAAGAAATAATTGATAAACGAAATAGACGTCAAATTAATTCCAGCTGATAGAGACGTAGACTTCGATAAAATATCGAAAACTGGTGATGTTAGAACATCCCAGCCCCAATTAATCGCAAAATTAAATTTTATTTTGTGATGTGATAACAGTAAAAACAAAAACAAGACAAACGTGTTTCCTGATTATCATCATTAAAATCATCATGAGTATCACCATTGTGTTTATAATTATAAAGAGAAATCATGACCTTAAAAAAATATTACAATATCACCTCACCAGGCGCGCGACACTCAATATAAATTTATAATTGTATAATCGTAGGAAATTAGCGTTATATTGAGGGTTATCTATTGAGTTAATATTGTACTTTTCTAATAATTCCACTATTTATTATAAACACAATGGTATCACCGAAAGGCTCATCATATGTTTTTATTTTATAATTAATTTCATCATGTTTTTATTTTATAACTCATCAAAAGAATCTACAGAAGTATCATCATAATGTTTACTTTTTTATTATTTTATAAAAACACGATCAAAGAATTAGCAATACTTTTGCAATCTTGGATAATTGTATGCGTTTGGTAGATTTTTTCTAAAATAGTACAAATTTGTGAACTGGTGAACTTTTGTTACCAGGATACAGTTTGCGTATACAAGTTTGTTGTATATATTGAAATAATTTTTTATATGAAGATAGTTATAGTACCATTCCAATGATGATTGATTATTGGAATGGTAGAGGTGATGTCTATAGTTTGCCAGAATGGATTCAACTTTTCGTAACATGTGTCATTTTGACAGATTTTTGTAGAAAAGAAAAGTAAAACCAGGAAAAAGAATGATTTTTAATTCATGATTTCATTTTATTTTTATATAAAACTGGTTTTATTTTATTGTTTATTCTCCACCATAAACTGCCTTAAACTGACACGGACAGGTGCAGTTTTTTGCTTCATGCGCGAAACGCGCTGCCTGTTGTGTTGAATGTTGGACATTGATGCACGCGGCTGTCCTAATTTCTTTTTGAAGACGATTTTTTCCAATCGCTCCAATCTATTTTCTAATGATTGGGTCTTTGTCATTCTGTTGGTGGTTTGTGTGACCGTGGTTTTCACTCTGGTTGTGGTTGGTCATTCTGGGTTACTTAAACCGGATGGTTGCGATGTCCCGAATGATCGTGTTGCTGGTAATTGAGCATTTTTTATTATTGCCATATCGAAAATTACCATATCGCAAATAATTTGGACTCAAACTATGTGCCTTGATCGGACGTAATGTTGACCGGAACGCCGAATCTAGCAATGTAGTTTTTGATGAGCGTTTTGTGGAACTAGAAAGTAAGTTTTGTAGTTCTTGATCGCTAGCTTGTGCCTTTGTGATCGTTGTGACGTCGTAGCGTGTGAGATAGTGTATCGGCGACCACATTGTCTTTGCCTTGAATGTGTTGTATGTCTGTCCTAAATTGAGGTACATAATATAAGTGGCGTACTTGCCTTGGATTTCGTTCCGCTTTAGAGGTAGTTGCTCTAGTAAGCGGTTTATGGTCGGTGAATATTGTGAATTTCCGACCTTCGACAAAGTAACGAAAAAGCTTAATTACTTGGAAAACTGTAAGCAATTCGTGACCAAATGCGGAATATTTTTTCTCTGCATTTTATAATTTCTTGGAGAAAAATCAATGAAGTTCCCAGGTCTTATTGAATTGTTGTAAGACCGCGCCTATTGCTGTGTTGAATACATCAGTATAGTGATGCTATATTTTGTTGTATTTAGTGGATACGCATAAAGAGCAATGTTATGTTTTGCAAGCTGTTCTTGAGCTGAAGGAATGCGTTTTGACATTCTTCAGTTCAAGAAAATTTTTGTATCGTTTTGGGCTTTTTGAGAAGACTTGCTAAATGTGTGCACTGGGGCAAGTACTTCTGCAAGCTTTGGTATGAACCGGTGGTAGTAGTTTAACATGCCGTCGAATTGTTGTGTTTGTTTCACGTTTTGTGGTGCTGGTAGTTCTCTGATTGCATTAATTCGTCCTTCGGACGGCAGAATGCCATTAGATGTAATCTTGTGACTGAGAAAGTCAAGGTTTTTCGTCGCAAACACGCATTTTGCCGTGTTGATATTGGCACCGTAGTTTGTTAATTTTTGGAAAAGTTGTTCCAAATTATGTAAGTGTTGTTTCTTATCTTTTTTGTCTTTTAAAGTTACGAGAATGTCGTCGATATATACAAAAACGAAATCGAGATCTCTTACGATTTCATTGATGAAATGCTGGAATGTTTGTGCAGCAGTTCTAAGTCCAAAGGGCACTCGAGTAAATTCAAATAAGCCAAATGGAGTGGTAATAGCAGTTTTGCGAATGTCGTCAATAGCTAGTGGAATGAGATGGTCTGCTCTGACAAGATCAAATTTCGAAAAGATTGTGCATTCATGTAGTTGCATGGAGAAATCTTGTATGTAGGGGATAAGATAACGGTCAGGAATTGTGACAGCGTTAAGCCATTTGTAGTCCCCACATGGTCTCCAGTCGTTGTCCTTATTCTTCACCATGCGCAATGGACAAGAAATTGCTGATGAAGAAGGTCCGTTAAGAGGCTTATCATTTATTTCCAGTACAAAATTTGTTACATATAATATTAATATACGAAGTGAAAATAAATGAGTAGGGTAATCATCACCGATTTAACGGCAGTCTTGATCTACCCTTTAACAAGGGACAAATTATAAAATAATAACATAGCAATAAAGCTCAAAACAGAACAAGAGCGAAGGCGGCGAGCGAAATCGCCTGTCATATTAGAAAACACAGAAATCATGCAAAACAAACACAACCATCAACGCAGGCGACGACGAGTTTTTCGTTGAAAAAAATTTAGAGTCTGTTTCTATTTTTGTTGCCGACGAAACAATGTTGCCAACTGTTTTTTATATATGTATAAGTTGGCATCAATTAACCGTCATATTATTAACCATTTTTTTCAATCTAGTAGCCTAATAACACAACGTCATGTGTCAAAAACACAGAAGGTTATGCCGTTTGGTTGTTTTTTTATCGCCATACGCTGACGCTTTTGTTCTGTTAGCTACAGCGATATCGCGGCGATATTTTTTATTTATTCGTCGACGCTTGCCGTCGTCGCTCTTGTTCTGTTTCTAGCTTAAAAGTATAAAATATAGAAAAATAAAATATAAAAAGATAAATAATTTGAACTAATTAAACTTCATCAGACTAAAACTCCAAATAGAAAATCGGTATTTGGGTGCTCAAAAAGCCAAACTTTAAGTACTCGTAGAAATGATTTCCCATTTATTTGTTGTCGAATGCTAAGTGTAATTTGGTTGAATAAGGAAGGGTCAGCTACCACGAAATATTTTCTAAAACGTTCACTAAAAACTGTGGAACAACAAATAAGAACTGATCATTGTTCCTAATGTTGTATCGCACATTTGATCTCAATAACCGATGCCCACTTCGTAAATAAAATAAACACAACACCTTATAAGCATATAGATGTTGTAATGGTAAAACTTTAAAACTCAAAAATAATGGCCAAGCGGAAACCCGTGAAGACTTAAAACACTTAATACAAATAGCATATTTCTGAACAATAATGAGAATTTTTAAAGTTGAATGATAATAGCCACCCCAACACGATATCGCATATTCAAGCCTAGAGTTAATGCAAGCATAGTAGAATTTAAGCAGCACCAATTTTGGAGCTACTGGTCTTAATAGATATAAAGTTCGTAATGCATTGCTAAGAGACTTCTTTATTTTATCGACATGTTGCTTCCAACTCAGATTACAATCAACAATAATTCCAAGGTACTTGAAACTCTCAACGGTTTCAATGGAAATGCACGATACGTGATACGTTAACGGTGAATGTAAAATTCTGTTACCCGAACTAAAATGCATAATCTTGGTTTTGAAGTTACTTCTTTTTTCAAATTAAGTCGTAATAGAATTTTTTTTTTTGCTAATTTGAAACCTTATTTTATATTTAGACGCAATTAAATCGGTTTTATCGGTAAACGATTTTGGTATTTTCTACTGTATGAGTTCTTGTAAATATATTCTCAATTTGATCCGAGCCTCCATTTGCTCGCTCTATTGGCGCTGTTTGTGCTCTCTGTAGTACAATAGGGTAGTCATATAGACGAAACGGTAAAGTTTCGATGTTTTGGGTATTTAATTTTAACGATGAATTTAATAACGATGAATAACACACATTTTGGTAAAATTGATTGCTTCATAATAGAAAAGTCGCAATTTCAATTAAATAAAATATTCCGATCAATCTTTATCATTCTTCGTGTATTTTAATATGTATTACTGCATATTTGTTAACATTTTCCTATTATAAAATGAACGTACATTTGTGTGCAATTGTGTTCTTTGCATATCTCTTTTTCTACCAAAGAAACATTTTTTTGCTTTTAAGTCCAACCCGCAAGTCCCCAACATTTAAGTCCAACCCACACAAATGTGTGAGTAAAGAATGACAGGTGTAATGCCTTCCGGATTTTAACGGAGCACAGTTAAATCGGAATTATTTTTGAAAAAAATATTATAATTTGATAACATTTAAATTATATAACATATTTACTATTTTACTATTATTATAGTTATAGTGTTATTTTTCGGACTAAAACGACTTAAGTGGAATGCACAAATGTGTATGTTGGTTCAAATACATACAAAAATAAATTTTTGACATGATTCTGTTACGTTACCCACACAATTGTGATGGCAGGCAGGAAAAGGGATTTAAAAATTAACAAATACGATAAAGCATATTGACAATTCAAGAAAACCGTCATACGAAAATACATTTATTGTGAATTACCAGAGGCGTCGAAACTGAAGGCATTTGAATTGGCAGATCTTTTCTAGCCTTACGACTTTTATTCAGTTAAGGAAGATTAAGGAAACTCTAATTTCGATTCGTTTCCATGACGAGATAATGAAGTGCACATCGGGTGCATCACTCCCGCATCTAAGGCCATGTCAGTCACAGTGTTAATATAGTTTTAATGTACCGAAATAATAATATTAAAATACATTAAGACAACCAAAAAGTTAAAAGGAATTTAACCAACAATAAAATCATTTTTTTTTATTTCTTCTCATTTCGTATTTTGTTTTTTATAATTTTATTCTTGCCTGTATGCAAGTATATAATTTTGTGGTTAGGTATACATAATAATAATAACTATAAAATTTTAAACATATTCATATATGCATATGGTAAATTTTCCAATCGTTTTTCATCTTATATACGTGCGGCAGTAATTGTGTCGTGCAGATAATTATACTATTCATTTGAGAGTTAAAAACAACAACATTCAATAGTCTGGTACGACATATACTTACATTGGAATTCAGCTCAACACATCAACCGACTTGATAAAAAAAAAAAAATGAAAAAGTTAAAAAAGAAATATGATTAATCGTGAGCAGCTCTTTTTTTTTTTTTTTTTTTTTGAAAAGTTGAGTTTCTTTAAGAAAACAAAAAAATAATATTATTAAAGTTGATTGGTGATCGCGGTTTGAAATGTTGCGGAAGAACTGGTTCTGATAAAAAATATCTTAGTGGGAAACTATAGTTCAAAGTTTTGCGTCGTGTTTTAGGAAATACGCTGTATACAAAGGTATCGTACATTAGTATCCGCAAGTGACACTAAAAAAGCATCTTAAATTCGTGTCAGTGCGGGAGTGGAGATATAGAATCCGCCTTTCTTATTGTTCTTCTATATAAGTACATATGTACATGTACATATATTATGTAATATTATTAAGCCATTATAATTTCAATTGTCTAATCATAATTCAGATCAACTCTAAGAAATAACTATAAAAACAACGAACTAAGACGCAAACACGTACATGTTTTACATAAAATTAAAATGTGGGTGTTATCAACTCTTTTTATTTTACACTACTATAACGTTAAAATGTATAATAATTTAGTTTGAGATTAACCAAAACTATTATTATACGCTCCATCTTTTATATGCTCTGACGTGAGGGTTCATAAACTATGGTATTAAAATTTAATAGTTACGACGTTGCTTTATTTTTAAAATATTTAGAAAATAGACAATAAAATGGTTTTGATCGCGCGGCCAAACCTTATAGAATATTGAAAGAAAATAATGCATGCGAATATTTTAATCATGTGATATTAATGGCGCAGATTAATGTTTTAATGTTAAATTTCGTCGTGTGAATTGTATTATACGTAAACAATGTGGGATTTATTGTTAGGGAATTACGACTTAAAACTATGGCATTCAAAGTTTTTGGTTTATTAAGATTTTTCATAAACCACCATATCTGCAGAAGATGGAAGTGGTTTACTTAAATTTGTGAAACGAATATCTTTCTTTCATTAGATAATATTGTTTTGTAAGATGTATTTAAAAAACCGCAGTATTGCACATTCAACAAACTATACAAAAATTTCGGGAACTAGATAATATCACACGCCAAATTTTGTTAGAGAGCACTATTGATCTAAAACATTAGAAAAGCAAATAGACTCAACTACCTATCGTAATCAAACGAGGTTTATTCAAACAGCCGGTGCAATTTTCCTTCATTTGTTGCTTTTTTCACATTCACAGAGCGTATTTCAAAAATTTTGATTTAATTGTAATGTAGCCTGAACTTAAGATAGTCGAAGGAAAAGAAGATAAAATTAAAATTGGTTTTAAAGCTTTCTTTAAAAATTGATCAAAGGATGGTAAATATTTCAAATCTGGGAAAGGCTGCAGCTTATCTATTTGCTTGGTTGGTCGTACAATTAACATTAACTCGACGTGAACTTTTTTCGCCTAATAACATTTACAGTAGAAAAAGGAAAATAATTGAGTGGTATCGTAAAGTACATGCAGAATTTTTGATGTATAAACACTATCTTTGGTCTTTTCGGACGAAATATTTTTAATAGATTTTCGTAAATTTCTTATCGTATCATAATTTTCCGGAATTGGTTAAGTTTCTGATTTATCTGAAAGGATACCTATAAATTTGTTTCACTTCCCAGCCTGTTTGGGGATTAGCGGCTAATTATTAAAATGGCGGGAGACACAAAAATGAAAATATATAGTATGTAATAATAAACAGCGTGGTCGAGTTAAAGAGGTCTAATTCAAAAATTTAACCAGTGCTTTATGTTAGAGTAACCGGTTGGAATCCATAAAGCATAGCCGATCAAATGATTTGTCCTTTAATTCCATTTTGTAAATTTATTTAAGGCTGCTATGGTAGTGAGAAAATAAATTTCTTTTTTATGCTGTGTGGCTGACGCCGATTTTTTTGTCTAAATTTCTGACTAAAGCTGGATTTACATATCCGACGATTTTTCTGCGCCGAACATTACGTTGCACATTCAACCAATCAGAAAGGGCTTCTTTGCCGAATTTTCGGCACGGCGAAGACATGAAAAAATTTATCTTTTCTGCGCAACGACACAGCATATAGAATAATTTTTTTTTTAACTTCATCTGTTTTTTTTAAATTATGTGTCAAACTATTGTTTATGTATGGATGTGTGCAAAAACTGTGCCGAAAAATCATCGGATATGTAAATCCACCTTAAAGCTATAACCAGCGAGTCTGTAAGAAATTTAAGTAATAAAGCGACATCTGAAAAATGTATGTTTATATACTGTTTATTTGTTACTGACCAGCGAAACTCAAAGTACTTTTCGTTCAGTTTCGTTAAATTTGAATTGTCATTTAGCAATCTGTAACATGATCGAAAATTATCGCCCAAACTGAAGGAAACGTCAAAATTGTATATTTGAAATGGCGGTATGTTTACATTTTTATAATTTATGTGTACAAATATTTATTTATATTTTAATGATTTATATAATATTTTATGTACATTTTTCATCAGCTCATTTTTCATCATTTTTGACCAAAATCGTGGTGTGGTTAGTTTGTAATTTTGCAGATTGACATTTCAAAATTTAATTGACATTAATAATCGTGTTACAGATTCGCTGGTCAAACTGTCAAATATTCTCTAACAAAACGTTCTCGTTAATAAATTATGTAAGGTTTCGGTACTGACTCTTACAGACTCGCTGGTTATAGGTTAACTAAATTGATCGTTAGTTCACCCAGGTATTGTTAGATTTCTCTAATATTTTCTAAACCAAGATCAACTCGATATTTTGTTCTAAACTGCAAAATTAGTTTCGATTTATCAATTACTGATTAGAAAAACTGATTAGAAAAATGTTAAATTTAAGTTTATATAGTAGATTTTAATTAAACATCAGATGCGGTTTGTTTTGTGCCATCTTTGAACGATTGATATGAACTAACTATCAATTTAGGTACATAGTTGGAAATTTAGACAAAAAAATCGACGTGAGGCACACAGCACTAGTATCGATCTAAACATTGCATATTATAATAAATTATTGACCACTTATTTCAGACACATTAATTATTAAGTGATTTGCCATCTATGGACTGGACTGTAAGAAATACCAATTTAACTTCGTCATAGCGGCGTAAAAATAAAAGAAACTTATCGTGTGACTTAATTTTTCAATCGGTAAAAATCGAAATTTTTAATATCTTTAAACTAAATTTAAATTTTTCTACGTAATTCCAAGACTAATCTTGATAAGCATGTGTTAATGCCTCCATTTTAAGTTTCTTAATATCTTGATAGAAACATTTTTCGCTGTTTAGAGAGAGCGTAAAATATGGTTTTGTACGTTTAAAAAAACGATAATCTTTGCAAGGTAACCACATGCAAACTAAATATTTTATTTCGAGAATCATGTATTAATACTTCAATTAAATACTGTGTCGACAAACTCGGTATACGACCTTTTAGGCTGAGGAAATTTAGCTCGGTATACGACGCAAGATTCGGTAAATGACCGCATTTTTATACGACGCAAAATTCGATTATTTTTATTTTGTATCATAAAACATCATTATAAAAGATTTCATTATTAATTTAGTCTATCACTATTAATAACTATAACAGTATTTAAATTATTTTTGAACCCACTACCTATGAAACTATGTTTTATAGGTAAATTTTGCGCATGGAAACGGATTAATTCTTTTTATATGGCTTCTTATGGGACAGGTTGCTTCGGTATACATATGACCAATTCGGTATACGAAGGAACGAATTTAGGTCGTATAACGGGGTTCCACTGTATTTAAGTTCACCCTAAAGAACGAATTTGGTGAATTGGTTCAATATTTGATTTTTACGGTACATCGTTTTCGACAATTTGTGTACTATACAGTCTTAAGTGAATTAATAATTGCTGTTTATTTCAGATCTTTTAAATTAACGCAGCAATTATCAAATTAATTTTCAGTCACTTCGAAAGTTTGAAGTTATAACGCGCAAAACCTACCACTTTCATGAAAATTTCAATTCGAATTTCGCGTGTTTGTTTGTTTGTTTGTGGCGACTTGCAGTCAAGTTTTGATTCACTTACAAAAGTCCGATTTTATTGAAACTTGTCACACGTGTGCAACTTCGATGACATATCTGCCATATAAATACGACTCGCGGGCGTGCATATTTAAATAAAAAACTCTCCACAAAAAGTATTAGTTTCGGAAAGGGCTTAAAAAGTGTTCTTTATACAATAAGTTGTAAAAGTTCGATAATCATCTGCGGCAATATTTTTTTTCTTGATTTTTTAATATTCAATGGCTATTATGGAAAGTTCGTGTTTATTTTTGTCCTTTTCCCGATTTTGTTTTTTATATTTTGTTATTAGCTCTCAAACTTGGGGAAGTTGTGCAAGCTAATCGGAATACACAGCAACAATCGAATCAATTTTTTTTCTCAATAATAAAGTTAAATCTATAATCTCGTGCCTAATTTTGTTTGTTTTTAAATATTTTAATTTTGTGTTATAAAAAAAATTTAAATAAAAACAGACTAACCATAGTTTTCAAAAAAATTGCCGTTCAGAAAATTGCCGTTAGAGGGTCAGCGATTGTTTGGTATGCATTAGGTACTTTCGAACGGTAAAGAAAAAACGTATAATTATACACATTGAACTTTAATTTTTAGGTTAGATTCAACAACAAATTTAATTTAGTAAAGAGCGCTCTAAAGGATGTTTTCCAAGCAGTGACTTATTTACTTTTTAACCTCCATATTAAATAAGCATATAAAATAGATCCAATTGGCTTATTTGATTTATTGTCTTATTTGTGACGTTTCTGCAACGAAGAATGACGTCGGCCGACAATTTCGCCAATTTCACGCAACGATTTTCCCTGATTGCACGATTTAATGACCAATTTTCGAGTACATTGATCGACTTTTCTTCTTTTGCTTTCCATTTTTAAAACTTTTAATTTTACTGAGATTATCGTAATGGCTCTTAATCGAAATTTTAACAAATAAATTGTAAAAGTATCCTTCCAACGTAAAACTTGCTATACAAATAACGTTTTTAAGAAATTACGCAAATTGAATGGAAAATTTCCAGTTCTCAATAAGTGTACGCTCAATTTTGTGACATTGAAATGTTGTGATTTGTTTTCTCTCTATTTATTAGGAATTGTTGTATTTACTTTATTATTTTTTTTAGAAATTTAGTTTAGAGATATGTAATATTTCGAAATATAAAAAAAATCATTTAAATTGTTGTTTTTGTACTTATTCTTTAACAAAATATGTTTTTTTTAATGGTGTACGCTCATTTTGTGAGCAACTGTATATGTATCATCGCTACCAAAATGTACTCAATTTTTTCATGTCGATCGCATGGTACATGTGATTTCAGTTCGGCTGGCCTAATTGGGGATCTCATTTGACTTGTAATTTGCTTAGAGTTAACGTAACCCTTACTACCGTTCTTTATTAATTAGCTGATCCCGTTTTACACAGCACTAACGTAAATTATTTTCAAAATTTAACACATTTCCTTAGTTGGAAAATTTAAGTGTTAATTATTAGTTTTGAACTGGGAATGAACTTAGAAAATATAAAACTTAAACCAAAGAATTTCTATAATATAGAGAGGTGTTTTGGTCAAATCAAAAAAAGATTTCCCATTTTTGGAAACGGAACTCGCGTGGCTACTGAAAAGGTCCCAACAATTGTTATTTGTTGCGCGGTGCTGCATAATATTGAAAAGCAATTAAGTGATATATATGAAATCGAGGAGGATGTGGGCGACATAAGCTGTCACGAGGATGAATAATATAACTGTTGTAGCTCACTTGTTGTGAGGAGGTGCTGTTGTTATCTTCATTAACACTTTCTGCCTCTATGTTGTGGGAATAATTTTGTATTGGGAGGCGCACACTTATTGACCTTATTGAAAACTGAGTTTTTCTCAAAATCTAACAGCTGCCTTAATCCTTTCTGCCATTCTAAAAGTTTCATTTGTCTATTCCCGGTTTGATTTGTATCTGTCTTTTTTTTAAACCTGCTTTCATATTGTTTAATTTTTCCCTCATTTTCCAAATTTCATAAATTTTACCGATTTTTTTTCCATTTCATCTTTCAACTGCACCCTGAACTGAATTTTCTTTTAATTATATTCAGCTAGGTGTCAAGGAACGCTTCAGAAGAATTGAGTGGTTCTTCAACACTTGAACAAACAGCGCTCTATCATTACCGCTAGGAGCGCATCACTTTCTTCACACGATGACATATTGTAAATTTATATAATAAAATACATAGACGATTAATTGTAGTCTCAACTAAACGAATACTAAATTAAATTCATAGACAATTTAATTAATTTTTTTAATACTAACTTTATTGTATATTACCATCAAATTTAAGCTAATCGGTATAGGAACCAAGCGCACATTTTAGTGGAAAAAAATGTTCGATATAATTTTTTCCGTTTAAATCAAAATGCATGTATGCAGCCAAACTGCTATACAAATTTTGTGCATGCAATTCACATAAAAACTAACTAAATTTAGACAAATTTTTATCAGTACATATGGAGGTACAGATAAAATGTTTTTTGTTATTTTCAAAGCGATTTTTTTTTTATTTAGAAACATACAATCAAATTCTGAACATATTTATATTTTTATTGAAACAATGAATGGATGCTTTGACCTACATATATAATTTGACTATATTTATTTTATAATACATGTATATGTACATGATCCAATTATTTAAGTATTTTTATTTGGAATTATATAAGTCAGTACTCGGAACCAGCTATAATTATGAACATATATGTAGATTTTTGATCATCTTTAAAATAAACATTTTTGTTTGTTGAACTCAAAATTAAATATGTATTTCATTCAAATTTAAAATAAACGGCGACAAATTAACACAAATCGAAACGTCAAATACCAATGCGAAATGTCCAGTTGTTTGTAAACATAATAAAATAAATCAAAGTTGCACATACGTCTGCTATGATTAAAAAAATATTAAAAGTTGAACGTACGTTTTTCTAGCATTTACAAGAAATTATATCGAATATTTTTTTCCACTAAAATGTGCGCTTGGTTCCTATACGGGTTACATATATAATTGTATATAAACAGTAATCTAATAAATACGTTATAATATATAGACACATCCTCTGATTTATTGCAAAATATGACCACCAAATTATATTACTTTTACGTACAAAAAAATATACATACATATAAAAAAAATTAAATTGGCAGAAGTACTACCTTATGAATAAATAAAGATTTATAAGTATATGTAAGTATTAAAAATTTCCCAATTAATACTTGTACGTAAAAGGTAGTTATCATTCACATCAAAATAAGAGAAAACTTATTCTTAAAAGTATTATCATTTACTTAAAAGGTAATTCTTATAAGCTCAAAACAGAATAAGAGCAAAATCGCCTGTCATATTACAAAACACCGAAATCATGCAAAACAAACACAGCCATCGACGCAGGCGACGACAACTTTTTCGTTGAAATAAATTTAGGGGTATATCCTCCATCCGGTCGTAAATCAAATATTTGCGATCAGAAATATGGTTACTAGATTTATTTTGCCATGCCAATTACCACATATTTTTTAAATTTAAATTTGTTTTGCGGTTTTAAAGTAGAAATACATGAAAAGACTGCGACCTCGGAAAATGCGTAGCAGTCTTTTCGCGTATTTCTACTTTACAATCGCAAAACAAACTTTAAATTTAAAAAAATGTATCAATTGGCATGGCAAAATAAATCTAGTAACCATATTTCTAATCGCAAATATTTAATTTGCGACCGGATGGAGGATATACCCCTTAGAGTCTATTTCTATATTTATCTCCGGCGAAACAATGTTGCCAACTGTTTTTTATATATATAAGTTGGTATAATATAACCGCCATATTAATAACCATTTTTTTTTTCAATTTAGTGGCCTATCGCTCCAACGTCATGTGCCAAAACACAGAAGGTTATAACGTTTGTTGTTGTTTTTTTATCGCCATACGCTGACGCTCTTGTTTTGTTAGCTACAGCGATAACGCAGCGATATGTTTTATTTATTCGTCGATGGTCGTCGTTTTCGCTCTTGTTGTTTCAAGCTATAAGTACTTACTTTTTTTATTCACTTCACCCAATGTTGACAATCCGTAGAGTACGTAGAATATTCTTATAACGTAGACAGACACAAAATGTATCGCGATTTTCATTTTTCTAGATTGAAAATTAAATTATTAACCGTAATAGACAAATTGTGGTGACAGACAGAAAACCGATTTTTGCGAGTGTGCCTAATTTATCGGGATAGATTGCATTTATCTAGTCGAATCATGTACAGACAGACAGGCAGAAATTACTTAATAATCTAAATAACGAGGTTATCTACTTTGTGCCTGTCTACTCTACGGTATTGATTTTTGATTTTTGTTGTTGTTTTCCCCATTGTTTTTTTGTTTGTAAGAGGTTGGTTGCTATGATCTGACAATTTTTCAGTTCAAATTGCGGTTTTCCAATATTGGGAAAGTTATAAGTAATTTAATTTTTACGAAATAATACTAAATTAGTATATGTTTAAAATAATTCAAGATAGTCTATTTCATTTTCAAATTTTTTATTTGCAATGCTATATATTTCTGTAGAGCTTCACCTGTCTCCGGTATGTAAAATCAAAACATTGTAAGTTTCGAATTTTGGCAGTTTCTTGTTCACCTAATTTTCCAAATGTTTCGGAACGTGATTATACGTAGCCCAAATTCCAGCAATCATTTAAATTCGATGATCGATCGCTGTTGTTCTGATTGTAATTGTAATCAGCTTAGTATATTTGTTAGTAGTTAGTATATTTATTACTATATTTCTCGCTGGCCAGGATCAGTTTCGAATGATTTTAAGGAAATGATTGATCTTTCCATTTACGTTTATTTTTGTTTTCACAATACTGTAGTTAAAAACCTTAAGTCATTCGTCAGGCCCTGAGTATCGTCTCGACTGGCGTTTTGATTAACCTATATATGGTTTTTAAAATGGGACAACCATAAGCGGTTCAACTTCTTCTCGTAAATCGAAAATTTTTCGTTTTTCAAATCTAGGAATAATATGAATTACCATATGAATTATTAAATATTTGTATTTGGCTCACAAAATATTTCTCGTGTATCACTCGGTAAATTTGCGCACTATCTTAATTTGCATATCGATATAAGGTATGATTTCAATGGGCCGAATGTCGAAGGGCCGAATGGGTCGAAGGGCCGAATTTTTTTTTTTTTTGTGTTTAGAAATATATTTTTTTATTTAATTTAATTATTTTTTGCTTGGTAAAATTTTCCTTCACCAAAATGTTCCTTTCCTTTACCAAAAATGATATTTTTAAAACAAAAAAACAAAAAAAACAAAAAAAAATTCGGCCCTTCGACCCGTTCGGCCCTTCGACATTCGGCCCTTCGTACCCATTCCCGATATAACATACTAATTATTTGTTTTTTATAACATATTTATGATTTTATTATTATTAGAGTTGTGTTATTTTTCGGACGAAAACGATTTACTTGGTATGCACAGATGTGTATGTAGGTCCAAAAGACATACAAAAATAAATGTTTGACATGATTCGTTTTCGTCATTCACACACAATTGTGATGGCAGGTCGGAAAAGGGATATGCAATAAATATCCATTTTTTCTTGTCATACCGTATTCCGAGCATACAAACAACACATATTATTTACGTAGGAGTACGTTATTGCCATATAAAACTTGGGTTGTCATTTTTAAAATGTGAGAAAGAAAATTGGTGGCCGAAATGGTTCTATCGACAAAGAAATCAACGAATTTTGCTGATTATATGTAAACAGAAACAATAATTTTCGACATAACAGACGTCACTTTTTTAATTGTCTACATACATACATTACATACAAATTATCTACACATGTAGAATATTAATTATCTACGTGATGTAGATAATTTGGCACAACGCCGACAAATATTGGTACTCGAGAAAGCCAAATTTGGAACTACAAAACAATTGTACCTTGTTTTTTAAAATTCTATAAACAAAATCTGTTACACATTACAAAATGTGTTGAGGAAATGAGTTCGTTTCTGATTGAATAATTTAAAAAAATTAAATTCTAAAAATTGTTTATTAAAGGAATTCTTCACACTTTAATTAAGTAATTTAATTTCGTTTGGGATTCTTTTTATATTTTCGTCGGTAAGAGTAGTGATTTGTTTTGAACTTTTAAGCACGCAATACCGGTGCAAAATGGTCACTTTTCATACAGCTTTAACTAATAGCAAAACTGATAGACTGGTTACTAAAATAAATATTAATGAATGCAAACCGTATTTTGGTCTTGAGTTTAACCGTTTGAATCGCAGGGGGTATTGAAAAAACACTGTCGAAGAATCCCAAACAGCGCAACCGCGGTTTCTCTAAATGAGTACGAAAAGACAATCGATTGAGGCAAACCTTTTGTAAAATGTACTATTTACATTAAAGGGAATTGTGTGATGCACTTCCTTCAGTAAATTTGAGCGCGTGACTTCGACAATCGGTAACGCACCGTCAGTTGTCGACAATGTTCAAAATGTGCTGGGTTTTCTCGTCATAAAATATCAACAGCGCGATCGCGCTGCTTGGGGCTCAAACGGTTAAATATTGTAAAACAATTACGACTTTTAAATAATATTTAACACTCTTTTCAAAGTTCTTCTAACGTTTTAAAACAATGCGAATTTTACAATAATTATTAAATACATAATGTCAACGAAACGATATTCAAATTAAACGCATATTTGTATTGTAATATAATTAATAAGTGTTAGCGTTACACGAAGATACCAAATTAATAATCGTAGGGAAATTTCTAATTAGTGAACTAAAATCCTTGTGTGTGTGAAATAACGCATTAATATCGTACAGAGATAATATTAATTAAAATTTATCTATCTTAAAGATAAAATTAATTAAACAAAACCTTGGTGGCATTTTGTATTATTATTATTAATAAAATAATTGATAGACTTGCGAGCGCTAAGAAAAAAAATGAGATTAAGATATTGGTGGTAACTGGTAACCTAATAAATAAATACAAAAAAAAAAAAAAATTAAACTGGCTTGCCGTATATCAATAAAGTGAAAGCAGAATGTAAATCAAAAATTACTATTATTTATTTATTTATTATTACACTATTTTTTTATTTGTTGATTTCTAAGATAAAATGTCAACGGATAGTTTTCAATACTTTTCATTTTTTGTTTACTTTGCTCGTATAACATAAAAACTGGTTGACAAAAACAACAACATATGTATGAAAAATGTTAACATTTATAAAAAATAACTTAGAGGTTAACAATATTAATTTTTTGTGTTTTTCAATTAATTAATTTGAACTGACAAAATAGGAACATGTGTTTGATTTGTGTATATCAAATGAGTTTTGACATGTGGTTGATTAAAAAGCGTTGCACGTGTTATAAGAGGCTCGTTTCTCAACATCGGTCCACCGCCATACATGATATCAAGAACAATAGTTTCTATTCATTGACAAACCGCACCAATACAACTTTAAATATACATAATTAATGAAATTATATATTTGCACGAAAAATTATAAATTTCAAAAAACCATAAAATATATTGTTTATTAAACAATAATATTATTGTTCATTCTACAGCATACCTTAAATAAATAGACAATTACATCATACAGCAATTTTTCACGAGCGTCGTTTATAAAGTTACCTAACGTTTTGGTTATTAGCATTCAATATTTTGTAATTTGAAGAAACTTAAAATTCATTCAACCGTATATTATTTAAATGCAATCTTGAACTACTTATTTTAAGCTCGTTTCCTCAAATTTATATACACTTGCCTGCACAAATATAAGTCATAGCGTGGGTCGTCGTTTTAACCTGAATTTATAAATGTACACGTTACATTATTTCAAGGGTGTTGGATTTTCTTATTCTCTTCTTGCGTGGCAAAATGATCGTATGTGATTACTGATTATCAGACGTGTGTTTGAAATCGTAAATGTAAGAGTGACTGGTTTGAACATTTTCTTCGTTTACATGTAATTTTGCTATGCAAGTATATTATAACGCTCTACTTTTAAATTATGACAGTTGAAATCATAGATTGGAATCTAATTTTATCAATGTTAGTAATTTGAATGACATTGATTTTCTCTTTTCTTTATGTTGCTTGTGACTTGTGAATATTAATTTACACAGACTGATTAATAATTACACATTTTTTTCTGCTTATTATTATTAATTCCAATTAGATCGTGTAATTATCGTGCGGTGCATGAAAATTGTACGTATTTAAAATAGGACAATATGGCGTTAATTTACTATTCGATGCAATTATGACGAAATTATTACGACGAAAACGTTGTGGCACAATATAATAATTATCAATTGACAGCTGTCAAATATAGATAATTTTAATTAATTTATGAATATTTATTAGGTGGAAATTTTAATATATAGTTTGTTGTTAAATGTTTGGTAAAGCGATTAAATTTCTGAAGGGGACAATTCAAATTGTTAGTTTATAATACGTTTGACTTGCACCACATGTGTGGTATACATTTGAGTCGTTTAGCGAATGTGCTCAACACGTGGATAAAGTGGAAATTACATTATGGAAACATATTGAATAGTGTATGTTTGATAGGTAATAATTATAATGTATCATTTTATGAACAAACAAATAAAAACGGTATTTACAATATAGTTTGAGTTTAAAATAATATTCTAGAGCGGAGACGCCTCCGTTTCTCGTAATGAAATTAGGATTATAAAACTGTTTTTAGGAAATTCCGGCTTTTGAAAAGTTCAAATTCTAATCGAGTTTAATTAAATTTTAATTTAATATGTAAAAATTCTGAACATATTCCATTTGGCCGAAATGGCTATTCTTGTACAACTATTATGAAGTTAATCAGCTGGAATTTTCTTTATTTATGTACAGATAATTATACAGCATACTTAAGTACACATGCATTACATTCGGGTTACGTGTGTGTAATTTGGTAGTTTGTGTTTTTTTTTTGTGAAATTTGCCAACCATTAACGAAATATAAACTGATCTTGTATTTATTTTTAAACTGACAATGGCGCTATTAAACACAATTGGCTACGAATAATATTCTTCGTACAAAAATCTGTAAATACTGTTAAATAGAATATAAAATAGCTGTCATATGTAGCTTAGTAAATTCATTTTTGTTAAGGATATTTGCGACTGAAGTGACTGTACTACAGGGTAACTTTTTTTTTTTTAGAATGATAGCACTTTCCATTGAAATAAAATCGTGAAGAAATAAAGATTGTGCCAGCACCATTACAATTTTAGACCCTTTTTAAAGTATTTCAAATCTTATTACATTATCATAAGCGTGTGACGAAATAGAGGCTAATCCACTGCACCAAATTTTGAAATACTGTTAGCATCATATAGAGCTTAGCTGTGTGTAGCATCATATTGCTGAGCCCAAAAGTCTTTAATGATTATTTCGAGCATATTTCACAGTATGTAAAGTACATTTGCACCTTCAATGTGTATAGCAGTGCATTTTTCAGAATTGCGGTATTTTTTTTTGTTAACGTAACCATTTAACCAGAAATGAGTTTCAGTAGATAATTTTCCATTTGACTTTCAGCCCCTTTACAAAACAAACAACGCTTACGATGGGCTTCTAGCTTGAGATCTAGAACCAATTGGAGGTAGGATAGGATTAAAGACCTTTATAAGGGTGTAGACTAGGAAAAAATCCGCTTTACACGAACACTCTTCTACAGCAGCGATATTTTCTTCTATACAGTTCCTCGTCTTGCTGTTGTCATGAAGTACATTAAACGTTTGTTCAAATTTTGATAGTAACTCATACTCATCGAATAAGTTGCTCTAAAGGACGATTTGCTTACAATTCAAAAAGTAATGAGAATACCCAATCAGAAATTGCTGAAAATCAGCCACTGACCTACTCTGCTGAGATTCGTTGGAATATCATAAAAACTGCGGTAATGGAAGCATCATCATCAACAATTGGCCAAACTTCATGGAGGGCGGAAAATGATTGAACGAAGATCGTTTGATAACGGAAGAAAGATCTCATAATTAAAGCAATCACATAATGACTCCGCGAGGATATTCTCCAACACTCGGCTCTGCAAGCAGAAAGATAGCTACAAATTTCGAACGATCTGCACAGCAACACCGACCTTCAAGTGTGGTGGAATTATTTTGCTTCTCTTTTAAATCGACCAGTATCATCATCTGCTGGCTAACAATGATCTTCCTTACACTAGTCTGACATCAACACTGAAATAATTTAACCATTTAACCTGATAATTATATTGGGGAAAAGGACATCGCTATTCATAGTATCTTTGTAGAGTTTCATTAGGCTTACGGGAACATACAGAGAAACACGTTGTGGGACGTTCTATCCTATCTATATATGTATACCGTGAAAGCTGATATCTATGTGAAAATTAATGATGATCAATTAAAATTAAAGATGAAAATCGAAGGTAAACTCTCTAAAGCCATTAAAATAACATCAGGAGTATGGTAAATTGTTACTATCGCCCGCACCTACTTTCTAACTTATCTTTAGAATATGTCTCTCGTCAACTCATCACAGCTCAGTATTTTGAGTGGCTGACTTGAATTTTCAAGTCTCGCAACATTTCGCGTCAAACAAAAGTTAACATCTACAAGGCCCTGATTACACCAGAGGACATTTGTGATGGTGAGTCATGAACGATAACAGAAAGAAATATGCAGAAACTGGATGGATTCGAACGAAAAACAATTCGTATGATGCTCGGGGCCAATAAAATAAATTGATTTCTCTATCCTCCTCCTCCTCTTCAAAATCGCCAACATTCTGTACACCGTCTGATGGAGCTGCCACTGCGCATTCCGCATCGACCCAGTTGATCATTGTTCGATTTCAAGGCCCCAAAAAATTACTAGAATAATTGCTTCCTTGTTCTCCGTTGCAATCAAACCATCGTCGGCATAAATCGCAAGTATCATCATTCTATTCTTTTCACTACACACAAAAACACATGAATTCGATTGACTGGTCACGAAGTCGAATTTTTAATCATTGATCACCGCCGCTACGCTTATTTCAATCCGCAGAAGCTCTTGATAGCGACGAACACACACTTGATTACCTTTGCATCCAGTATTTATCGTTTTTCTTTTGCAAAGTGTATAAACATCTAACCCGGAAATTCGCCAATGATCGTTTTTTTTTGCTTTTTTAACGTGCCATACTTGTGGTGGTGTCCACTCACTGTGCCTGTTCTCTTTCGATTCAGTACATACATTGCCAAATTGACGTTTCCGCCCCAAATTTGTAGGCCATCTTCTTCGCCCTCTTCCAAAACTTGATCTTTGATCGATTTGATCTTTGCTGCTATCTCCGACTTTTGCTTCACAAAATTTAAATAATGAATTTTGTAAAAACATCCTTTAAAAGCCAAAAAATACATCGTAAATCGAATTCGTTTGCATTATTAGCCCACAAACGCCCGCATGAATAGTTTTGCAAGAATGTTGTACTGAATGAATGAATGAATTCCGCTAGGATGCTTTCTATAGATGCACGCAACGTCTTCATCGAAGAAATTGATTTGAACGAGCCTCTCGCGTCGAACTCCCAATACATTAATGTTTCATTTCATCAGTAGTTCGCAGCGCTTGTTATTCGATTGCAATCGATGGCCAAGATCCAGGAAATTACCCTACGAAAACAAATTTATATGAATTTCCGGTGCATACAGCATATCCAACATGCTCCATATGATTGCATGAATCGCCATTGAATGCAAGAATGTTAATACCGCCTTCTTCTCAAGCCACGATCTGTTCATCATTTATCACCGTTAGCTGTCTTCACAAAGTACTTGAACTTTTCACGTCGATGACATATGATCTGTCCTTTTTATTCTTCCGTGTCGCATAATCCCAAGTTCGTTGATGTTAGGAATTATTAAGATCTCACGGTTTGAAGACATGAGTAATTAACAATAAGAATTCCATCTCCATACTACTCCATTAAGGGTACTGTAACGGTATACTTCAAAGTCCGGTATACTTCGGAGTCCACTGGAAAATTTCTTGATTAGAAAAAACCGTTCAACCACTTCTCAGTCAGTGCAATGATGTCATGAGGTTAGAGACGAGTATTAGTTAAAGAATTGGTAATCGGTATAGTGGTGTATTAAGCGTGGTTAATGTAGTAATATTTGCAGTATGGGGTTTCTCTTTTTTGTTCTTCTTAATAATTTTATTGCTCGGTATGTTGGGTAAAGGTGTTTCGACTATTAAGGTAGTGTGTGGACAGTCGTGAATAATAATAGGGCTACCGTTAATGATAAAGAGGTTAATTTCATCGTTGATGGAATGCACTGACGGACATTGCACACTTAGGAGAGTAATGGATGGGGTGGTAATGGGATGGGGTATTATCCGAGGGAATAAACGGGGGATGTCCTGTTATGCCACCATCACAGTTGTGCAGCTTCAATGAAAACTAACTAAATTGCTTAATTTAGCAATTTAACAATTCATAGAACGATAAAATGCAATTCATCATAAGATAATTAGCGTCGCCTCGTCTGCTGTCAAAAGTCGAATGCTTTTTTATTTAATGCGATTAGTAACATTTAAATTTAGTTTTTAATCGTATTAAGTTGATTGCAACGAATATACTCGCAGTCAAACACGCAATAATCGCATCTTAATTTATTATGTTGGCATTTTTTAAAATGCGAATTTCAAAAAATTCGTAAACACTTTCATATTTTTTTTTAATTAGCTGGATAATAAATCTTAGTGTAAAATGATGGCGACCGGCTTCAATATTTCTGTGTTTTAAGCCGCTTTCGCTTTCGGTTTAAGAATTTAAGTTTCATATTTGGAAATTTAAACGATGTTTAGGTAATAAATAAAAAATAAAGAGGCAGAAAAATTCAGCAGCGTTTAAGGGTTCGTTCTCGCCTAAATTGCAGTTGTTCTTTTTTCCAAATTAAAGTGTTTCTTTACCTTTTTTTTTGTTTTTATTTATTCGTTTTCAGATTTACCGTGTAATGGTACATCTCGATTGGTTTCGTTTGACAAGTACGTTAAATTATAAATCGTGAGATTAAAATATTTAATTTAAATAACAAAAAAAAATCATTAAAATTTTATTTAAACGAATTTAGAGTACCTCTAAAGTCTAAAGATACGGTGTCCTTGAAGTTGTATACTTAAGTTAGAGTTTTGTTTTTTTGTTCATCTTATTATTTTACACACATATATACGTATACATCTTAATGTTAATGCAAATCCGGTTTTTTTGTTGTCTTCACGTCTTGTCTACTAACGCGATATATTTATTAGAAAACTGTATAGCGTTTTGTTTGATTTCGATTTTATTTTCATGTTATGTAAATAAAATTCGACTCATGTACGTACATTTCTATGTATATACGAGTATTTATCATTGAAGTAATAAAGCCATTTGAATCTGCTGTTATTACTATTACGATTTCATAATGGATAATTTTAATTTTCTAAAACTTAATATAAACAAAAGTTCAAAACGTATTAAAACACTATAAACCAATTTAAAAGAATTTTTATGGTTTTTATTAAGATGATTGATGATAGTGAATTAGTTTTCTGAAATTTAATTTTGTTTGTGGGTCTTAATTTTTTATTTAAATTTTAATTTCGGTTTTCATTTTTCATTTAGGTAAAAAAATGAAATTGTGGTCGAGACGCCATAAAGCATGAAGGTAATCAGTTTTGATTTTATTCTAGTGATAGAGAAACTATATGTTCATTTGTTTAAAATTAATGTTGAATGTCATCGCGCAGTTATGACGCAAGGAGTATTAAAACAGCAGGCCTTTTAGATTTATGATACAGCAATGATTTGTGAAAAGGTCTTGGTCGAAGTCAATAGGTTAACTTTCACGGGAAAAATAAATATTTTTGTTGAAGTTAATAGAAAAACAAACATAATTTTCCCACTCAAGATCGTACAGCATAATTTATGGATTTGTATCTGGATGTACAGATCCATACTACGGTAACTTGAATCCGGTAACTTCTTCGTTTCTTTCCTCTTTACCTATAAAAAAAATATAGTTAAAGGGGAGAGAAGCGAAGAAGTTACCGTATTATGGATATGAATGATAAGAAATCACAAAGAATTATCATGTAAATCTATCACATTTAAATGCTAATTAATATGTCTTAATCATGTAATCGTTTAATTAATATAAAAGATTAAGAAGTCAACTTAAATAATGCGTGTGCTAATTTAGTTTAAGAATGGGGTTTGGTTGCTTATCGAGTGGGAACGAAATAAAAAACAAAATGACATTTCGTAATCAATAAAATCAATCAAATTATAAAATGGGTTTTTATGTAAAAAAATAATATTGTGTCTTGTGGAGCGATAAACTGATTTTTTTGCAGAAGTGGTTGGGGTATAAGTTTTTTTTATAGTTGAGTTGCTAAAATCGCAAATTTATGTTGAAAGTATACATGATGCTGTCACACTGTATCCATAATTAAAATAAAATTAATTTATGATTATTTGGTAAAATGCTTCGATAAGAAGAAGAAAACAAGCTTGGATTTTTTTCAGCATTGTGTTTCGTATCTTGTTATTTAATTGTTAATTTAAATATTCATAGATAAATGTAAGATTTTAGTTTAAAAAATTAATTTGGTGTTTTGTCTTAACCTTTCTAACTCATGTTAAATAATGGTGCTTTTGTTTTGTTAAAATTAAATGGTATAATAATATGTAAGATGAAAAATTATACAGGAAATCCTAAATTTAATAATACATTTGATATATTTTGATTTCAAAGCTAAGATAACAAATACAAATGTTTAACACTTAATTAACCCGAATCAATAAAATGAAATCAAAAATGAATTTATTGAAAAGAAGGGACATGACAATTTTATGGGATAAGCCACTAGTTATTTATTTAATTGAGGTGTTATGACTGTTTCTATGCTGACGGATGGGTTTTTGTGTTTAAATTTATTACGTATATTTATGTGTAGGGTCTTACTGATAAATACCAACTTTATTACCTAAATTAATAAATTAAGAACTGATGTGATGTGAAAGCTGGCGATCAATAATTTTATATTTAATCGTTGACATTTTATGTCCAGCATTGTCATTGATTGTTGCGGATGTATTCATTTGTGGCTATATCTGATCTCCAGGGTCGCTGGAACATTTTTGACTAATTCGTTGTGAAAAAATGTCAAAAATAAATTTATTTCAAGTTTGAAGTCATGTTAGGCTTGAAATAAACATTTTATGTTCTAATACTTAGCTCATTTTAAAGAAAGGTCAATTATCTATCATTATCCATACCAAGAGGCCCAAACTTAGAATTTTTCTCCTTTTTTTACTAGAATTATGTATAAAGGGTGGTTAAATTTTAAGGGCCGATGTTGATTTTGAATAAAACACAAATTATTTAGGAAATTATTGTCAATTCTTTTTATTATGATAATATGGTATGGTTCAATTATGTATGGAACAAAATATCGGTCAAATGGCCGCCGCGACCTCGGCGGCACACCTCCACCCGATGGTCCAAATTTTCGATGACGCTTAGGCATAATTGAGGTTCTATGCCGTTAATGTGCCGAATTATCTCATCCTTTAGCTCTTGAATTTTTGCTGGCTTATCGGCGTACCCCTTTTCTTTCAAATAACCCCAAAGAAAGAAGTCCAACGGTGTCAAATCACATGATCTTGGCGGCCAATTGACATCGCCCCCACGTGAGATAACACGGTCATTGAATTTGTCGCGCAAAAGAGCCATTGTTTCGTTAGCTGTGTGGCAACTGGCACCATCCTGTTGAAACCACATATCGTCCACATCCATATCTACCAGTTCGGGCCATAAAAATTTCGTTATCATCTCACGATAGCAAACACCATTCACAGTAACTGCCTGACCGGCCTCATTTTGGAAATAATACGGCCCGATGATGCCGCCAGCCCATAAACCGCACCAAACAGTCACTCTTTGTGGGTGCATTGGTTTTTCGACAATCACTCTTAGATTATGATTCGCCCAAATGTAGCAATTCTGCTTATTGACAAATCCACTGAGGTGAAAATGTGCCTCATCACTGAAGATGATTTTCTTCGAAAATTGATCATCCACTGTTGCCATTTCTTGCCACCATTCTGACCATTGACGACGTTTGGAATGGTCAAGAGGCTTTAGTTCTTGAGTCAATTGCACCTTATAAGCGTGTAAATACAAGTCTTTATGCATAATGTTTATCAACGACGAGCGTGAGAGGTGCAATTGTTGGGCACGACGACGAGTTGAGGTGGACGGTTCTTCAGCCACACTATCGCAAACAGCAGCAATATTTTCTGCAGTACGAGCTGTACGAGCATGCACTGGTGTTTTAAAATCTCCTACAGACCCGGTTTGCTCAAATTTTTGCACGATTTTTCCGATTGTACGCACATTTGGACGATTAAATTGACCGAAAAAATCACGAAGTGCACGATATGCATTTTGATTTGAACGCCCATGCCTGAATATCTTTAACGCGTTGCTCGATTGTGTATCTTTCCGTGGTTCAAATTGAGTTATTCTGAAATTGAGAAATGTCAAATTAAATGCAGAAAAAAACTTGACGTTTAGGTGTGGTTCATATTCAACGTCAGTCCTTAAAATTTAACCACCCTTTATATAACACATAGCCTGAAAAGTAGTGTAATTTTGGCATTGTTGCTATCGACTTATGACATGCAGGTACCATAACCTTTCCAGCCGACTGTTGTGTTTTTGGTCGCTTCGGATGGGTTTCACTGACCTCCCCCGACCCACTTCGAGTACAGCTGCACAGATGGACAAATGTTCGCGCAAAATATGACGAACACGTTCAATTGATATCTTTACAATGTCAGCTATCTCACGCAACTTCACTTTACGGTCTTTCAAAACAATTTCGTGGATTTGTTTTATGTTTTATAGAGTCACAGCCTCATTTGTGCATCCAGAGCGTGGTGCATCATCAGTGGTTGTACAACCATGTTTAACGTCAGCCATACCAGTCAATGAATGTTGATTTTGTTGATTTTCCTCTTGCAGAGTCTGGATAACACTTATCAAGCCACTGCTTTGCTTGAACGGTATATTTTCCCATAAAAAAACAGTGTTCAATCAACTCACGAATTTCTTTTTTTTTATTGTTTTGAAATTAACAAAAAGCAGCGTAACAAATGTGATTTGAAAAAATCAGTCTTCTCATCAGATGTTGTTTATTACATTGAAATATTGTCTATATATATAGAGCAATACCATGTAGTTGTACTACTAGCGAATTACTGCGTAGCGTACGAAATTTTGATTTTTTCACATTTCCATCTATCTACATCATCTATATTCTATTTTTATTATTGTATAAAAATATAAAAAATTCGTGAATTCGAAAAGTTATTTGTTAAAATAGAATATAGATGGAAATGTGAAAGAATCAAAATTTCGTACGCTACTCAGTAATTCGCTAGTAGTACAACTACATGGTATTGCTCTATATATATAGACAATATTTCAATGTAATAAACAACATCAGTCGTCGCGACTTGATGAGAAGACTGATTTTTTTAAATCATTAATCTCATCTGTTCGAAACTGATTGTTGTGATTCTTACACATTAGCCATCTATAAGTCAAAAAAAAAATCATATTTTATTTCAAACTCCACGTTTCTTTAATTTTTCACCATAAAAATTGTTTTTACAATTCTCTGACAATCTTTGCATGTGTCGTGCGACGTTACACCAAGCGCTTCATCAAAATAATTGGCATTTGGAAAACTTTTGAAATCAACAATATTTTAAATTTTAAATTGTCCATAGAGGACAAATTAATAAATTCATCCATTAAAAACAATAACGTTATTTTTTACGGATTATGATTCTTCAGGAACTACCTAGGCAGCACCTAGCAGGTTAAAAATTAATTTCTACAAATATTTTTTTCTTCTATCTGTGGGTGTCATGCCCACCAACTGTTGGGCACGAAGGCGTATAAAGTTTAAAATTTTCATAACGTTGGCTGTAGATTTCCTCAACATGTTGCCAATAGTTTGGGGACCTAAAACAAAAGATAACTCAATCATACCGTTTTTGAAGTGAAATTTATTTATATTAGTTTTATGTCCTAGGCGGCATATTGGACTAAAAATTAAAAAGAAAATGTAAACCAAACGTGTACACCAAGTCTTCTGTTTGCACCGTAGATACGTTCCAAACTTCACCGTGTATTTAAAAATCAAGCAAAAAACGACATCAAGCCGACCTTAATAAATTTTGGAAATTCATATAGTTTTTCGTGATGACGTTGATACAAAATCGTTTTGTCCACCAAAATTTTGCTTGCTCCTCTTTTAAATACAATTTCTGATGAATGTGTTCAACTAATCTTAACCGCAACTACTGAAATGTATCATTGCAAAATTACCTTGGAAACACTATTCCTAACAGTTCCTCGTATCAAGCTACTCAAGATTTCATATTTTCTTGAAATCGTATTGCACGTTCAAGCATTAGATAATTAGACAAAAAAATGGTATTCCAATTGGCTGGCACTTTCAAAGCCATCTAGAATTACATTAGATATTAGAGATCACTGGCAATTTTTAAGTACGGGTTTCCTAGTGTGAACACTATAACAGCACTTCATTCGCAGTCAAGAGTTATTTCTTCAACCAATTCGTTTATTTCGCCAACTTATAAGAATCACACAGAATCTGGCCGCAATGTGCTTTCCAACATTGCAATAAATAGGTTTTGTTTCCTTTTTCAGAAAATACCAGTTTCATTTACATTAAATACTTCAACGGTATTGTAGTCCCGTTCTCGAATATTTTAGCCAGCCCCGCAAAATTTTGTTTGGCTACGCATTCTCGGAACACTACTTCATGTTTGATCTAGAAATACAGACCTCTCTAAAAATTGTATAACCAGCCGCTGCTTGCCGTGACTTTAATTTTCTTTCATTTTCTGGTTTCTACTGGATCCGTTTTAGTGATTTTCCTCAACCGAAGTTGTTAGTGCCGTATCTTGGGAATCCGAAGGGTATCAGAAAGCTGTTTAGAACCTCAAGCAATTGATTACCGCATTTCTATTATTTCTACATTATTGTTCTGATGTTCATCTCATCGTCTTATGTTAAAAGATTTTCTAAGTGACGATGAACCCTCGCAAGACGATCTTATATTATTGTGGGGATTTCTAAAAATTTTCTCTTCTCTATTTTCTTAATTGTTAGATGATCTGTCATTTAGTATAGGAAAAAACAATCGACTTAATTAAATGTTAATCGCCCTCTCTAGTCTATTATCACAGCTCATGATGAGATTTTGCCGCCTGTGCGTGATCCCTCATCCATCTCGATCCATCGCTCGGCCTTCAATTTCGATATCCTATACTATAAGTAGGCGTTGTTTGACGTCATCTCGCCAACACAGTTGGGGTCTTCTTCTATGAAGTACGACGCCTGGTTGTCGCTATAACACGGGTTTCATGATTCGTAGTTATGGCGACCTTGCAAGGTGACCTAGCCATCTAATCCGGTTGGATTTAGTGAGTCCAATGATATAGATCTTTTAGGGAAGTTAATTGATCTCACGATTCAAAAGAATCCGATATTCGTTTCCGCAACTTTAATTGAACCAAAGATGGAACGAATTACTTTATTTTCAAACGTAGATAACATTATGCAGTCGTTAGAGATGAGGGTTCAGCTTTCCCTTCCGAAAGCCAGCAAAGTTCTTACGAGTTTTTTTATAAAAATACACGACACCGAAATATCGAAATAATGTTGACTAGGCATAGAAAACTCGATGTTCGACAGAAATCCGGGCTTTTATGTCTGCCTGCATATAATTTGAAGATGTTGTCACTAACCCAAGGTTTTTGGAATGTTCGATGCTATCAAAATTGTCGTAGCCAATTTCAATATTTGCGATATAGATGCTCCTGGGTGTTGATATGAGTATTGTTTTACTGTTGTTCACTTTCAAAGCAAGTCTTCGTGCGTAGCAATCGAGCGGTTTGAAGGTTGTGCTTGATATCGTATCCAGGAAAGAAGCTCGATATTATCTGCATATCCAATAATTTAGTTCGACTTTTAAATATGCAGCACGAAGATTCGATGTCGCATTTTTTATTACGTATTCGACCACAAAATTGTACAGCACAGGCTCGAACGCATCACCCTGTCAAACACCAGGTGTTATTTCAAAGGAATCTGATACAGTTTCTTCGTGTACGATTCTATATATAGACCCCCCGGACGTTGTTAATTTATAATTATAATGACATATAAATGACTTTATCTGGTATATCTAGACATGTGAACGCGACTCAGACGTTCTCGCTGTTAATACTCTGACGATATATAGTTGATGTATGCTTTTATTATACTCCAAACATTTGTTCAGAATCAGCATCACGGTGAAGCACTTGTGAGTGATGGATCTGTTGGGGCGAAAACCACACTGATATAGCCGCTGATAATGTTTTCGGGGAAATTTGGCGGAAAAATTAAAAAATAAAAAGAATAATCACCAAAGAAATTTAAATTATTTTTTGTACCGTGTAAAAACAGGCTTCCAATTTTTTTGTCGACCGTGCTATTTCAAAAATGTGTTAAAAAGACCGTGTAAAAACAGGATTGGGTGTATACGGTTCTGTTCGTTCATGTTGACACAGAAACAAGTTTTTTGGCATTTTGTAAGGAGTATTTTTGTAATGAACAAATTTAATTTTAGTTTAAATTTAACTTTAAAAATTAATTTCTTGTACTAATACATTGTTTTCTTTTTTGCAGGTAAGCCATAACCGACATTGCAAATATAACTTGTCTGTCTAATAAAGAAGTCAAAAACTAAGTAATGTAACTAATTATATTATAACCATTATACTATTGTATGTACACGAATTATATTAATTTTATGCATGACTTTTAAAAAAATATCAAACTAGACTTCTTTTTATTTTGCAGACGTCGATTGTAGGGTTTGTGTTTAGGTTTTAGTGTCAATTTTTAGCACGCGAAACATATTTTAGTGCAAAAATAAAATTATATAAATTAATACAACTTATGCCCCTGAAAGAATGCGAGATACTCAGATAGTTGTTTTTATATTTTTACGTGAAATATCCTTAAATTCATTTATATGTTTCAATGATGTAAAACTGGCTTTAGAACATAATTTTTGCGTTTTGCACGCAAATGTTAATTTTTTTCTTTACGCGTAGTTTTATTAATAATAGCTTAAGTGTCTTTACATTCTTTTACGTAGTTACACTTGAGAAATAAGCCTTTTGCATAATTTTGGAAATTCTAGTGATTAATGACCGAAGCAGGTTCATCGGAAGTAGCTAATTTCGAGGAGATTTTTCATCTTTGGCAATTATTCTTAATTTAATTTGCAACAATATTGATCCTTATACATAAATTTAAGCAGAAATGACTGTATAATCAGTGTACTGGAAGTGGTAGGGCTGTTATAATAGTAGTTGTTAAGTTACATAAAGTTATGAAATCCTGATAAAAATTAATAAAAATGATCCTAGTTCAAAACCACTTTTTTGGCGTTTTTTATGGCGTTTTGCCCTTTTCCAATTACTTACTTATTTGAAACTTATTACCTTATATGGCGCCATCTTAAATAAGTCAGTCAAGTCATTCCAATTCATTGTACCGACTTATTTGTGACGTAATATAAAAAAAAACAAAATGTAATTTCTCTTATACGGAAGAAAAAATTTCCTTGGCATGTTGGCCGTTGCCACTAGATTTGAAAAAAAGCTGCATGATTACATTTAGTCATGCACATTTTTGGAGACATTTCTGTGTAGACATACTTATTCAAATAAGTCTGCTCGCGAGGTGACTTATTTGATTAAGTCGGTGTCCACAAATAAGTCGGTGTTTGGGACACAGCCTAAAATAATAATTCCGCATCGATTTACCCAGTCGGAATTATTCCCTTAGGCTGTTTTCCAAACAACGACTTATTTATAGACACCGACTTATTCAAATAAGTCACCTTGCGAGGAGACTTATTTGAATAAGTACGTTTACACAGAATCTTATCACTTATTTTCGAATCTAGTGACAACGCCCACATGTCAAGAAATTGGTTTTTTCAATATAATAGAAATTGCATTTGTTTTTGTTATTATATGTCACAAATAAGTCAGTACAATGAATTCGAATGACTTGACCGACTTAAGTCCGACGTCAATATGTCTGTAATGGTGTTTGGAAAACACCCTTAGACTGCGGTCCAATACATGACTTATTTTGTGGAGACAGATTTATTTGAAAGTCTACATTAAGTCCCCTGTTGAATAGACTTATTTGAAACCATTTTTTAATTTAAAAATTTTTTGAATGAATTTTTCAATTATTTTGATGAGTTACGAGTTTTGGCGTAAGCCTCCTGTAAAAGTCAAACAAGTTTACAATAAGTCCAGCCGACAGGAGACTTATTGTAGACTTTCAAATAAGTCAGTCTCCACAGAATAAGTTATGAACTGGACCACGGTCTTAGTAGGGAAATAAATACCAGAAAACTTGCAAACAAATTTGAAAAATGATTAAAGTAGCCGGCGAAAAATTCGAATAATATAAAGAGTTTTTCGCCAGCTACTTTAATCATTTTTTCAAATTTGTTTGCAAGTTTTCAATTATTTATTTCCCTAATAATGGAAAAATTCCAACTGAGTAAATCGATGCGGAATTATTCCCTTAGAGTGTGTTTCGATTGGTTTGAATACCGCATAAAAAGTTAAATAGTTAAAAATTTATTCGTAATAAATATTTTTTAACTGTTTAACTTTTTATGTGTTTCAATTAGGAAAATTTTTGACAATAATTTGTTTGCTTATTTTATGTGTAATTGTGAACGTATATAGCAAATTTAAATATGAAAATATTTAAAATAAATACTATTTAAATATATATTAGTCAATTGTGGTCAGTTTACATCTAGCATTGCAATTTTTCTCAAAATTTGTACATTGCAAATTTCTGTTTACAAACAATTGTTTTCCACCTAAAAATTTTATCTGTTATTATAGAAGATAAAAAGTTTAACATTTTTATTCACCTCAATTTTTAACTTTTTATGTGGTATTTAAACCTATTGAAACACACCCTTAGTAGGGAAATAAATAATAGAATGGTTAAAATATAAAAAAATTTGCAAATTATATTCGAATGCTAAAATTTCCATCTATTTTAAGAATAGGGGTCCTGGGGCTCGATTCTGTGTCGGTGATAATGATAATGAAAAAAAATATTTCATTTAAATTTTCATTTTATGTTTATCACTTCAAATTATCATTAATTCAGCAAATGCAATTCCTTGTGCAAAATGAAAAAAAAATTAATTAAAACATTTTACGCAAGATGTCTCGGAGCAAATTGTTTATTATTTTCATGCAAATGTAATTTCTGGTCATTATTCGGCCGCGTTGCGTTGCCCATACTATGCTTTAAATTGTCCATTTAAATTTGTTCTATAATCTATAGATTACTTAAAATCAGTTTAACAATTGATATACCCAAATTTTTAAATATTGACATAAGAATACAAAAAAAACAATTTTTAATACCGTGATAAATATTTCTCATCGATAAAAAGTGTATGATAAAATATTTAGTTTTTTTCACTAAATTTGACATTTATTTATCATATATCACCAACTCGGAATCGCAATTTATATTTTATCGATGATAATTTTATCATTTATCATTATCACCGACACAGAATCTAGCCCCTGATCCCTAAAATAAAAAAAGTTCCGTTGTCTGGATGCCTGTACCGATGACATTTGAAGAACGGCGCGTTTCGATTTTTTTCACGAATCATCTTTTATTTCTAATTTTTTGAATTGAAAAGCTTGTAGAATCTCTTCTTTCAGGGGGTCTGTCACCTGCAATAGAAAATCACCCAAAAACCCATCTTTAAAAATGATATTACTTTACGTTATTCTAATATACTGGTGTAGTATATCGTTTGAAAGGCCTTGGACCAGACACCATCTTTCGATACCACTTTACACCCTGCGCCATTGAAATGTTTGGTTTAATTTTTTTAGTAAATTTTGGTATTTGATTTAAAAGTAGTTGTCAAAAATGTTAAATTCTGATTATCAACATAATTTCTACACTATTCTAAATATGGAACACATATAAAAACGTTTATCCGACATTTTAAACTTACATAACTTGGGACAAGGAATAGTTCCCCTACATCGTACCAATTTGGTGGTTTTTCACAGACAGTGCTTTTAACAAAGTTACTTCAATTGAAAACTAGTTTGTTGTTAACAACGGTAATTTTTATTCAAAATAAAGATTAACATAAGTAAAAGAATTCATTTGAACCAAAAAAAAAAAATTATGAGTGAAGAAAAATTGCACTTCTTAAAATCAATAACTAATGGGCCCGCCCTTGGCTTTTATGATGACCTTAATCATTTTCGGCATTGGATAGTAAAGTTTTTTAAATATTCCGTTGATATTTCTTCAAACCAGACTTTTTTTATGAGTTTTTTCTGCTCTTTGACACTTTTTGGCTTATATTTTTTGATTTTTTTCTCCTTTTTTCTCTTTCTTGACGGACCAACAATTTTCAAAAATATTGAGGTCAGGACTATTCCCTAGCCAGAATAGTGACTCAATCCCCAAGCTATTTTTAAATTCGGCTATTTAAGGAAAATAGACACTAAAATAAAGCATTCTTACGACACAGATAACATCTATAACTTACAATGCGTGCCCTGTGCCACGGAGCTGAATCGTCCTGGAAGAATAGACTATCGACGTATTGGCTTAGGTCCTCAATATTCGGTACTACGCAGGTTGCGATAAATTTTTTATATTTTTCTCCGTTTACTGAACTTTCTAGAAGGCATAGTGATCCCACTTCTTGTTATGGCTGCCCAGACCATAATAACTATATGGTGAATGTTTTACTGTTGGCGAAATACATTCTGATAAAAACCGTTCGCCTTTTCACCGCCAAATACTTGTCCTTCCGTCGGGTCCAAAAATATTGAACTTGGATTCATCCGACAACATGACGCTCCTCCAGTCCTCGAGCGTCCAGTTTTTTCGTTCTTTTGCGAATTTGAGTCGTTCAGCTATAATTTTTCCTGTGAGTAATGGTTTTTTCGCAGGTCGTCGCGCATAGAGCCAACTTTGTTCAGCCTTCTTTGGATAGTACGAGCTGAAATAGTCTCGGTTGTTGCTGTTGCAAGCTCTCACCACAGTTCTAAAGCTGTGGCAAACCTTTGCTTTAGCGCCAAATGTCTGTCGTCTGAGCATTCGATCTGTGCGAACAGAAGTTTTCCTCTTTTCACCAGAGCCGATCTTTCTCGCAACCGTTTAATTTTCGGAATAGGGAACTTTTTAATTGCTGTTTCGCTACACTTAATTAATCTTGCAATTTGTGAATGTGTGTACTTTTTTGCCTCTAGTTGCAAAATTTTGGCTTTTTCGTCAGCATTTAATTTAGCGCTTCCCATTTTAAAATTAACTCTATGACTACTTTATTGAAACTAAGCTAATAATTGAACAAGTATTTGTTTTGAATATTTCGTAACATACAGTAAAAGTGAAAAAATATGAAAAAAAACAAAAACCATAAAAATTAGTCAACAAACATAGTAGAAAACATAAGAGAATTGCATGAAATACAAAATAATCGAAACAAAACATTTCAATGGCGCAGGGTGTAGTTCTTATATCAACCGGTTTGGCGTTAGTAGCTGATTTTTCGTTTATTATTCAAGTACGTGTCATATCGTTGAAAAGGTTTTGTAGAATGCCGTAAATTTTGCTGAAGCATCTTAGTACTCAAGACTACTGTTGTGGCGCTGTAAGTAGTCACACTTCCCTCAGAACCCAATGACCATGTAATATATCAGTTGAAAAACCTTGGAAACAACAACAATTTGTAACTAGCGCTTTAGTTCACTAATTCACCGATTCGGCGCTGGTAGTTAATTGTTCAATTATTATCGAATATATACGTGTCGCACATCATTGAAATGGCTGTGAAGTATATCAACAATTTAGGTGAGACAGTATAGTAGATCTCATTCCCATATAATCATGGGGTATGTTGTTTGATAGATCTCAGAAAAATCAACAAATTTCTTATCAGTACTTACCAGTTTAGCGCAGGTGGGTAATAATCGATTTATTAAAGAATATATAAGTGTGACATATCATAGAAAAGTTCTTGAGAAATATCGCAAATTTAGATGAATCATCTTAGTACAACAAATTACAAATTGTGTCGCTGAGAACAGATAATTTTCTCATTCTGGTATAACCATGTGGTATATCATTTAAAAGGTTGTGGATGAAGTAAAAATTTAGTTAAAGAAGTTATCAATCACAAATCCACCGTTTGGCGCTGGTAGCTAATTATTTAATTATTATACAATATCTACGTGTTCCATATCATTTTAAAGGTCTTGAGAATGTTACAAGTCTAGGTGATGCAAAATAGTACTTAAAACTACGGTTCTGGCGCTGGGAGCAGTAAAATTTTTCTCATTCCTCTCATGGGTCTTGGAAAAATCAAGAATTTTGATATCAGTCCGCGAGTTACCGCTCTAGTAATCAAATTATTGATTTATTTTAGGATATACAAGTGTGGCATAGCAATGAAATGTTCACGGAAAATGTCACAAACTTAGTCTAAGCAGCTTAGTAGTCAAAATTACCACTATAGTACCTGATGGAGGTTCATTTTTCTCATATACAGATATAATCTTTTGACATTTTGAACTGTTTGGAACCAAGAAAAATTTTTGTTACTCGCACTTTATTTCAACAAGTTACTGCTTACTTAAATATCGTACAAATAAATTTTAAATACATCAGAGTATACAGCTTCAATCCGAATAAGTTGCATCAGAGAGTTGTTGTATTTATTTGTAACTGTTCTGTGTACTGTACTGCTTGTGAGATGTAAACAATGAGAAGGTATCAAGCGTGCAATACTACATTTGTGGTGGGTTTGGTTAGGTCTAAAAGACGTCTTTATCTGTATGTATTTCTCTCTATTTAACTAGAAAGATGATTGAACAAGTATTTTATGATATGCAAATTTAAAACGATATTACGAAGGTTTAATCTTTATTACCGTGGTTGTATCCGAGTATTTTACAATATACCGTCAAATATTTAACCTGTGGGATCGCGACGAATAATTAAAAAAATTTGTGCATGGTAAGTGCCGAAGCAAGAAATCTTTTTCCATTGTAAATTTTATTTAACATGTAGAATTGCTACAAGCAATGCAATCTGCATTAATTGGTTTTCAAAAGACACATTTTAATGAATCATTTAAAGCAATATTTACATAAGCCTACAAGATACAAAAATCAATTATTATTTATAAAAAATTAATTGTCCATTTCTACGTGTATGTATTATAGTAATTTCGCAATAGTGATAACTACTAAAGAAAATATATAAATTTAGAAAAATGATCACCACTCAATACTTACTAACCATCGTGAAGCAACCATTAAAAATTGTTCATTAATTCTAAAGTCTTTGGAATAAAATTTCCTGTTCGTTTTTATATACAGAAATGCTTCAGGCAAAGTTTTTTTTTATTTCAAATTATGTACATAAACTAGAAAATTTGCAACATACTTTTACATAAGATAAGTTCATTTTGAGCTGAACTTCGTGGAAACATTACATTTATAATAAATTAACTTAATTTGACAGATTTTACGGCATTGGATTTTTTAAATTTAAAATAAAATTTATTTAAACTTTAAAGCTAAGTACAGTGATGAACATTTTTGTTCGTTTATTGACTTTTTATGTCGATTTTTTTTATGATCAATACATAAATGTATAAGATTACCATCGACCTTAAGATATTATCGACTTAGATAAGTGATTTTTATTTTATAAGATATAAAGAACATTGCTGCAGAAGGAGTTATCTTAAAGACATAAACACCTAATCCAATTGATTTCGTTTGTTTTACTCAACATTTATAATTATTTTTATGTATGTAGAATAAAAAAATGTTTTTTATTAAAACGTTCAGTTCTTACGGCGTTCTAGTTAGGAGGTGTTTGTGGTACGTAACTCTAAATTAGATGCTTTAAAATCTAACAATAATCACGAAAATCTTAGTTCTAAGCTCTACAAGGAATGAGCCAAGTATAGCTTAGATAATGACCCAATCTACTCCTCAGGCGAGCATTTCCCCCCATATGTCAGATTATTTCCTATTTATTTTGATAATGTATGTTTCATCTTATCACTTTGTTAATTAGGCATTATCGATTAATTATTGTATGGGTATGATAGGGTTAATACTAAAGTATAAATAAAAACTGGGGCTGTCATATACCTGGATGGAATAAACCGCCAGGGGATAAAAAAAGAAGATGTTGTGATAGATTGAGACTTTTAGCTCAAAAAGTAGTTATAACAAAATAGTCACTTCTATTGTTCTCCATTCTGAATAAACGTATCGCGTGTACGTTCGATTTTCTTGCGATGTTTGTTTTTGGATTTAAAGTTGAAGTAGATACTAATTGTTCGAATAGGAAGTAGCATCACATAATTTTCCGAGCAATCATGAGAAACTAGATGATTTTTTCGGGTGTACTACGAAATCTCGGTTTTCAAAATCCCAGTTTTCATACATTTTGGTGAAGGAAAATTTTATCAAGCAAATTCATTAATATTTTATAAAAATAATTACGAAGTATTCCTTAAAAACAATTTAAAAAAATTTTGTTAGCCATTTTCTAGAACTTTATCGTGAACTCATTTTTAAATTTTGTCAAAAATTCATTTAAGAGTTCCATTTTCCCACAAGTCAAATTTTAAAAATTCAAACCGGGATTTCCTGAAAATCGAGAGTTTTTTTACACAAAACCGGGATTTTGAAAACCGTTATTTTGTTACACACCCGATTTTTTCATTTTCAAGCTCCGCCGATAGTACGTTTTCCAAGTGGTTTCTCAATTTTGAGTCATATACCTCATATTGACCCTTCTCCCGAATAGTAAAGATACAAGACAGCGGATCAGATAAGTAGTTTGGGCAATTTCAAATCAAAACAACTCAGCATAGAAAAACCGTTTTAATATCTCATTCCACCGTACGACACCAGAAAAAAACGCGATGAGTTTGTAATATTCGAGGTGTTGACCTTGTTTTGGATTTGATCCTTCCTTAATGTCAGGTCGTACTTAGTTAATCTCAGGTTCGATTCAGCGATACGTATTTCATCAAATGGCAAGTACATTACTTGGTTATGAACTAATTTTTAACAGTTTTTTTACCTCTCACTGTAATAATGGGCTGACACTCTTATGACCGTGCCAATTGTTACAACTACGATGGTTAATAAAGTCTGACCAACTTGGAAGTGGTCTGATGATTATTTAACGAATTATGCAGCTTATACAATCTATAAACAGAATAATGCTACTACTTGAATCAGGGTCTATCGCACAATGTGTGCGCGCTATCAGTTCAGCATTAAACGCCCTACAAGACCAAAACTTCAGGATGATCGTAGATAATACGAAGAACAGTATATGCCGTGGGTAGAATGAAAAATAGCAATGGAGGCAAGCAGAAAATGGTCTGTAAAACCAAGATATGAGTCAAAAATAAGCCACTGCGATAATCCGGCAAGCAGTTTCTTGTAGGCTATTAAATTTTGTAACAGAAATTAGATTTAAACACAGGCGACCAAACAAAGAAGCGTAAGAAAACATAGGCCACACTGCGATTTATAAATAAAGGACAGCATTTTTGGACTTAAACCGTCTTAAGTAACATCAGGATGTTTAACATGGTCTGATCTAGTAATTGCTTGACCGAAAAAGGGATTGATAGTTTGTCGTTTGCTATAAAGACCAATAAACTGGTCTTAGTTTATGACTAGATCTTCAACATAGCGTTGCGCAGCAAATGTGGATCGCTGTACTTAACTAGCTCATCAATAACCACGAGGTGTGAAAGAGGAGCAAGCACAACTCATAAGGGCGCCTTTAAAAATTTTAGCAAGAACTGAAATGCTTGGCAATTGTAGAGAACAGGGAATTGTCAAAAGCATCCGCAAAATTCAGGAAACTACCCAAAAAACGCTTTAGAATATTAAGCGATCAATCATAGTAACAAGGTTTACTAACTCTATACGCATAGAAAATTTCGCTGAGTGGAGTGCTTGTTTATCCAGCATACGCTGTATACATTTATTCCAAGAATGCGGAATAATCTTAAAAGTAATATAAGCCTGAATCATCTTGAAAAAATGACTCTTAGTAAGAGGAAATCCTTACAGAACATCAGGCGTGAGTAGCCTACGAGGTAGATGCGAGAGCCAACATTAAAGTTCTAGGGAAGAGCGCAGAAAGAAAGATGCTTCACCACATTTTTATTGGAACTGGTGAGTCTGTGATCAGGATGTCGGAAAAGTCAAAGCGACACATGTCTTTTTTCGCTAGTATTTTAATTAGTGTACCGAAGCCAGACACTGTTAATTTGTCTCCCCAAACGTAATCCATGAATAAAATTGCAGATGATTTTAATGCTAAAATCGGCCCGAGTGCACGACTGCATAATTCATTGTCACTTATAGCTTACATTAAGTGAAACAAAAATGAACGAAGTGGAAAACCAAATAGACCACGTCATGATCTCAATGCAAAACTCTTCCAGCATATCAGACGTTAACCTCTAGAGTGGCATACAGCGACCACATGTTTGTTGTTTTTGAATATGAATGCAAATTACCATCTAGAAACGCTTTTGAACATCGATGTATTAAATAACAAAAGTTTTCTGCAAAGCTACCAGTTGGCTGCCACAGAGAATAATCCTATAAGATACACGAGTAGTCAGAATTTCTATACATTTAGCCGTAACTATAATGCAGTACAAAGCACTATAAAAAAAAGAACACCGAGACCGTGCAATGAGTGGTACGATGACCATTGCCGATAATATGTCGAAGGTGCATGCTAAATCGGTAGCTCGAGACACCAGCAGTCATTTTGACGTGAATCTAATAGAGTTACATGCTAGTGCAGTTATTTATCCGGAAAAATCTCGAGTAGCAAACGATTTTATCGACCAAATATCGAAAAAACCAAAAGTTCACCCCTAACATTTCGAACTATAAAATTCAAATTGTGATTTCGAAAAGTAAAATCAATTCACAAATGTCAAAATTTAACGTGATCGGCATGGTTGGTAGCAGAGACATTGGTGTCGATTCCTTGTACATCTTCTATTTATCTTTTCTTCTATTCTTCTATTATTTCAAAGCCACTCGATATTTATTTCAAAATTTTTATTTAAATTTATAGCTTGCTTGCTTAAATGCATCGAGTTTTCCTAGTAAAAATAGCAGCATAGAAGAAAAAATAGAAGGTTTACATTGAATCGACACAATTATTTACGAGTGAAGTAAATTAAGAGATATGTATGTCACCAACTGAATACTACAAAATGAAAATAGAAGTGAAATTAATTATGATGATTTTAATGAAACCCGTCTGATTTATAGGTTAAGCCTACCTAGCATTCGCCTCAAAGCGAATTGAAATTTTATTGCAGTCTTCCATAATCTATTTATTTTCGCGAGAAGCAGAAATGAAATTGGAAAATATTCATTTATGACGTAGCTTTGTAGATGTATGGTTCGCAATTGCGCAATTTAAATTACCTTATACACTTACTTAAGCTCAAACACGCGAACGGCTTGTTCCCACCAGATCCAACATATACGACAAAATTGTCAAATTGAAGAGGACATTGAAAAAACTTGATTTTAGCTGATAAACGCAGACTGCTGTCCAATTCGTGACTTATTTTATAGACTGGCTGATTTATATAAGTGTAAAAAAATTTTTTAGCCGAATAGATTTATTGTAGACGTCTTTAAACGTATTAGTTAGCAGTTTGGGAGGAACCCTCTCATTAAAGTCAAACAAGGAGGAGACTTATTGTAGACTTTCAAATAACTCAGCTTCCTCAAAATAAGTCATGAAGTGAACAGCAGTCTGAATACTACAAAATGAAAATAAAATAGTGAACTTTTTCATTTCTGATTCCAATTTGATAAAATTGTATGACGATTTCACTTGATATCGAGCAGAACACTAGGCTTAAGTTGAAAATCGATAAATGATTTATAATAGCACAACAATACAATACAGTATAACATTTGGTGTTTGATGTTTTAACCAATGATGTATAAAATGGGCAGTATTCCCGTCACTTTATATAAGTTATTAATGAACTGATGAAGCTTGATTTTCACATAAATTGATTCTCGGTTGAAGTCATACCAATCATCAATAGAACAGCGAATTAAATAGTTGGCAAATGTGAAATGATTTCATCATAAGTGAAAACTCAAAATATGTAGTTTAAATTGCGTGAAACGTATAATTATGTAAATGTTACGCCAACGATAAATGTTCAGAAGTATATTGACAATAATAACTTCAACTACACAAACACAAATTGTTGTGAATATAATTAACCCAATGAATGAATCATAGTACAGAGGTGTACTTAAAACTTAAATCTACATACCGAAATAAAGAATTTTATATTGTGTACGTGTTTTGACTATCTAACACCAACACTTTGCAGCATAGTAATAAAAAGAATCGGCTGCACCGACAAACATACTCAATGCACTTCAATGCAAGTATGATTCACTAGCTCAATAAAGGGTGAGGTACGTGACCTTTTTTTTAAATGGTACATCCGTGCGGTATCACACAAATGTTTAACTTAAAACATGAACGACATTAAACATAATTAAGTTCCTGTTTCTAAAAGTGTACGACAATGCGTGTTGACAATTCTCCAATCATTTATCTATTTTACGGGCATATATTATAAGAAAGTGATGATGTCAACTAATAATCGGATTAAATAATTTGTACGATTAATTTTTGATTTATGGACGCGGTTTAACACCATCAAGTATTCCCGCATCCCCGTTGAATACTCAGCCTCGTATGTTGTATTATAATATTCAGCCGTTAAAATATTTCTTGTTAAAATGTTATCCTCTCGTCTTACATTTATGTACGTGACCCAAACCAATTTATTGATATTTTTATTTTATTATTGTTATTTTATTTCAAACGCGCCTAATTAAATATTCTTAATATGTCCCAAAATTTCGTGACGTTTTGTTACAAAAATCTACTAAAAATAATTTTAATCAGTGAAGTCGTGTTTATGTTAAATTTTTCCGCTGTTGTGAAAACAATAGATTGTAATCATTATAAATTCTAGGATTAATGTGTTGATGGAACCATTAACGAGAATTTAAGGCAGATTAAGTATGTATATAAATTAATAGATTATAGTTTAGAATATTTTAATTTTTGAATTTTAATTTAGTCTTGTTTAAAATGATTCGGTTTTTAGTATAAAACTGTTCGAGCCTCCTGGATTAGTAGGTGTCTGTGGTGTAACGTTCAATAGGACCTCAAACCATTGTGAAATCTTAAATTAGCGAAATCTTCACATTGCTTTGATTGGTCAAAATTTTAGGGTTTAGCATCAATTTTATTAAAATTTATAACTTAACTTTATTTCTGTTTAAGTTAAACATTAAGCGTATTTCCCATATTTTACTAACTATAAAGCCTTCATTACTTGCAGCAATTTCTAAATTCCTTTATTCGATAGCAATGTAGTTGTAATCGAGTAAACATTAAATTTTATTAAAACTTAAAAAAACAAAACAAATTCCTTTAAAAAATAATTTTTTGTATTGGATAAGGGTAATTTTTGATTTTGTTTTGTTTCATAACCTCAATATTACCAGGAAAGGCGAACAAACAATCAACTCAAGACAAAAATATTTGTTGATTGAGTTCATGGTAACCCACCAAACTTGGCGAAGAGATCGTAAAATTCGAAGCTAGCATAGGGCGCCGGGCAGCGTTTAAGGAAATTTTGAACAGTTGAATCCTAATGGCACTCCAACCATTTAGTTCGACTTCTACAGATTTTATTTGTACGTATACGATTATTTTATTCTACTGTAGTAACACATGGCCAGAAATGTTCCCGGTATAACAAAGAAAACACAAGTTTTTGGTGAAAAATACATTTTATTCATCAACATAATTTCCTTCTAGAGCGATACAAGCAGTCCAACGCCTCTAACATTGACGATTTATCTTTGTCTTCAAAATAAGCTTCAATTTCGGAAATAACTTCTTCACTGGAGCTAAACCTCTTTCCTGGAGCTTTTTTTTGAGGTCTGCAAACAAATAATAATCGCTGCAGCATAAACAATTGTTTTTATTGCGCTTAAACAGCTCCAAACAGCACACGGAATCGTCGATGCGTTGTCGTTTTTGATCCATTGGGAGCAAACGCGGTACCCACTTCGAACACAGCCTTCTCATTGTCAAATATGAATGAATATGTCTTTAAAAACAATTTCGTACATTTTTGTTATATTTTCTGGAATCACAGCGTCATTTGGGCGCCAGAGCGTGGTGCATCATCGGTTGTTGTACGACCACGTTTAAATCATATCATTCAATGATGGTTGATTTTTCTGGTGTAGAGTCCGTGTAGTTACACTTATAAAGCCACTGCTTTGCTTGAACGGTATTTTTCCCCATTAAAATACAGTATTTAACCCTCATTTGAGTTTAATCGACGATCGGTTTAAATGTAGCAAAGGAAATAGTTCCCATGTCGGAAGACTGTGTGCTCCCGACCCAAATGACTGTGAAAGTTTTTTCTTTTCCGTTACATAAAGATCCCGGATTCCGCTCCACTTTTTTTTGCTGGAATAAAAACATTACATAAACATGTATATATGCACATATATCGAATTTATATAACATATACATATAAAATAATTAACATAGTAATTAATTAATATCAGCTGTTTGTGTTTAGATAAGTATAATTACCGTTCACATTAAATTCATTGGAGATTTCGGTCCATAATCTTTCCTTTCTTTTTAAATCCAAATAATTTTTATTCGTTTTGTTGTATAACTAGGGATAAAATTTGAAGTCCATTTCTAATTTTTTTTTATTTTTAATATTTTGAAAACGATATACACTTTCTAGTTGTCAAATGAATTCTGAGGTTATGTTATCCGAAAAAGTAAAAAATTGAGTTATCGTTTCCGAACACACCGCGCCGCTCCGTTCATTGTGATTGCTTTTCCGTTTTCTCTTATAAATTATATGTAATATTATATTTTCTATTTTGATATTTTAAAGGATCGGCGCGGTGCGGTGTCATTGAAATTGAACCTTTACTCTAATTCATACAACTAAACTACTTTTTGCTCTCACATTCATCGTAAAATTTCTCATTTTTAAGTGTGATCGAAATCTATCAATTGAACTAGAAGTTCTCATAAAATGAAAACATTTTATTATGACTGAAACAAACAAAACTAGACGTCTAAAGTACAAAAGGTCCGGGTAAACTAACAGTTGGATTGTTATAAAATTTTGACACATATTAGCTGTATTTACTTGAGACATTTACAACGCCAATTGCACTGCCCCTAAATGAAATTAGTTAAATCCAATATTTTTTAGAATTATTTAAATCCAAATCCAATTTTTAATTTTCGTACTTGCCGAAAGATGTCGACGTAGTTGGTATTTTATATATTGTATTCTAAACTGTTGTCACCTGGTAAAGTTACATTTCATATTGGCATCAACGTTTGTTTTATTTGTTAAATTTTTAATTGAAATCTTTTAATTTTTAATTACTATACCAACCCAATAAACAAAATTAAATCTAAAATTGATTTGTTATTTCCTTGGGAATAAAATAAATCCAAATTAAATTATCCAGTCAAACTTAATTTTCGTATAAGAAACCCAACGAAACCTTCGTTAAATTTTAGCTGTCACTTAATAACAAAATAGTGCGTGCTATTTCTCGCTCGAAAATAAGAAAAACTTAAAAATACGATTTGTTGTTGTGTTTTATATACATCAGAAGAAGATTAATTTTTAATGCGGTAGGAAGCCATATTTATTTTTCATTTATTTTTTGTTTACTATTTTATTTATTAAATAAAATTATTTTAACATTTTTTCAGATTCTGTGATTAGTTTTAATAATTTGTGATAAAGTAAAAATAGGGTTTTAGTGAATTTTGTTAAAAATTAATTTTGATAATGGTATGATATTATAGCCGTGGTGTAAACACTATTTTACTACTATGATACATTAATTTTGTTTAGTTTATTTCATTATTCCATTGTGATTTAAAACCATTTTCTGTATCTGTACATGCACGATTTTCAAATATGAAAAGTAATATAAGTTTATGAACAAATATGAAATTTCTCTAAAAAAGACATTCACAATAAAAACAGCTGTCACTTAAGAATTATTATTTTTGAATCGCTGGAATGTTAAAAAACAGTTGATTTCGTTAAAATTTTTGTTTTTTTATTAAGTTTTTATTCCGACTGGTTGAGGCTTTAATCAATCAATGTGGACTAATTTCATTTTATTTTATTATACCATTCCGTCTGGTTGTGGATGTATTAGTTTGCGCCTTCTTTATGTTAACAATTTTGTACAACATTTAGAACAGTGGTAAAATTGCAACGTTATATTGCTGCATTCTATTTTCCGTTCTGGTTTAAGGTCTCTTAGGTACCCTCATACTCGATTCGATGGCAGCATAATTTTCTGTTTCTTAATGTTATAATCAACCTATTCTCTGTTTCTTACAATCATTTTAACCAGGGATTGTCATTTCGCATAATAACTTTTAATAGTAACACTTTGGAAGTGACTTCTTTCTTCCACAGTCCTCTCTACCCTTTCATCAATTTCAATACTAGCTTGATTGAATTATCCGATTTCTCATTTTGTTCCTTTAGCGGTTCTCCGTTGCTTACTCGCATTGTTTACATTGAGTGGCACATGGTCTCTGAATAGCATTGTTGTACAACAAATGACGCCTCTCTCACAATTCAGCCTCCAAAGTGCATATTTGTTTGCTTGATCTGCCCAACCAACTGTCTAGAGTCCCAATTAAGAGCCCTTGACCATTTGAATTAATTCGTCCTTATTCCTGACGTCCTTAAATCTATGGGATTCAGGTAAGTGAATCAGGCAGACCAGTCCAAAATTCAATTGTATTTTATATTTTTAAGAAGCCGAGATGTGTTTGATGACATCTATGGACTTAACCTTTCAAATGACATTGCTGATTTTCCAATCCAATTGACAGCGCAGAATTTTTCAGAGTAAAACTCATTCATAGACTTTGTTTAGTGGTATAATATTTAATCGGCCAATAACAGAACATCGCAGGATTTGTACCAAAATGCCACTTTTATCAGATAATACTTTATAAGCTTAACATTTCTTCTGTTTCTGTTTCTAAGAATATAGAACTGATTTTCTGAAGAATTGGTTACGATAGATTTTTTAGAGTCTATCTCATTTATTGACTTCGTTATCTCTCTCTAGCTTTCACATCTCGCCAATGAAATTTTGCATCCTGTACTTTGGGCTTCTATCCATTTCGGTCCGTTGTTCTCGCCTTCCAGTGTCGCCTTCCTTATACTCAGTATAATAGTCTAGTGCAAGTCCTTCACACCAGCACAATCGGGGTCTTCATCTACGTCGCTTCCGGCTAGTCATTGATGGAACACGCGATAGGATATTACGCGATAGGATTATGGTACCTGGCAACGGAGCTCAGCCATTTCCTCCGAGAATTGTTTTACCTCGTATTTCATGCGAATCATATTTGCTGTGAGTAATTTTAATTTGGCCAAATATGGAACGAAACACCAAAGTATAGTATTCTTCAGTCATTAGAGGTTAGGATTCAATTCTCACTTTCGATAAACAAAACCCAGGCTTTGTTAGTTTACACAGCGAAGCGAGTTTATCCAGAGGTTCTCGCGATTTATACTATGCCTGCCGGAAGTCTATATTATATAGTTGATGTATATGATTATACAATTGTATTTCCAACATTTTTTCAAAATCCTTGTCCTTATTAAGCACTGGTCAGTGGTTGATCGGTTGCGCTAAAAACCATGCCGATAGTCACCTATTATGTTTTCGCAGCCTATCCGTTTGGAAACCAAACCTATTTTATTTGAAAGGTGTAGCCACAGATCTGCTGCCACAATAGATACAAACTGCGATGACTTGTTATTGCCCATAAAACTTATTTCACTCAGACTCCGTGAGTGCACTGTATAAATTCTACTCAAAAATCTTCCGTCGTTCATCCATTTCGGAATTTCACTGATGTCTTTTGAAAGGTTAAGTCCATGATAGGTGTCATCAGTATTTAATGAAATTTTGGAACAAACTCTATGATGTCCTGTTATTGGTCATTCAACGTGCGCCACTCCTATTTTATTTGAAAGGTTAAGCCTGTAGCAAGCATTCGATAATAGTGGCATTTTGGTACAAACTCTGTGATGGAACAAACTCTCCGAATATGTTCTACTTAAAAATTTTAAGATACCAATCCGTTTGGTATAAACTTTACAGTGGTCTACTATTATTGCAACTTTAAAATGTGCCACGTATTTTTTTTTAAATAAACGGTTTTATTTAAATATAAATCTGGCACTCTAAAATGTAATTGTTTGATCAACATTATTATTCACATCTCGATGAAATATTTTTAGAAAAGTTGAATTTAATAATGAAACACTCAACATATAATTCGGAATCCAATATGAGTTATACATGAAAGAGGGAGTGAGCTGAATATCATTAGAAGCAGACGAAATGAATTTCTAATTTATTTCTTATTTGAAAAAACATGGCGAAAGTTCATCTCTTTCTAATATCGTATAGCAGTCTCTTTCACCAGTGTGTTTAACAGTGTAAAAACTAACACATGCAATTTTCTAGAACTTTCTTATTGGATTTGTATACGTGTATTAGCTGTGTTCCAATGGAGAAAGCAAACTACTCACAAGTACTTGTATCTACTCGCAGCTACTCATACTCTAACGATGGTGTAGATGTGAAAGCTGTTATGCATAAATTTGACGGTATAGGTATATTAGTTTCAAAAAATCTAAGAGATGGCTTTGAGATGGTTAGGTTATGTGAAATGTCAGATTTTTTATAATGTTTTGTTTGTTTATATTCGATTGATTGATAATAAAGGGTTTTTGTGGAAAATTGATTACCAAATTACAATAAAATTTGTAAAATTACAATTAATAATTATAAAATTATATAATTATTAAATTGATCCAATTATACATATACATATACAATTATGAAACTGATGGAAGGAATAGATTCAACTACTAAAACGATGGATTTTTATAATAAATATACGTAAATTAATTTTATTAACATTTTCACTATTAAAAAACCTCAATACTCCTATTTCCTGCCAGCGTATGCACAGATAAAAGCCTTCATGGTATGTCCAATTTTTGCATTATTAAGAAATTGTATGCAAATATTACGACTGTGAAGTTTGTAACAAATAACAAAATTATGTATGTATTAGTAAGTTGAGTGTACAGTCGGCCAACAATTTTTAATTGTTAATACATCGATATATTACAATGTTTGTAATAAATTAAAAAGCAATTTAAAGCAAATGCATATAGCCAGAAACACTTAAACCTGTCATACCAATTAAAATAGGCTTCAAATTCTCAGTATACATTAATTAATACAATACATAATAAATATTCTAATTATAACTTGTTGAAACTTAATAATATTTTTTCAAAAATAACAGATCATAGAGTTTTTCCCAGGTCGTCACCAATATCAAAAGTTAGCTCAAGAAGCGCTCTCTCAAATAAAATTGGCCATTTAAAAAAAATACGACAAATTCCCGTTTGTTATTGAGGTGCAAACACCACAGCTTGTTATGCAATTTTTTGGATTCTAGTGGTTTACTGTATTAAAAATTGGCCAGATCACAGAGTTTTTCCCAGGTCGTCACAAATACCAAAAGTTAGCTCAAGAAGCGCTCTCTCAAATAAAATTGGCCATTTAAAAAAAATACGACAAATTCCCGTTTGTTATTGAGGTGCAAACACCACAGCTCGTTATGCAATTTTTTGGATTCTAGTGGTTTACTGTATTAAAAATTGGCCAGATCACAGAGTTTTTCCCAGGTCGTCAGAAATACCAAAAGTTAGTTCAAGAAGCGTTCTTTCAAATAAAATTGGCCGTTTAAAAAAAATACAACAAATTCCTGTTTGTTATTGAGGTGCAAGCACTAGCTCGTTATGCAAATTTTCAAGATTTGCAAACGTCGATCGAGATTCCTTTATTATTATATAATAGTATTATAGAGCGCTTCTTGAGCTAACTTTTGGTATTTGTGACGACCTGGGAAAAACTCTGTGATCTGGCCAATTTTTAATACAGTAAACCACTAGAATCCAAAAAATTGCATAACGAGCTGTGGTATTTGCACCTCAATAACAAACGGGAATTTGTCGTATTTTTTTTAAATGGCCAATTTTATTTGAAAGAGCGCTTCTTGAACTAACTTTTGGTATTTGTGACGACCTAGGAAAAACTCTGTGATCTGGCCAATTTTTAATTCAGTAAACCACTAGAATCCAAAAAATTGCATAACGAGCTGTGGTGTTTGCACCTCAATAACAAACGGGAATTTGTCGTATTTTTTTTAAATGGCCAATTTTATTTGAGAGAGCGCTTCTTGAGCTAACTTTTGGTAGTTGTGACGACCTGGGAAAAACTCTGTGATCTGGCCAATTTTTAATACAGTAAACCACTAGAATCCAAAAAATTGCATAACGAGCTGTGGTGTTTGCACCTCAATAACAAACGGGAATTTGTCGTATTTTTTTTAAATGGCCAATTTTATTTGAAAGAGCGCTTCTTGAACTAACTTTTGGTATTTGTGACGACCTAGGAAAAACTCTGTGATCTGGCCAATTTTTAATTCAGTAAACCACTAGAATCCAAAAAATTGCATAACGAGCTGTGGTGTTTGCACCTCAATAACAAACGGGAATTTGTCGTATTTTTTTTAAATGGCCAATTTTATTTGAGAGAGCGCTTCTTGAGCTAACTTTTGGTAGTTGTGACGACCTGGGAAAAACTCTGTGATCTGGCCAATTTTTAATACAGTAAACCACTAGAATCCAAAAAATTGCATAACGAGCTGTGGTGTTTGCACCTCAATAACAAACGGGAATTTGTCGTATTTTTTTTAAATGGCCAATTTTATTTGAAAGAGCGCTTCTTGAACTATTTTTTGGTATTTGTGACGAGCTGGGAAAAACTCTGTGATCTGGCCAATTTTTAATACAGTAAACCACTAGAATCCAAAAATTGCATAACGAGCTGTGGTGTTTGCACCTCAATAACAAACGGGAATTTGTCGTATTTTTTTTAAATGGCCAATTTTATTTGAGAGAGCGCTTCTTGAGCTAACTTTTGGTAGTTGTGACGACCTGGGAAAAACTCTGTGATCTGGCCAATTCTTAATACAGTAAACCACTAGAATCCAAAAAATTGCATAACGAGCTGTGGTGTTTGCACCTCAATAACAAACGGGAATTTGTCGTATTTTTTTTAAATGGCCAATTTTATTTGAGAGAGCGCTTCTTGAGCTAACTTTTGGTAGTTGTGACGACCTGGGAAAAACTCTGTGATCTGGCCAATTCTTAATACAGTAAACCACTAGAATCCAAAAAATTGCATAACGAGCTGTGGTGTTTGCACCTCAATAACAAACGGGAATTTGTCGTATTTTTTTTAAATGGCCAATTTTATTTGAGAGAGCGCTTCTTGAGCTAACTTTTGGTAGTTGTGACGACCTGGGAAAAACTCTGTGATCTGGCCAATTCTTAATACAGTAAACCACTAGAATCCAAAAAATTGCATAACAAGCTTTGGTGTTTGCACCTCAATAACAAACGGGAATTTGTCGTATTTTTTTTAAATGGCCAATTTTATTTGAAAGAGCGCTTCTTGAACTAACTTTTGGTATTTGTGACGAGCTGGGAAAAACTCTGTGATCTGGCCAATTTTTAATACAGTAAACCACTAGAATCCAAAAATTGCATAACGAGCTGTGGTGTTTGCACCTCAATAACAAACGGGAATTTGTCGTATTTTTTTTAAATGGCCAATTTTATTTGAGAGAGCGCTTCTTGAGCTAACTTTTGGTAGTTGTGACGACCTGGGAAAAACTCTGTGATCTGGCCAATTCTTAATACAGTAAACCACTAGAATCCAAAAAATTGCATAACGAGCTTTGGTGTTTGCACCTCAATAACAAACGGGAATTTGTCGTATTTTTTTTAAATGGCCAATTTTATTTGAAAGAGCGCTTCTTGAGCTAGCTTTTGGTATTTGTGACGACCTGGGAAAAACTCTGTGATCTGGCCAATTCTTAATACAGTAAACTAGTAGAATCCAAAAAATTGCATAACGAGCTGGGAATTTGTCGTATTTTTTTTAAATTGCCAATTTTTTGTTAAAAGGCTAGCAAAAACTTTGTTATTTGGCCAATTTTTTTATAATGAAACCATTTAGGACTAATTGATAGTAATCGAGTATTTCTTATAACAAAATAATTTATTTGGATGATTACATTATTTATATTAATCTTTAGATTTACATAAAAATCTAATATTACGCTTAGGTAAAGTTCGAATATTTTTAGTTTCTATTTTGAAAAATAATATCCATATACTGATTTTTAATATACATATTATTTGAAAATATGCTACATTGCTTTTACCGACTATTTTACCAATACATGGTTATTTTTTTGTTTTTATCACAGATTATATATACGTATACGTTTTGTTATTTTTTGGTTTTTGTTGAAAACTTCACAATCGTCAAATATTCAAACAAATTTAATTTTGTATAAGAAAATATGTTGCTGTCATAATTTTGCCCGTTCCTTTGGTTATCTACTCACAAGTATTTGTGAGTAGCAAATTGTTTCCATTGGAACACAGCTATTATTTTGTTAAAAACTTCACGCTCGATAATTATATCGATAGTGTTGCGATAATCTGTTTCGATTATTTACCTATACCATATCAAAGAACACGCGATAGAATGAGAAACATCGAAGACTCGTCAGACATGTTTTGCGTACGATATTGTCATGAAAGAAAAGTATGAATAATTCACATGCAGACAAATTTCCAACTGGGAAAATGTTCATACGATATTAACTGGCCTTATTAACTGGTCTTACGATTGAGTATTTATGTGGTTCATGATTAAATGTTTACGATGATTTAGAGGAAATTAGGGACAACGGGTGAATGGGGCGCAACCGGCTAGGTAAGTAATTGTCTTTAAACCAAAAATCTGTTTAACAGATATTGTTGTTCCTCCATCCATAATTGCATGATACAGGCAAGATTTAATCGAAATACCCGTTAAGAATGTTAAGTCCATTCAAAATGACTGAAACTCAATGAAATATAATAATTTCACATTGAAACCGAATTTGATCGACTTTTATTTAGCAGTCTTCTTTGGTTTTGCTATTAATATTTCACCAAAGATTAATTTATTCCAGATTTTATGCATTTGGGCTCTAACGGTTGCCCCCCTTGGATCTATTCTTGTTTTGGATAAATTTAATATGTGGGAACTGAAAAAAAAATATTTTGCTCCCGAGATACTATCCGTAAGCAATTAACAATTATATCCTCAATATAAAAAATAACATTAAAAAATGTCTGATATCTGAAATTGACACGCGAGGTTTGATTTCCAAATGTTGGTTAATGGTTAATTTAGATGTAACCCTCACTTAGGTTGTGTATGGCTGAAGCGTTCCGATAATATGTTCACAAAAGAGGTAATTTAGTGGCTAAACGATTGCTTAATTTTAAATACCAACTTCAGTGAAAACTCAAAAACTTAATTAACTTGTCTAAAATTAAGATATTTAACGCAAGCCCGGCGAAAAGCAACAAATTATAAAAAGTATTGTGAATGAATTAATTACTATTCGAAAATGAAATCCCAACTTTTATAATTTATATCAAAAAATATTTTCATACGCGAGATATAACATGAATAATAATCTCATTTTTGGATCGACAAAAAAATTATTTTAGATAATTTATATCAAACCTCTGTCGTTCAATATACCTTCGATCTCTTGAGTCTAATACGAGCATACAATCAATATCATCTCAGTATTCCACTGTACATAACTCAAACAAATAAATCAATAATACATTAGTCAATGACACGTCCTTGTATATTATTATTAATTTTATGTTAAGGTAGCGATTTCACCAGAATATCGAAAGACGGCAAAAATATCCAACAACAATGATACAAAAGACAATTTCACGGTTGACAAACAATTCGTATAAACAATATGGTTAAAGAGCGCTAAACAGAATTGAAAGCAGTAAGTTGTAATTATATCTTACAAAATGTTTAGTAATTTTTCTTATTATTGTTGTTTAAATTAACAAATGTTTATACATAGTTTTACCAAAACAACAAATTCAATTGTTTTTAAAGCGAGTATCTACAATTTTTAAAGGTACTTAGTGCATTTCCATATCCAAAACCACGAAAAACATTTATTGTGACAAATTAAAATTTTGTAATTTTATGTAAACTTCCTGACAACGTCGAATGCACGCAGTATAAAATTAGAGATCACACGGTACGAGTATGTTGTATGGTTTGTTGTTCAACGTAAGAAGACAATGTTATACAAAACTACAAACTGAAATGAAATTTGTTAGTGCCCAAAAGGCAAATGAAAAGCACATGACTTTCCAGATACTTTTTAAAACAGCACCCCCCTGCTCCTTTAAACGGTTATTTTTGTACGTAACATCTATGTAAAACTTCAAAATACTTTCCGCACTAAATAATTGGAAAGTAATTTACAATACGTTGATATTAGCACAACACCTTCGTTATAATATCAAAAGCAATTAAATGTTGATGTTACTGTTTTGTATTTACAAGCAGCAATACACTGTATATGTACGAGTAATGGGGGTATACATTTGAGAAAAATAAAAGAAATAAAACGAAACAAAAACACAATTATTGCCGAGTACTTGTAAAAAAAAAAAATGAAAAACAGAAGAAAATTGGTTACATTTCGTGTGCATGAAAAATGGTTCTTTAAAAAATGTAAAACGAAAACCGGTTGAATTTATAGTTTATACAATTGTATTTTTTAACACTGTCATTGGTAATGATGTGACGAAATAATTTTAAAATTGAATACGGTTGCAAATTGGTCTTCTCATGCGAATAATGGTTTAAGACGGGTATAGTGAGACATCGAATATTTGTAGTAAACCTTAATGGTTTATTTAATTTGAATGTGAATTTAAGAATGTTGGCATTCCATTTAATGAGAAAGTACTTTAGAAAAAAGTTTCATTTCGATCAGCCATTTCGTCCATGATGTAGACAGGACACAGACCAAATACACACTATGTTGAAAACCACTTGAATCAAACAAACAATTTTGAGTTCATCGGTTGAACAGGCCATTTTTGAGCTTACTCTTTAAACCAAAAACAACCCGTTAATATAGTATTTTATTTTTAGTGGTAGCATGCAATTTTGTTTGAGCCTTCATTTTATTTATTTGCATTCTTGTCCAACTGAATGAGTTTAAATTTTTTTCGAGAGTTCATAAATAGCTCATAATAATGTTTCGGTATTTTTCCTACTGTATGAAACGGGGAGGAGTATTCTAACGAGGGTGATACAATTAGAGAATGATGGATTCGAATTATAACGAGTGACAATATAGTACGGAGTGATTAGATACCAAATATTTTTAAAGAATTTGGACCAAATCTTTTGAAATTTTTATAAACTTGTATAACAGGAAGCATTTAACAGAAAAATTAAAAAGTTTTTAAAATAACCAATTTATTTGGTTATTTCTTTTCATCCAGAGAAAAACTACATCCTCTAACCTTTGGTGAATTTGAGGGGAAGTTTGCCTCGGCGATTAACTCCGCCCACAATATAACGGATTTAAGTTATTGGCTTTTGGTGACAATTCGAGCTTCACCGATAGATGCTTTTGACCCAATATGGCAACTTTACAGTAGTAGCATTGTTTAATGTAAACGAGATTTGTTGATGAAAAGACGTTGTCAAAATTGAAAAAGCATTTTATTGAGAAATAAATTTACAAAGATCTTCGTATTTTGTATAAGTTGAACATACTCATAGAGAAAGAAAACTTTACTCAGAAAGAAAGAAAAAACAACCAATACATGCTTTATTAAAGTCGTGTGAACGTAAGCAATATTTACTGCGAGTACATGACATTGCACTCCGCCACAGCACGGCCGTCAGTAGAATAATATCGGTTCGCCACGTTAAAGTATTTCTCGAGTGCGTGTACGGGTAGGACGTTGAATAAGGTGTTTTTTTTAAAAGAGGTCGAGTGTTACAACAAAAACATTACGAGTGATAATCGTCACGAAGGCTCGGTCAAATATCTTCAAAACAATGATTGACGACAAAGCACTACCTCATCTAGCATCTCCACCTGATATAATTTATATCATTACCATTAACATAAATGGTATACGAAAAATGTTTAACATGGCGTCGGGTGAAGTAAACGTAACATAAATTTGACATTTGAAAATCATTCGTTTATATTGATATTCAACAGCGTTACTTGAGTCTTATGTCACCAAACCACATCGAAATGCTACCAAAATATAAAATAATTAAAATTTCTATTGGTTATTGGCTATTGCCGCCATTTTAATTTTTACAAAATGTCAAAATATCCCTTTAGTGATTTACTAACACAATTGTGCGAGTAGGGCAAAAGTACCATGTCAAAAATTTAGTTTTGTATGTTTTTTGAACCAACTTACACATTTGTGAATTCCTTTTTAACTTATTTTCGTCCGAAAAAAAACACTATATCCATACACACAATTGTGTTGGTTTTACTTCAAATCAAGCGAAATTTTTTATCAACAACGCCATTACATACTATGGTTTTTTACTCACACATTTGTGTTGGTTGGACTAAAACTGAGCCATTTTTTTTGTTTTCTTGGTTGATAAAGGGATATTGTATAATATACTATCAAGCTTCGCCGATATTGTATATACTATGATCGTAACGATTATGATAGTGCGATAGTATTGCGAGTCTGTGGTGTAACTCGATGGAAATGGCAGGTTGAGAGCTTAGGCACAGTAATACGACAGAAGAAGAACGAGGCGAACGGTGGCAATTTCCATCATAACGAACATCCGAATACATATGGCTACATATATGTAATGGGCTGTTCGTTATGATGAAAACTTCTGTATTTTTGGAGACGTCAGTCTAACTTCAATGCGGTTAGATATGTTCTACCGCAAATCTCAATATTGGTGACCCTAACTACATATGTTCCGGGTTTAAGTTATTTAATTTTTGTTATTTTTGAGTTTGATAAGTGAGCCGGTGTGAGAGCCGATACGGTTTCTATCTATAAATCAGATAATGTTTGATTCTTTGGTGAGCTGAGTATGATGCAGATTCGGGCACCGAGAGTTACGTAGATACCTATACTATTAAATATATGATATTCATTTCCTTATTTTTTGTACGCCTATATATAACTCTGCATATTAAGCCCTCAAAATTTTCTGAATAATGAGGTCGTTAATTTATGGCGAGCAGGTTTTGGACACTTTAAATTTTATGGACATAAATTTATGTGAATAGTGTGCAAGTTTTTGGACAAAATTTGAGTTCTTGGACTAAATATTATACCAGTGTACATTTTAAACAGTGCATTTTTAAAGATTGACATAATCATTATCATAAATATTGATTACAAAAAAATAGTGGTTTGTAGTAGTGATTATAAAACCGATTAATCGATTAAAGGTTTAATCAGAAATTTTTAGGAAATATTTAATCGGTTTTTACAGTCGTAATAATCGATTATATTTAATTTTTTGCAAATACTAATAATTTTTTCGATGCTCACCAACAAGGTATGATGATATTATGCAATTGGTTCTCTGGAAAAGAGTTAATGCTGATATTGGATTTAAGAACTTGTTAGAACGGCTTCCTAGCGGTAACAGAACGGCTCATCAAACTAAGACCAGATATTCAAACAGCATCACATTAGATATTCAATTTTCGAGCGATATATTTTACATATTTATTGCAACCAGTTTGGTATTGATGTCAATTAAATATGCCGTACAAACACTATGTTGTGAACATTTTTGCTTTTCACGACGGTGAAAATGAACGGCGATTTTGCTAGAGACATAATGGTTGCTTTCGAATTCAGAATCAAAGAAAAGTGAAACAATTCATCAGGAATATGCAATATTTTCATAATGGTAAAGTAAATATTTCCGATTTGACTGATGCATTTGTCGTTTGAAAACAGGACATTAGTGAAATCAAATTTATTATAGTCAAATATATCTGCTTATATTTGTTGCATCAGTTTATTTTGTGTTGACAATTGGAAGGTCCTTTCCAAAAGTCAACGAACTTTTCTGTGTTTAAGAATCTTGCTGAGATCTTGATGAGTTAGCAAGTGGTAATGTAATATTATTTAGTACCAAAGGCAATTGGTTTGCTTTTCTGTTGGTGTAGTCAACACGTGCGAATGTTATTTAGGTCAACCTGATGCGCCATCGCTTCGTCCATACGTGAATTTTGTCTATCACAGGATATCGCTTGTGAATAGAAGATATAGTGCTGGTCCTAAGACATTCTCCCTCGTGACACTTCTAGATTTGAACTCTTTAATTTGTGAGTATGCTTAATCCTGTTTAATTCGAAATTGTCTGTTTCTTATGTATGAATCAAGACGGTGACAGAATTGTAATGGTAACACTTTCCGAAGTTTCAGTAATAGACCGTCGCTCCAAATTTTTTCAAAAGCCTGAGCCATGTCAAGGAAAACTGGTGGCCTCGTTTTTTTTTCAAGTGATTTTGAGTGATGATTTCTTTGCTTTCTATTCATTCGGTTTCGTTCGTTTCAATAGGAATGTGCCAAATAATTAGTATAAGTAATATAGTGATATTGGCCGAGACGTTATTTCGTTGGGTGGTTTTCCTGGTTTGGGTATGATAAACTCTTTCGAAAATTTTCATATCTTTGGTCTGAAGGCATTGTTGATTAGGGTATTCAACTTTTTATTGTGAATTTTGAGCAGCTGTTTAACAACTTTCCTACTATCAGGTGAAGTCTGGCGCTTTTCTTGACTTTATTTCTTTTATTTGATCACTTCCGCAAGAAAAAGAAGAATGAGCCCCAAAGATGCTAGACAAAATAAAATGCTTACAAGAAATATAAGCGCAACAAAATTTCTTTTGAAGAATATAAGACCACACCACGTATTTGTAAACATATCTGTGCTAAGGAAGAACACATGACAATAGCTGACAACAAAAAAGCCACCACCATTGCTTCCGAACCCTTCCTGAACCCTCTCCTTCAGAACTAAATGGTAAGCGGCCTGAAGTTGTCACTTCGCTTAATTCCGATTTGAGTACAATATGAGTGGGAGAAAAACAATTATATGCACATTCTCGCGTAGAAGAAATCACAACGAATACTGTTGTGGGTTGTGGTACGATGGTATTCAAATTAGCTACAATTTACAAGGGAATGAACACATTGTTGCATTGTTGCAATATATATATATATATATATATATATATATATATATATATATATATTGTATATATATATATATATATATATATATATATATATATATATATATATATAAGACCTTCATTAAACCATGTATAAAGTATTCTTGTCAAGTATGGGGTGGAGCAAATGGCCCTGCAGTTACTGGATAGGATTTCGATAGAACTGGTATTCGCTAAACGGTTTCGAATTTTCGTTGAAATATAAAATGGTACAGGAGCTCTAACGATTACAAGAAGCCAGGACTTTTGTATTAATTAAAAGTAAATCAACAAAAAGAGAGCTTAGCATGATTTTTCCACTTCAACTTTTACTATTTCTTGTATTTGTTTACTCTGCTGTACCTCGTTAGACGAAATATACCCTGTAGGTAATCAGCAAAGGCTTCTGATTTTTGTTCATTACCTCTTTTTCAACTTGGAATCTGAGTTTTTGTACTTTTTATTCGTTTTACTGTCTTTCATAATGAACAGTACGTCAGTATCGTTTTCGTACGTTAATAATTGTAGTTACGAGTTCGTTGCTTCATTTGATATATACTTTATTTCTCTCCTTATTCGGTGGTTCAAATTATTCAGTATATTTTTAACTGTTTTTCTGTAACTATAGGTTTTTAATTTCTTTTTTTTTCAATTTGTAGCTTTTATTATCCTTTTTATTTCTCATATATCATTCCATGCTGAGTGCCATATGTATATTTTTTTAACGTCTTCATCCAATTGTTCTTCCTTTTTTAGTGGCACATTCATCTTTACTCTATTACTTAGTTCTTCTTTCAATCGTTCCTAGTACCTTGGCTTGGATATTATTTTGTCGCTGAGATTGACCAGTATGGACTGGTTATCGGTAGTTTCCTAGTTATAAAGAAATCGAGTAGGTTGCGTATTTTATTGACAACTGTGGCACTATTTTAGTAACTTCCCGGGAATAGAGAACTGGGGAAAGAATTTATATGTAATTTCTGTTCAATTTTTTTTCCGGCCTACTGGGGAGAAAAGTTTGAAGTAAATATTTATAAATTGGGAATAAATTTTCCATACCTAAATTGGGAGAGAAAATTATTTCCCATTAAATTTTGTTTTCAAAAAAATTAACACTATTTTTTTACCCCGGTATGCCAGAAAAAAATTCTTTGAATAAAAATAAAATATAAATTACCAGAATATTGAATCACCAGAACTACCAGAATATTGCCACTGTGGGGCAGAAAGTTGGTTTTCCGGTAGAGTGCCAATTACAACCACATTTTGTCAATACTTCATAAATCTTTACCTCTAGTATAAGCTAGTCTCTAGTATAAACTAACTCTAGAAACGGTTATTGAATGTTGTCTTGATGCTAGTTATGATTGTGTTTCTTTTGTTTCCTAATGGTTTTTCATTATTATATAGCACTTCCGTCTCTTGCATTAGTATTTGGGTGTATTGTGTGATACTTCTTGACATCCTGTAAATTTTATATGTAATTGTTTGTGAAGTGTGTTTCAAATATGAGACAAACATCAATTTTTTGGATGTCCAAGAGCATTTGCGATTCCTGCTGATGTTGTAATAGCCCATCGGGATTTCATTCTTATATTCTAATGTCATTCCGTGTTTTCTTTCATTCATTCTGCAGAAATAATAGAAGGAACAGAATAGCGGTCACGTGACTTTAGAATATACTTCGGGAAATGCGTTCGGAATGTTCTATAAAAATAAAAGATATGAGAACGGAAGGAATATAAAGAATGAATAAAAGAACAATTTATGTGAATTTCGAAATCTTCGGAATCTTCGGAATGAATTAAAGGAAACACGGATTAATTGTCATTAAGCTAAAAAGCTTTTATTGCAGGAGCTCTGCTGGCGGTTTTTTCTAATTAATTATAAATAAAAACTAGTTTTATTTATTGAACTTTTAACAATATTTATTAATTCTTCCATACAGTAATAATAAATTTGAATATTCGATTTTTAAAAAGACCGATTTCGAATATATTCCTTCTTCACTTTTTTTTTTAAATAACTATTACATTTCTTAATTTTACGTTGGCCTTTTAATTAAAGTGATAAAAGTACACAAAAGTGAAAAACATGATTAATCATGAAACAAAAGGTTTTTTTCTGGTTTTGTGAGTCTAGTCAATCAGTCAGTCACTCACTAGACTGATTCGTTGATCTTGTGTAGTTTTAGGATTAACATGATTCGCCTTAATGTATGCTGTAATACAATAGATTAATGAAATGGTTGTTGTTGGTTTAGTTTTCTATAATGGATATACATAATAAACGTTTCGGCAATTGTAATTACCAAAAAAGTTTGGTTTACACACTAATCTTGTACCCAACCCTGATCTATAATAAAACTTTTGGAAAGAATGTTCAGCAAAATTTTATTGTTTTAACCGAAGGCGTTCACCATCGAAACTACTCAAGATTTTCGTCAAAATATCTATACAAATGATGTGCTGATATTAACTTAAATTAAACGTTTTTTTATTTATAAATTATATCTAAGGACATTGCCCAATTTCGTAAATTCAAAAATCAATTAAAATATCATTTGGATTCACCTAATTATATACCCTCGTACCATCAATTTGTTGTTAAAATTCCAAAGCAGTCATTTTATATAACATTGAAATGAAATCAACTTTCAATTCAATTAGCGCACTTCTTCTCATATCGATATTAAATAACGATTATGCACTTAATAATTAAGATTTTCGTTAGGTCTGCGTAAATCCAATCAAATTGCACGCCATCTTGTATTTACCGATGGATATTGACATTTTCACATCCATTCCGCACGTCGCAAAAAAGATTTACATAATTACAAAAAATTGGAGGCGAAAACCGCAAAATGGTATTAAATATAAAATAATCTTACAGAAAATATGTCTGTACGTACATAAATATAATAAGTACATGTATACATTAAATTGACTTTGTCTTATATATATACCCTTATGTACACATACGTCTCGGCTTGTACCATAAAATGGAAAAGACTTGAGAGAAAACCAGTTATAATTTTAACAACACTCGACAATGAAATTACAACATACACTTACGTACATATACGAGTATAAAGATATTATTCGTTCATCTTATATGCGCTTATACTTCAAATACCCTGTAATTATACATCTTGATATTTCTCTAACTATTTATTTTCAATTAAATTGTATTTTGGTGTTATCGAGCGAAAGGACTTTAAATTCTTTACCTATAGCTATGTACCTTTATAGAAAGAAATCTTAGGCATAATTATAAGGTTGAACTTTAAATCATTTTTTGATTTGAAATTTAACAAAAAAATTATATTAAGTATATTGTAGAGTACTAGGTGATTAATAGAGACAGAAATTCTTTTCAATTCACAAAATATCAAGAAGCATTAATTGCTTTGGGTTTTCACCATCTGATTTTATCACAAACGGAAATTCTCTATCCTGCCATACATACAGTATACAAAATAATATTATAAAAACGTCATTTTCTAATTTATCACAATCAAATTATAATTAAAAAGCTTATAATTAAGAAGAAGAGAATGAATGTGCAAGAGGTATGACGTAGCAGAATTTATATAGTAGGTAGGTAGAGGCATCTCGTCGTGAACCTGTTTGTCTCGTTCGAAGGGTAAATTACATTTAGAGGCAATATATAAGTTTTATTGTGATCTAAGGTTATCAAATAGAAACGTCTTATATGAAATTAATGATTATAGCACTGCGTTGGTCTTTATACGAGTACAATTCCGATTTTACTTTATGAACGAGATGTTTTATGTTACAGCATTACGCCATTTGGTACCAAATTCATTCGAATGCTAATAATGCATTTTAACAAAACAAATTTAAATCCCATATATCCAATAAATTAGTTTGCACGCAAAGTTCATCGAACGACAGGTGAACGCGATCTAAATGAAGCATAAGTATACAAATAACGCGCAGAGAATTCGATTTTTTTTTTATTCGCGCACCATGAAATCAATTTGAATCTTTTGATATTTTTGTTATAATTAAAACAATTTAATTTTTATTAAATAAAATTTAAGAATTTCGTGCGCTTTTCGCAAAATCATCTAAATAAATAAGAGAATTTTATTTTGTACATAAAAAATGCGGATATTTTAGTAATAAAAAGACAAAGGTATTCGATTTCATTGAGCAACAAATAAAAAATGAAATCAGATCGCCGAAAAGACGTTCAACGGCAACAACAAAATGTAACAATAATTTTTTTTTGTTTTGTTCTTCGCAATGTATATTTATGTAAGACGTTTTTAATTAAGATATAATTTTAATTGAAGATTTGGTTAACAAACCAACATTTATATTGTAAATTTTATGATTCGGTAAATTATTTCCGGTTCAATTAAAACTTATTGGTTGGTTTTACATCGGGCAATTTGTTTGATATTGCAAATACCTGTCATTTCCAGATGTGGTTCTTAATTTGATAATCTGATCTTAAATGGTGTTATTGTTTTTATTTTTAATCAAATGAAGTTAAAACAAATGGTGTTACAAATTAACTACATATACATCTTTTGTCCAGTGTGCTTAGTACAATAAACAAAATACATTTTGCTGGCCATATAAAGAGTACTATAAACAAATTCCTTAACCAATTGAACGTCGAATACTTTTGGAAGAAATAAAGGGCACGACATGTATTTTTTAATATCCGGGTTTCCAAGATTTAGTAGGTAGCTTCGAATGATATTTTTCAAAATCATCTCGATGGATCCTTCAAAGTTTGTCGACTTGAGGGGAGGTAAAGCTATGAAGGCCATTCGAACGGTCTTTCAAAAGCCAGTCCCGGTTAGTTTTCTTAAGGCCGAAGACACCTCGCATGATACCGATAGACGAGCTTTTTACGACTTCACTCGTAACCTCATTATACAGAAATTTCTTTTATCTGCTTGCCTTCCTCCTAACTTTGAGTTGCATATTGGTTATAGCTTTGGCGCTTGGATTGGGAGGCCCGATGATAAAAATCTCTTTTTTTACCCGATGATCGAATAAAGAGATGTTTTATTGATCGGGTTACGATCTGTGATGTAAATGAACACAAATATGACTCACTGTCGGAGTGCAGAACTGATGGCCCATCTTCCATGCCAGCACTACAACGCTGGCATAGGCCTATGCAATGTGTGTGAGATTGTTCTACGAAAATCCAACATTTAGCCATGCGTCTTTGAATTGGCGGGATAACGGCGAAAAAGTATGGCGTGGGAAGCGAATCGCGAAACAGTTGGGAATGCCTAGGCCCCAGAACAGATTATAGGTAAATAAAAAAATGATTCAGTTTTAAGCTGCTTCCTTTCATCGATGTATTCCAAGTAAATTAGAATATATTCCTTGATTTTCCCTAATGTTGTGTATCTCCTATAGCACCCCTCTTGCTCTTCCTTTGCACGTATGCTATGTCTAGTATCCTCGCTATAGCTGTTGTTAGCGTGGTTAGTGTTTAACAGCGTGGCAAACTCATCCGCAACGGCACCATCCTAAAAAAGTTGACTGTTGAATGGTATACTATATATTGGTCTATTTTAGCACCGCCTTCCTTAACCTAATAACATTAATAAAACCGATCAAAAGTTGATGATCATAAAAACATCAGCTCAACTGATGACTTTGTTATTCATATGACCGAAGCCAGTCATCGACCATTTGGCATTATTGTGTTAGAGTACATAACGTCTATATATGGTACTTTTGTCATAATTAATTTTTAATACTAATATATTTTAACAACCCAACAATTGTTGCCAGAAAACTTTGCCTAAACGTATTCTATTTATATATTCAACACATGTCTAGTTTTTTTTGTTTGATAGAAATTTGACTTCGAAAAGAGGTTTGAGTAAATATGAATAACAAAAAATTATCTTTTCTGTCAAAAAAGTCACGGGAATTGGTCAATAAAAAAGACCGTTTAAACGGATTGTAAAACATTTTTGTTGCTAAGTTGGCACAACTGTCCCTTATGTTCGCGTGAAGTTTGAGCGCGATCTGTCATTTAATTTTTTTACAATTCTCTATTTTGTTGGTTTATCTCAAGTCTGTTTTGCGATTTTTGTAAGGAATAAGGATATCGAACAAAGAAATCGTCTCAAATTTTGTATTGCAAATAAAATTTCGTAGGCTGGCTGAATCGCTGAAAATGTTACAGAAGGTTAACGGTGAATCGACTTTATCAAAATCACGTGCATAAGAGTGTTACAATGCATTCAAAAGGTCGAGATGTGGTGGAAGATTTGCCTCGCTCTGGTCGGTCATCGTTCAACTGAAGTCAGCATCAATAAAGTGAAGGAAACGGCGACGGAAAATCGTGATTTTGATTTGAGAGAGATAGCCACTGAACTTTCTGTGTCTCACGAATAAATTTATACCATTGTACACGATTGTTTGGGCAAGAAACTCGTTGCCGCTCAACTTGTTCCTAAATAACTGAATTTTCTTCAAACTCAATCGCGTAAAGGTCGCTGAAGACATATAAGAACGAGTAAATTCCGACCCCACTTTTATAAAATATTATAACTGGTGATGCGACCGTCATGGGCTTACGAGTTAACCGAAAAAAACCACGTCAAAGTCTATCAAAAGTCAAGGTAATATTGACTGTTTTCTTTGATTATCGCAGTGTTGTGCATTCGGAATTCTTGCCAGAAGGTTAGACGGTAAATAAAGAATATTATCTTGTTATTATGCAGCGTTTGATAGAGCCAATTTGTCCAAAAACGCTAGGTTTGTGGAAAGAAAACTTATGGAATTTGCACCACGACAACGCACCATCTCACAAGGAACGAATTGTGAATGAACTTCAGGTCAAAAACTCATCAAATATCATCAACAACCACCGTATTTGCCTGATATCCGGCTGACTTTTCTCTTTTAAAAACTCCACTTCGAGACACCCGATTTCAGTCGATAGAAGACATCAAAGAGAATTCGCGGCGAGAAGGAGAACTGAAGTCGATTCCGGAAAATGCGTTTGAAAAATGTAAGCATATAAGTGTATTATTTCGGAAGGGGCTTACTTTGAAGGGGAAACAATACATTTGAATGAATAATAAATATTTTTTGTTTTATTGTCCAATTCCCGTAACTATTTCGCCGTAGCATTATATCCCTACTATACACTTTTTCGTAGGAATATGTTGTCACTACATCGCTGACAAAAGTTTTTATTCGAATATGTTGCGCTCTTTGGAACACATTTCAGACCTAAAATCTCAAAAATTCTTCTTCATTTCATGATGAAAAGAGCAAATATTCGACGATAAAGATGGTGCTACCAATTTGTTTAATATTTTCATTGCTTGGAAAAAATAAAACAAACCTTTTTGATCACTTTAACCCATTGCCGTACGCTTTTTAATTGACAACCGTGCTCAGAAACACAATTTTTGTTTTTCAATTGTTTATGACTGCCATATGAAATTGAGCGTCATTTATATATTTGGAAGTGAAAATTATCACATTTTCGCACAGTTTTCCCATGAAAACTCTCGACGGCTATAGCCGTGATTTGCTCATCACATCATTTTTTCTATATATTTCCGCCTACAGTAACAAATGACGGCTATAGCCGTCCGATTTTTTGGTGATATAGACAAATGACGGCTATAGCTGTCATTTGTTTCTGTAGGCGGAAATATATCGAATTGATAATCATGAAAAATCGCACAAAAAACAATTGATATGTTATCTGGAATGTTACATCTTTTTTTCTTTGATAATTACTGAATAATTAATAAAATAATGCATTAGTACACTTCGTAAGAATGATGTTCCTTTTTTTATTAATTAAAATACGCAGGACGGCTATAGCCGTCATTTTCCTATATATCACAAAAAATATGACGGCTATAGCCGTCATTTGCGGGAATGGGTTAAACCACATCTGTGAAAATCACAACTCCAATTTGCTTTGAAATTCTCTATTCGAATTTCTCATCAGCTAGTTTAATAATTTTTTTATTACTAAACATACCAACACTTAATACATACCTATTTCAACGATAGCCGGTCAAATGACCGGTCTTAGGGATGTGGACCAGTCGTAGGAAATATGAATATTGGGGTTGACCGGTTATGGTATATTTAACGTTAAATTTGTTTTCAAGTTTACTAATTTTTGTTTCTCCTCTTAGCAGGGGGAAAAATTATGTTTCCTTTGCTGGGATGTTGTAACATCACATTTTGCGATATTTTATCGAAGTCTATGTCTCTTTCAGCTAGAATTAATTTGACTTCTGTTTTGTTTATCAATTATTTCTTCTCTATTGCTATCTCAACCTACTAGAATATATTAGAACAATATCTATTTCAATCATTTAAGTTCTATAATCGAAAAGAAATTATTTGGTGATAGAAACACAGTAGAAACATCACAATATTGCAATCTAGCAGGCTGGTAAATGATATAAAAATTGAAACAGAGATAAATTTTATTCTACAGAAACGAGAAATAAACTTCGATAAATTATCGAAACATGGTGATGTTAGAACATCCCAGCCCTTATTTAAAAAAGAAAAAGATTTAAAAAAAATGATTAAAGTAGCCGGCGAAAAATTCGAATAATATTGACGACTGTTAAAGTTGGGAATGTGACATCTAGCGCATTAAAAATAAACTTATTGCTGTTTTTTTTTCTATGAAATTTTAGTACGGCATACTTTATGAAAATAAATATTAACATACAAAAATATCCCCAACAAGCTTAATTTTTTGCCGTCAGATCCACTTATAGTTGTCAGAGAGAATTAGAGAATTTCAGAGCAAATTGTATTCCGATTGGGGAAATTTTAAATACCAATTCTATTACCTAAGAGCTAAAGAACATTTATCTGGTTGCAATCAATCAACTTTCCATAAACATTTAACTTTAGAAAATCATACAGCTAGCTTCAACAATTTAGACATATTACATATACAACCCAAAGGCAGACGTTCAGATACCTTAGAACAGGGGTTCTTAACCTTTTTTTACTTGCGGCCCACCAAATAATTCATAATTTTTTTGCGGCCCCGATTTTTTATTAATAATTTATATTTGTTAAATTATCTATAACAGCTTTATTTTTTTATTATTCCTTTATGTTTTTTTATATAATATAATTAATATAAAAAATAACTTTATTATTTCATTATCTATTTTAACTTTCATACTTCAGAATTTGGTGTTTAGAAATCCGCCATTTCACACTTTGATTCTTTCGTAGTGATTCTTTCCTCGTTTCCTTCTCCTTCACCTACAAACTGTTGTTAGTTTGTAGGTGAAAGGGAAGAAAACGAGGAAAGAATTACGATGAAAGAATCAAAGTGTGGAATGGCGAAATAACAATAAGCTGTAAACTACACTCGCGAGCAACTAAATCGACTCAAACCTCCTATACGCGAGGCGTACTTTAAATGACTTAAGCAATTTTCGTAAACCAACTTGTTTAATTGAGAGTTTTGGATTTTTTTTTATCTTTACAAGGACACCTTTATCATTAAATTCTATACGGTACTTTTCAAATTAAAGCATTCGTAGAAAAATGCGATGTTTCGGTGGAAACAATTGGCATCCTGCTATCTTCTGTATAATACCACGTTGACCGATATTTGCTATCAATCACTTATCAGACGTGAACAAATCTCTACCAGTTTCATTGGTTGTTTCCTCAAAATCATGAATACTACTCCAGAAAAAGCCGCACAAGTTTTGCTTCAAAGGATTTAGGAAACTGGTACTTTCAATGGGAGACTACATACCAGCCGATATCGGTGTTCATCTGAGAGTGACGATCGATTTATCGTAATAACTTCACTGCAAAATCGCCATCTCACGGGTGGCGATGTGCAGCAGTAGCTAAGACAAGTTCGAGATGGAGCTGGTAGTCAATGGACAGCAAAAAGACGCTTGAACGAAGTCAACTTCACTCCAAAACGGTCTGCTAGAGACCCAAAATATATGCCACTGCAGAGAGCGCATCGAGTAATGGAGGTTTGTTCTATTCACTGGTGATTGCAGAATATGTCTCCATAAGAGGCCGAGTCTACCAGCTTCCAGAAGAGCGATTTTTGCAGTGCTGTTTTGCTGAAACAGTCTCGCACGGCGGCGGTTCATGCGTGGTATGAGGTAGCATATCGCTTGAGGGAAAAACAGATTTTATTTTCGTACCTGGTGGAGGTCGTAGCGGAGGTCTAACCGCTGAAAGATATTTCGAGAATATTCTCTTGGATCATTAACGCACTACGCAGGATATATAGGGGAAGATTTCATATTGATACATGATAATGCACGGTGTCACACAGCTCGAACCACTCGGCAGTTCATGGATGAGGTTGGACTCGAGACGATGAAGTGGCCAGCGTCCATAAATAAATCCAATTGGGCATTTATGGGACGAACTAAAACGAAGGGTCTGAGCCAGAAATGTTTTACCATTTAACATCAGTGACCTGAAGATAGCGTTGAATGATGAATGGGGTGCGATCCCCCAAATCTTTGACAAAACCTTAATAAGGTCAATGGGGAACCGCATGCGAACCGTTGTAGACGTAATGGGGGCATTACTAAGTATTAACCAATATAATTGTTTTTCTTGGATTGTAATTGTATTATTATTTAAATTTAAATATCCCCAATTTTTTTTCATAATCACCGATTTTGGTTACGTTTCCATTCAAAATTCAATATGAAAAAAGTACTGAACCAATTGAAAATTGTGTCATTTTAAAGTAAAAAAATCAGGCGTGCAAAAAATAATGTCTTGTGAAAATCGGTTAAGCCGTTTTAAAAAAAATCGTGTTTCTGTGAGCGCTGAAGATTTAGGTCGATTTAGTTGCTCGCGAGTGTATATTTTTTTCTCTCTCTCTCTCTCTCTGGCACTATATCCCATCAAGGGATTTGGCCGCCTCATATGAGGTTTCATAATCATTTTTTCATTTCGGATAATGAGTGATTAATTCATTGATCCTAAACCAGCCGTGAAATTTTTTCCTTGTCACCACCGGGAATCGAACCCGGGACCTCCGGTCGCTGGAGCAAGCATGCTAACCACTTTGCCACCGGGGCGGCGAGTGTATATATGTAAACTAAATTTTGTTAACAACTTTATAATCAACTGAATCGTATTTTGTTAAAAAAGATTCTAATTATTTTTAAGATTCCAAGCAATAATAGTTTCTTAGAATTACTTAGGCTTTCTGCGGTGTAAGTAGCATATTTGCATTTATTTCTTCTGTACTAACAAATTTGTATGTAGGAAGAAATAAGAAATAAATAAAAAAACTAAATGAGCCATGCTACACGAGATTATAGTTTCTGGTTTCAAACTATGTCGTAATAGATTTTTATTGTTAATCTAAACCTTTATTTTATATTAAAACACCAAATTTTTTTGTATTTCTTTTCTCTCAAAAATAAAATTTAAATAAAAATCTACATCTCAAAAATCTCCTTAAATTTTTTTATTTTCATTTCCATTTTTTCATTTCTGACTCAAGGACAAATTTTTATGTCGCAGCTGCGACTGAATAAAAAAACGGCGGCTGCATAAGAAAACTTTATCTTTCTTATTTCACTCTTCAATACGATCTTCTTTATACATCAATTTTCGTTTTATTATATCCTGAAGGAAATTTTGCAAACTTTGGCGGCCCCAGTAGATTTTTTACGGACTAAGAATCACTACCTAAGAATCTTACGAAATTCGAAAATCAATATTTCTTAACCAAAATATCCTTAACGAACAGAGAGAAATCCGTTTCTCACCAATTATAGACCGCGCCCTTTTCTATTCTCACGTACGCAATAATTTGACTAATACGTCAAGTAATTAAATGTACTTCAATATACCTTAAATTTTGTTACTCAGCCGATGAATAATCGCCTACCTGCGCGATCCATAGCTTAATTTTTATTGGTTATTTTTTGTCCCTCTTTCTTTTATTTATTTTTTGCTTTTTTCTACTATATAACAAAAATTTTATTTTTACAAATCAGTAGATACTCCTGATGATGACCTAACAAGTCGAAATCGATTGAGTGATTTTTTAAACTTATTCAAAAAATATAGTTTTGCGAAATAAAAAACAAGTGTTTAGTAAAATGTGTTTATTAAGTGTAAGTGTGTTTCACAAAGTGCATACGGCAAATAGTGTAAAAAGTATTTATTGTACAGTACAACCTCTTTTATCCGGAAAGACTGGGGGAAACTATTCCGGATAAAAGATTTTTCCGGATAAAGATTTTTTTTAAATAATATCGTAGTAAAACAGCATATTTTAATATTTTTTAAACTTCAGTGTCATTTATTAAGATTTTAAATTTATTTTAGTTAATTACATAGTAAAAAAATCATTTCATTTTTAGAAAATAAGGTAAATAAATAAAAGAGAAAATGAAAGAATATGAAAAAACGTGTTCCGGTGTTGCCGCCCCGGTGGCAAAGTGGTTAGCATGCTTGCTCCAGCGACCGGAGGTCCCGGGTTCGATTCCCGGTGGTGAAGGAAAAAATTTCACGGCTGGTTTAGGATCAATGAATTAATCACTCATTATCCGAAATGAAAAAATGATTATGAAACCTCATATGAGGCGGCCAAATCCCTTGATGGGATATAGTGCCAGAGAGAGAGAGAGAGAGTGTTCCGGATACTATATATTTTCCAGAGTGTGAAGAAAATGCTAAACTTTTGCTAATTTCATTAATTGTGTTTGTGTTAGTGATATTACCTGGGTAAGACAGACAATTATCGAAAATTAGAGTTTACTTGGATGTAATTGTTAAATCCTATTAAAAATAACTAAATAATATAAAACTACTTTATCTCGACTAGTTACATGAATGTTTAGTTTGACTCAAAATTATATTTAAAATTCTCGAAAAACTAGCATTACACTACTAATTATCAAACTTACTGTACCATTTTGCCTTAATTCAGAGAAGGCACAGCGAAAAATTCTTCTTGTTATGTATGTCTAACTGTATTGGATCTTGTTCTAATAAATGCTAAGGAAAACTTTCTCATATTCAGACAGTAATAATAAGTAGTATTCATAATTCTAAACAACAAATTATACAGTATAGTAGATAAAAATATTTATAAGGAATTCTTGAAAATGAAGTATCCCTTCTCTAGAGATCTAAACAAAACTTCTGGTATATGGGAAGTTAGATGGGGACCATTTCAGTTACAAAATATATTCAGATGCTCCCCATCCAGGGGAGGGGCCAGTTAATAAGATTTAGTATTATGACCAAATATAATAAAAATGTTCAGGCTAACTGAGATATTCCTAGAGATTTAAACAAAACTTCAGGTATATGGGGAGTTGGTTGGGGACCATTTCAGTTACAAAATATATTCAGATGCTCCCCATCCAGGGGAGCGGCCAGTTAATAAGATTTAGTATTATGACCAAATATAATAAAAATGTTCAGGCTAACTGAGATATTCCTAGAGATCTAAACACAACTTCAGGTATATGGGGTGTTAGATGGAGACCATTTCAGTTAGAAAATTATTCAGATGCTCCCCATCCAAGGGAGGGGCCAGTTAATAAAATTTAGTATTATGAACAATATAATAAAAACTTTAAGGAGATATCCTTAGAGATCTAAACACAACCTCAGGTATATGGGATTTAAGTTGAAGATCATTTCACTTAGACAAAATATTTAGTTGCTCCCCATCCAGGGGAGGGGACAGTTTATAGAGTATTATAATATGTGAGAGAAAAAATGAATAGCGCTGATGGTTTACCGACTCTTGAGCACGTCACGTTCCATTGCCCTTGGCGAAAGGTTGGTCTTGCGATTTGATAATCGTCATTGCGAATGCATGGCGAACCGGATACTGAACACTCTTAAATTGAGACGGCAACTCGGTTGGAATCAGTGGTGGTCTTGGAATCAGAACATCCTCGCCTTTGTACTTTCCTATGATTATCTTTGTTTCCATCACGTTTCCCATCATAACTTAACAGCTAGTCTTATTCCATTGCATAGTGTTCGTTGGTTTAGGTTGCGTAACATAATTTACATCGAATCGACCTTGAGATGCAAATTGTGCGACAGAATTCTTGGCAAATCCAACAAATGCAGGTATTCAATTGGGTAATTGACGACTTCATCTCGATCTGTTCTTATGTTTCACTGCTAAAATGGCTTGTTCCAAACATGGTTTTTGTAATTTGCACCAATTTGGGTTTTTTTTTAAAAACAATCGAGTAGAGTTCACGATAGTTATTTTCAAATTTGTCCAATTTAAAAAAAAAATTTAATTTTTTTAAATTAAATAAGTTAGATTTAATTGGAATCTGTGTATAACCTAAAAATTCCATTCTAAAAGTTTCTTGTAATATCGTTGTTCTGTAAAATTCTGTATAATAACGGAGTAGTTCAGAACTTTACAGAACAACGATATTACAAGAAAACTTTACAACTTTTATTATGATTTTTTGGTTATACATAGATTCCTATTAAATCTAAATTATGTATTTAACAAAAATTAAATTTTTAATTTTAAATTGAACAAATTTGAAAATAGCTATCGCGAACTCTAATCGATTGTTTAAAAAAAACGCAGCTAATATTCGGAAACACTTTTGTAATCAATTTTTCTTTACAGATTGTGAATTGACAAAAATTAAGTGGAAATGAAATGAGGCCAATTACTATTTTCCACTGGTAATTGATTCAATTGGTCCATTTAATGCTAATCGTCACAAATATACCATCTGCATCAAAATCCCCACAGCCGCTGAATGATAGTCTGGTTGAAAAGTGCTGCATGAAACAAACGATGTTGAGTCTGTAACATGTTTCTTTATGCTATATTTACATACACTCTCACTCAGTGGTGCCCAAACGAGATAAGCCCAATTAAAAGGTTAAATGAAATAATAAATTTCTGTTCAACATGGTTAATGGGAAATTTTCTTATTTTTTTGTAGTTTTACTTTTTATTTAGAGTTGTTTAACATAAATTCTGTTTTTTCGAACACTTATTTTAAGGAATAAATGTTCCCACTCCGCATAACTTAAAGTCTCTCTAAACAAAAATTTATTATAACTGACCTCTCCGCTGGTTGGAAAGCAACTGAATATATTTTCTAACTGAAATAGTCCCCAACTAACACCCCATATACCTGAGGTTGTGTTTAAATCTCTAGGAAAATCCCAGTTAGCCTGAACATTTGTATTATATTTGGTCATTATACTAAATTTTATTAACAGGCCCCTCCCATGGATGGGGAGCATCTGAATATATTTTCTAATTGAAATAGTCCCCAACTAACACCCCATATACCTGAAGTTGTGTTTAGATCTCTAGGAATATCTCAGTTAATTTAACATTTTTTTTATATTTGGTCATAATACTTAATTTTATTAACTGCCCGCTCCCCTGGATGGGGAGCATATGAATATATTTTGTAACTGAAATGGTCCCCAACTAATACTTCATATACCTGAGGATGTGTTTAGATCTCTAGGAATATCTCAGTTAGCCTGAACATTTTTATTATATTTGGTCATAATACAAAATTTTACCAACTGGGCTCTCCCCTGGTTGGGGAGAAACTGAATATATTTTCTAACTGAAGTGGTCTCCAACTAACACCCTATATACCTGAGGTTGTGTTTAGATTTTTGGATACCTCAGTTAGCCTGAGAATTTATATTATATTTTGTCATAACAAAATTTTATGAACTGTCCCTTTCCGTGGATGGGGAGCAACTGAATATATTTGCTAACTGAAATGGTCCCCAACTAACACCCCATATACCTAAAGTTGTATTTTAATTTCTAGGAACATCTCAGTTGGCCCGAGAATTTTTATTATACTTGGTAATAATACAATATTTTATTGACTGTCCCCTCCCCTGGATGGGGAGCCACTGAATTTTTTTTCTAACTGAAATGACCTTCTACTATCACCCCATACAGTAGTTCAGTGTGTAGTGTTTGTTACTAATCTGCCTCGGATACCGATTTTCTATAGTTATTTTTTATAAACTTTAACCGCAATATTCTTAGTAGAAATATGAAATGGGAAATACTATATACTATAATTTCTTCCGGTTTTAAAAGATAATTGCCACAATATAGTTAATAAATTAAAATATACGTTAATTTCCGTTTTATACAGGTATCATTTTTATATGCACCAACACATATAAATATTTAGTATAGATTTAGTAAAAACTTCACACTGCTATATAAACATGTAAAGTTTTTGCTAATTTATTTACTTGTAAAACTTTAGCAGTATATTCACATGCATATATTTTCCGGATAATAGATTTCCGGTTAAAAGAGGTTTGTATGTATGTTTTACCATTTCTTAATTTTCTGACTCCTGTTTTTGTTTATTTATAGTAAGAGCGATGTCTAAGAAAAACTAACTAAATATATAAATTTTGTCCATACGAGTATGTATTGTCAAATATTTTTCGAAATTAAAAATGTATTTACTATTTTGCACATAAATATCTCTTATTATTCTAACGTTTCTGCTAAATGGAAAACTTTAAATGACGTTTTTTACATTAGTTCGATAGATGCGCCATGTTCGCTCGTTGCAATTGGCTTGGTTTTTAATGTGTTGCACAAATCGAGCATTTACTGTATTATCTAGTAATTTTATTTTGTTAGTAACCTGTCTAATACCTGTGACAGACTAGGGATTAACAAAACGAGATTAGTTAAACTCGTTTAGCTAATCGATCATAAATCCTCTTGCGTTGACATAGGTACTACAGTTTAGGTAATCGCGGTGCAAATGTAAAATACTATAGTAGCGCCACGATTGTACGGCATCAATATTATGACATATCATTTGAATTTATTTGTTATTTATTTCATTAAATAAATATTTCAATCAATTATTTAATAATAAACATCGTAAATATCATAATCAAATAACAGAACTTTAAATTAGACGTTTGTCACCCTTTACGGTTTGTAGCCAATTCCGTGTAACCTGACACATAGATAATTTATTACACACCTGGACAAGGCTGATCTGCCCTTTACGAGGTCCAAGGAGTAACATTTGACTCTATATCTGGTGGCGGCCTATTGTAGTAATTTATTAAAGAACCATCTCGATATCACAGCTACATCAAAAGTTACAATTTTGGCGGTGTAGGTATAATTACAAGCTAAACCGACCACTCGTTCCTCGAAAACGGTAACTGTAATAAAATCGGGAGTTGTTGTAATAATATGTAATAAATGTGTAACAAATTATAGTACAGGTTTCATTGAGGCGGGCTAATTTAGTCGGTGCAGGTTAAGAGCACTAAGCGCTTGTGTGGCTGAATTTTTAATCATTTTTATTAAATATTACTCCGCTTTTTTGTGAGTATCACCGGTTATTTTTTTCGGTGTATTCTCAATTAGAAAAAAAATGAGGAAACTATGAGGAAACCGTGTTGCTCCAGTCGATGATGAACAACTTTCGTTTAATATAATAAATTCAGAAACAAACACTGCTAATCCCAAAACTGCCCTTTAATTTTTATTTCTCAAGAAAACTTTACTCCTAGTATATTTGACATAATAAAACCAACATATTCAAAAGACATATTTTGATAAACCAACACGCAAAATACATTGAACCCCTTAAACATACTATTTGCATCCCAACAAATATAATCAAACGCAACAAAACTGAGGTTCGTGTGTTATTGTGGTTGTGTGGTGTGTTGCTTCGGAAAAGGTATTTTTTTCTCTAAAGAAAAGATTGCAGTTATATTTTTATCGGTTCAAATCATGATATTTTTAACATCCTTTGAATCCACTGTATAGAGCCATCTCAGGCGGCAAATTACTTCTATCAATAAATGATGTGTGAGAGGCGGCCATTTTCATGCAAAATTCTGTTTGCTTGACGTGAAATACTTCATTAGAAATATGCCCGTAGTATTAGGGAAATAACATATTATTTTTTCTTAACAGAACGAAACGATGATGATGTACATTTACTCCATGATCTTCAGACACCACATTTGAAATAACATTTTAATTTCATAATTTTGATTGCGTGATCTCGTACACAACATATTTATGGGATGCCCATACAAAATAATTGATATTATATGCTACGATATAATTATAGCACAAAATTAAATTATAAATCAATCATTTTTTTTTATAGATTTGATTTGTTGAACGGGAATTGTTGTTCTATCATAGGCATCTCTAGGATGATGTATCGCGAGCGAATTATAATTCATAATGCAAATTTCCACTTTCCACTAACAAACTATAAACATACTTAAACGGATTATATAATTTTCAATGAATAAATTAATACATAAAACCGCCATTTTATATATTTTATTTTATACAATATATTTTAATCAACAAACGGATGATATAAATTTTATATAATTATATAAAAATAAAATAATTGTAATGTAATTTAATGCAAATTAACAATGTTTGAATTTCCGAATAAAAATCTTGCTGATAATTAAACCATTATCGCATGGTTAAGTATATAATGTGTTGCGTCGTGGAATTGATTTAAATTATATAGAACGCTTGTAGGTCATTGCGCCCTTCGGCGGGTTTGCTAAATCTAACATTTTATTAGCAGAAGCAGCGCAGGAAGAACAATAAAACAATAAAATTCTTTACATCATTAGTATTGGCTAAATTAAGTAGTTGCAGTTTTGTAAACACACATGCAATTCCTCAAAGGTGGAAAACTCACCGAAATCAATTTGATCGAATGAATCCATAAAATAATAAAAAACTTATAATTAAGTTGATATCAGGAATTAAATTTTAATTAACGTCTTTCATAAACACAGATGGACAGATACACAACTTGGACGCACACAAATGTATTAATCCTATGCTAATCTTTTAAACGAAATTAAGAAATAAAATAAATATTAATAAGTCATTAGTTCCGTTAATTTCTGGTAATATAACATCACCAACAACAACAACTTACAAAAAAGAATAAAATAAATAAACTTGAAACATGTTTTAGGTGAAGATGAGAAGAAAAAATTTCATCTTTCGAATAGTATTTGAATTTGCATTTTTCTCTGTGCTGTCAAATTCACTTGGCGGTGCTGGTTTTTTCCATATTTGTATTATTTACAACTTTTTGGTATCAAATAGAAAACATGCGAATGTTATTTATGAATGGTAGAGTACCGTTTCCTCTATGGATTCGATTGTATAGTTTAATGAGTTATTACAGGCAGTAATAGTAGTATAGGTTTTATTAACTTGGCATTGCCGGTTGGCTCGTTGGATAATTTATTCCTTTTTGATGGAGCGATTCACCAAGACGTATAGCCTTTTCAGTATCATAACGTACTTTACTGTAAAAAGAGACTTATTTTTTTGTAAAGACGTTTATGATTCCTATAAATCATCGTTTTTCAGCGGATCAATTTGAAAGGACACCTCGACGTTTCGTCAATTGTAACCAACACCTATCCGCAATTGCTTCGGCTGCAAACGTAAATAATAGAACAAAACTTTAAACACTAAATGAACTTTATCCTCAACATCACACCAATCCATTCTTATATGACGATAATATAAATAATCAACACTAGAAGAGTTCAGTCCACTCAAACCGTCAATATTTCAACTAAACCGTATAATCGAAGTTCAAGGTACCGGATGTTGAGAAGAAACATCAAGAAAATGATTTATGAATACTTACTTCGAAACAGGGAAAATAATCGACCGTACGTAGACCAGGGGGCCTATTATGAAATTGGTCGGAAAATACGACACCGTCGGAAAATTTGTTGTCGTAAAATCCGATCCGCGGCGGATATTGGTATTATGAAACATGTATTTTTACAGTCAAACACAAAATTTTCAGTATATACTTGTCACATTTAAAATTTTTTAGATAATTAAATAACATATAAAAAGTATGAACTACGATCTATTTTCCATGCGTATACTACAATATCCGTCACCTAACGAGCTGTCGGATTTGACAATTGAATTTTGTCGTAAAATCCGCTAACTCGGATTTTTATTTCATAATAGTATAAAATCCGCGCGGATCGGATTTTTTTAGTTTCATAATATGAATATCCGACGCGAGACGGATTTTCCGACGTCGGAAAAATTTCATAATAGGGGCCCTGTTTCAAAAAATCCAACATTAAAGTAAACCACCTCTCAACCTTTTTTAAAACCGCTAGCGGCGAAAAACAACGATTAATTGGCCATATATACTACCAGTGCCTTATAAAGGACCAGCGCCTTATAAAGGAAAAATAAAAAAGTAGAGTAGAGGGTTTTCCGTGCTCTACACGTAATAGTTTATGTTGTACTCACTTACCACATCCCTTTTTGTACCAAAAAAAAAAAAAATTTGGTTCAAATAAAGTCCAAACCACATAAATGTGTGAGTGAAAAACATAGTATGTAATGGTGTTGTTGATAAAAAATTTCGCTTGATTTGAAGTACAATCAACACAATTGTGTGAATCGTTATAGTGTTTTTGTTCGGACGAAAATAAGTTAAAAAGGAAATACACAAATGTGTAAGCTGGTTCAAAACACATACAAAAATAAATTTTTCACATGATTCGTTTGCCTTACCCACACAATTGTGTGAGCAGGCAGGAAAAGGATATAGAAGGCAGGTAACGCCACTCCCATAAACCGTGTGTATGTGTGCTGAACGTGGTATAACTGGTAAAGTTTTTTGAAAATTACCAGATAACGACACCGAAGAGCTACTCAGTCCCTCTTAAATCTTTTAGTGAACGATGAAGCGCTTTCAAAGCTTTTTACATTCGCCCCATAATGAGTTGACATGATGGCAGTAGTTTACCCATTCTAGAATTTTTGTTGATATTGCATTTCGGTATCTCAGTGAGTTGCATATTCAATAGCAATTTTTCAGTGCTGAATGTGCTGTTCGACCACCATCGAAAAGAATTATCGCATTTCCAGATGATGCGATTGAGAGTACAATGTTTTTTCGTGATCGTATAGCTGTTAAAATATAAATAAAATGAGAAAAGTTTTACCTGTGACTCCGGGAGTATCTAGAAAACACAATCCACCACTTTCACTTGTATAATTTTTTTTTGATTTGATTTGATTGAGATGTACGGCCAAGCCATTAGACAAGTAATCCCGGATATGGCCGGGTCCCACCGTACACCTTTATTACACATAACAAAATCGAGGGATAGGAAAGGTTAAATTAGTAATGGGAGACCCGACTCGGTTACAGACACCTAAGTAGTCGATAGTTAGTAGCACAATGACGACACAATTCGAACTACGAAATAATTATAAATAATGTAACTAGAAAACTACCGGTCATCTGAAAATTAAAAGTTGTTATTTAATTGCACCCACATCTGCAAACTTATCTTCTTGAATTTTCATTAATATACCTATTTTTAATAAAATCTAAAAGAAAGATCTAAAATAATAAAAAATTAAAATTAATAATTATTACCACCATTAAGGAGCCGGGCCACTGGAAAAACAGAGGTCTCTAAACTACAAAATTGTACATTAAAAGTTTTTCTGCTTCTGAAACCTGAATCTAATTTTTAATCAAAACTGCATATATCTATCGTGTAATCTGAATGGTTAAAAAGATTGGATCAATAACCATTAACCTTATTTGTAATGTTAATAAATAATAAAAAATTAAATGTGACATGTGTCGGTGATTTAACTTTTAACAGGAACGGTAGGGCGATTGAAGTTAAAGCGTGATTTAATTCTGTATAGTTCACTTTAAAACTCAAATATTTCCGGAATCTATACATAACAATCTAGTAAATAAATAAACAAACTTTCTATCATACAATAACATATTATAAACTTAATTCTAAATTTAATTTAATTTAAAAACTAGCATTAATATAATAGTGGTCGTTTGCTACAACCCAACAACAACCTGGAGGAGATTTGTAGATATAGTACAACCTGGAATACTAATAATATAGTTATTCAACATTCATATTAGATAATAGAGATTAAGAATAAGATTAAATTAGCTGACTTCCATTTTATTTGTATAATAATGTTTATTATAAATATTGTATATGAACTGTAATGTGATTAATCTAAACTATAATTATTTTCATTACTATATTAATTTCATTAGTATTAACAATGATTAAATATTATTCTAAACCAAGGTAAATAGCCTTATTTGTTATGAGGCTTAAAAGACTCAGCTTGTACTTCCATCTATATCTGAACCTCCAGATTCTTTTATTATATAAAATTATAGTTAATGAGTTAAATAATAGATGATTCTTTTTAATTAGTGGAAATTTTTCATCAATTTACCATAATTATCTTAACAACTATACCATATTCCCGCCGCCACTGTGTAAAAATTGATCACACATATTGCATCACTCGTTAACCCCCCCCCCCCCCCTTAGTTCTCCACATTATAGAGAAGAAGTGTACCCCTGCCAAATCGCTAAAAATATAAATACAAGAAATAGAGATGCCCATCGCAATCTCATCATCACCCAAGCAAGATTCACATAACAAGCCGACGAAACTGAACAAATTCACATAAAACGTTAAAACTACCAAAAAAAAAAGAAACATTTTCAAAATCATAAGTCCCTGTTCCTGGCAAGTAAAACATTCATATGCAAACAAAATGCTACATGCAAGGTTATGAACATCAGCAATACCATGCGAAACAAAATAAAACATTACCATCATGAACCGAAAAACAATTAACATTATACAGACAAGATATAATAGCGTTCGCAGTCGAAAAGCATGCGTTAATTTTCCATTGAGCCATGCTACACACGGTTTCGTAAGACCGGCTTCACCTTCCTTTCTTTCCCCTTTTACCCACAAAATCCGTTTTTACTGCGACATTAAATTTTTTAAAATTAGAAACCAACAACAAAATCCATCACGACTTAATTTGAAACCAGAAGCTGAAATTGTGTGTAGCTTGGCTGATTAAAACAACAAAAAATCCAGCTTACGGAATTCAATGCCTTCTAAAGTACAGGCCGCTTACACCAAATGATGACGACACGCTAAGTCGACGTTGTTGTTGCTTTCTCCAGTTGCTTTGTTAGTGTAAATATCTAAAAATTATTATTGCGCAGTCTCGGTTTAGACTTAAATTGACGTCATGTGCGAAAAATGAAAGTAGTAAAAGGCCTCTAGTTTAGAAGGCATTGCGGAATTACACACGCGTATTGTAAAACATCTGCACACACAAGCACAAAACGTAAATATGTATACAACAAATATATAATTATGTAACAATGATGTAAAATAAATAATAATTATTATCTTATGTTCCTTCGCACACCCATACATAGGACACAGTTAAACGCATATACGTATAACATGCTATATCAGGACCAAACACAATTACATTCTATAGAATATAATTGCGATCGGCTTCGACTTATATATCGCAAAACCACATTTTCGGTGGTTATATTGAAATGCATTTCCCGCGCGTCAAACACCTCCAATACATACTAATATCCATGTAAAATATAATACATATATGACTACGAGTAAATAAATATACAAAACGAGAGATAGTATTTAAAATTACCAAAAGCAGAAAACAAACGAAAAATTCTCGTCGATCACCAAACATGCATACTCTCTTCCAAAAACAAAAACAAAAATTGTTAGCTAGTCTACCAAAAACAGCAGAATTGAAAAAAAAAAAAAAAAAAAAAAAAAAACCTTTCTCGTGCAAACTATATTCGGTCGGATAACAACCCATAACATGAGAATAATTCTACTCTACACCTTCATGGGTTATAAATATGTATTTATATGTGTACATAAAAGAAAAATTTATTTAGGGAAAAAAGTTATGTATTATGTAATTTAGTATGTAAAACAATGAAAAAATGAAAAACACTTATCTTTCCATCCTTTACAATCAAGACATACAAGACATACATCAAGACATACATACAAGACCAAGCGTTACTAGTGGATTGTACGAACAACCCAGCAACAACAACACATCAATAACTCCTCCTATTATTTTTGAGGACAACATTTTATCGGCTTTAAGGGGGTTTGGAGATGGTTGCGGTCTTGACGATATTCCCTCCTCTATTCTGAAGGAGTACGCTGAAATTTTAACAATTCCATTATGTTATCTATTCAATCATTCCTTAAACACCGGCGTGTTTCCTGAAAAATGGAAAATTTCAAAAATTACTCCAATTTTTAAATCGGGGAAACGTGAGGATATCTCATGCTACAGAGGAATATCAACTACATCATCAATTCCAAAATTATTTGAGTTAGTATTATGCAACAGTTTTAAATCCACAATTGCACGTCATATATCAATAAACCAGCATGGGTTTATGCCTGGCCGATCCACATCGACTAATCTGGTTGAATTCACCAGTAAACTAATTAACGAGATAGAAAAACACCGTCAAGTTGATGTAGCGTACACGGATTTTAGTAAAGCATTTGATTCTATCTGTCATCATAAAGCACTCCAGAGTTTATTCAATTTTGGGTTTTCTCTCGATTACATAAATTGGTTTAAATCATATCTATCAAACCGGTGCCAATTTGTGATAATGGGAAATGAAAAATCAAACTGTATTAAAGTTACATCTGGTGTTCCCCAAGGATCACACCTCGGGCCTTGGATTTTTATTGTTTTCATAGACCGAATAACCGAGATAATCAAAAACTCAGACGTGCTCATATTTGCAGATGATGTGAAAATTTTTCGTACTATTAATGGATTGTTAGATACGGAGAAACTTCAAGAAGACTTAGATAGATTAAGTGAGTGGTGTGATCGGAACTCACTATACTTAAATATTAAGAAATGCAAAATCATGTCTTTCCATCGTAAACGAAATCCAATAATTACTTCATACAAAGTCAACAACGAAGTACTGCAAAGAGTCAATGAGGTTATAGACTTAGGTGTTACATTTGTCGAAAACGCCAGTTTCAATAGGCATATTGAAAATTGTATTGCGAAAGCGAATGCCATGTTCGGATTTGTTAAAAGATGGACAGGTGAATTTAAGGATATCCAAACCTTATGTTCACTCTATTTCGCTTATGTTCGATCTCAACTGGAATACGCTGTAACGGTCTGGAATCCATACTATGCTGTACACATAAAAAGAATTGAAAGCATTCAAAAGAAGTTCCTGATTTTTTTGTTAAAGAAGAGTGACTGGGATTACGACCACAACTTACCATTCCATGAAAATGTGGCTCGCTTACCTCCATACACAACAAGATGCACAGATTACAAAATATGCACGCTTGAAAATAGACGACTTCTCTTGGGAGCAGCTTTTATTGGTAACGTTTTGCTTGGTCACGTAGATTCAGCTTACATCTTGGAAAACATATCAATTCACGTGCCATGCAGAACATTTAGAAACCATAAATTTTTAGCACTTGAACACCATTCCACCAACTATGGAGAAAACAACCCAATTAATAGGATGTCTAAATCTTTCAACTTAATTGACGATGTATTTGACTTCAACTTATCAAAAGACAACTTTAAAAATATCCTTAAAGACTTTTTTCTAAATTTTTAATTGTTTAAACCAAAATTTGGTTTATATATTTTTTTTTTTTTATTCTGTTTTAAAGTTTTTTGTTGTTTTAATATAATTTTAACTATAACTGTAAATAATCTGAAATCATACATGTATATTACAAAATAGATTTCTTTAAATAAATAAATAAATAAATAAATAAATAAATAAATAAATCAAAAAAGTCCTACATACATATTGAAAATTTGCATTACGTGCATTGCATTATTTACGATCGGTGGTACACATTTGACCGTAAAGATTTCTCAATTCTTGGAAGGATGTCGGTTCACGTACGTTGATTAACATTAATCGTTAATAAAAGCATTCCGCTACGGCCTTACGCGTCGGCTGAATATAAATTGAGAGATCCTTCAACTGCTTTATCTTGTTTGTGGCGTAATATTTACAAACAACGAGAAGCTTTTTTGGAAGCTGCCAATTTATTGATAAACCTTAAGTACGAAGTTTAACTTCGCTCAGTCAATCCGTCTGGGCTGTAGCGCGTCAACAGACATTTACTCTGCACACGCACATATACAAAGATTTTTTAGAAACTACTTTTTTGTAAAAATTCTGTAAAAATCTCGAGGTCCCAATTGTTCATGATTACGTAAAAGGAAGTAAAATGAACGGATTTGTGGCTAACTCCTGACTTTGTTTTACCATGACTAAAGTACAACTAAAGAATAAATTCTCCTTCGCTTCCCTAGCATTTGATTCTCATGATGTTCACATGCCACAATTCTAAAAAACATTTTGATATCGATTGATGTTCTCTTTAGGTATGACGACAAGAAATCACAAGCGTCTTCGAGTTAGTCGATTCCAAAAATTAATTTTTCTTGTATGTATTATGTACTTAAGAAAAGTTTGTTTTGAACAATTTTTTCCTCAAATTAAAACGAAAACTTAGCCGAATTTTGCAAAAAAAAGTTTTTTAATCGTTATTTCCTGAAAAATTTTAGAAAAATGATGTGGACCAATATTGTTGGCAATTTAAATTTAAACCTTTTTGACTTTAATAGTTTTTTCGTAAATCCTAGTGAAAAATTAGGCCTGCTGTGATTTTGTTGAAAACTTAATATTTAAATTATCACTGGTGAGGTTTAAATAATCAGAGGGAAAACTGCCCGGTTGTTACTTATTCTTCATTCTGTTTTATTTTTATATAACAGGTCTTATTTACACATAAAATTGCTGCTGTCGAAACAGTTTACATGAAATAGTGTTGGGTGTCTGGAAGTATTTTAAACCGATTATTCTGCAGCTCACATTTTCAACATGTATTGTTGACCCTCTTGTTGGGCTCACACGAACGAAAGTGGCCACATTTGTACATATACAAGGACAAGCGTCATTTCAGAAAAGCTTATTAGTGCTGTAGAATTTCCTGTCGCATACGCTGTTGATCCTTGAGTAAATTGTTTTTCTTCGATGTTAAATTGGTGGTGTTATCTGCTATAGTTGTTTGATTTTTAATAAGAGCCAAAGATGATTCTCATCATTGTTAATTTTTTTCAAAATGCGACTCATGTTTCTTGTTGAGTAAAGACTCTGAGCATGTTTCCTAACACAATTCCCACTTAGACTCTAAAACCTCGTTTTATTCGTTTACGATCCGTATTGCTTTCGACTAATAGCCCGTTACCTGCCCTTAAATAATTATATTGCCATAGAATAATCGGGTTTGCTCCGATAAAGAAAAATCTATTATATTCAGGCAAATATCTTTCTTGCTTTTTGCTGTTATATATTTGCCGGTTATTGTTTGGCGCAGACCCTGCTTTGTTTACCGGTTGTTGATTGGCTGTATACTGCTTTGTTCCGTTTTTGCAATGAATATTTGTAATTGTTCTTAAATTGCCTTTCGTTTTATCTTGAGTTTGAACCACTTCTTTGTTTTTTGATGTGAGAGCTTTAATTATTGTTATTGTTTGTCGTGAAGTCGTTGATATTTGATATTCAAATGGATTTGCATGCAATCGAACGGTTATTGTATGCCAGCAGTTTTATTTTGTGGCTTTAATAGTATCCCTTTGTTGGAATCACAAGCTTAGTTGACTTTTCATTGATGGAGATCCGCTTGTGATCTGGTTCGAAGAACCACTGAAAAATCAGGCTCCGACTTTGCACGGTTGTTACTTATTCTTATGTCTTCTTTGATTTTTTTTATCTAAAAGGGATTATTTATACACATAAAATTTCTGCAGTCTAAACAGTTTACATGAAATAGGCAACTACAAAAATGCAAAAACTTAATCTTTACTGCATCGATGTCGGGTGTCTGGAAACATTTCACACTGAATATTCTGCATGTCGTCACCTATAGTATATAAAATTTTGAAAAAAAACAAAAAGTTCCTGTAAAAAAAGCTTTTTTCCAAAATTTGTTATTTGCAAGTTTATTTTAGAATAGATTAACACCCCGTTTACCCCCAATGATACAAGAAACACGTTGGTAAACGAATTTGTAGTAGATGACTTTGAATTGTCAAACTGGTATAAACCCATCTATAAATACAAGTCTACTTCTCATGGTCGCCATCGCCAATATGGAAAGAAATAAAAAATGTATTCTAATAAACGACGCAATGTCTATATGGTAAAGGAAATGTCACAATTCGTTGACCATGAACCATACAATTTCAAATTCAATAAAAATGTTATGCGTTTATTTTGATACAAATTAAACCGCGCGTTTTACTTGCAAATAACATGTCATGTTTAGCGGAATAGGTTAGGTTTCAGTGGTTGACACTTAGGCCATTTTTGGCCCATTGTGATACCACGCATTCACGCCACATCATTAACCCATTCACCTATTCACCTACTCACACAACTAAAGTATACCACCCGCACATTGCAAGCTCCATGTCAACCTGTACATTGACATGGACGGGGCGTCGGCCCTGAAATCTGCACTCAATCAGAAGGTCTTAGTTGTGTTTATTAACATCACCGATTGTAATCGATGATGGAAATTCGATTTGCATCTAGCCTCGGATGATAATCGAACCCAGTACCTCCCGGTCTAAGTGCCGAAGCTTTAACCAGTGCACCACTTGTCTCAGCCTAATTCAAGTTAATTTCACGGCAAACACAGAAAAAACTTTCGTCCGATTATTCTCCACAGGTGTTAAATGTTTTTGCATATAAAAAATAAACGCAATGGAATTTTTGTGTTAATTTTTCAATATCATAAACCACAATCAAATATTATTATTGTTGCAAATTTAAATCTCGATTAGTTCGCTATATATGTGCTTCGCCGAAAAAATAAATAATAATAATGAACCGCATGGCGAATCTTATTACGTATTCCACGATTTTTTAGCAACATTATTAACTTCTCTAAGTTGTTAATGTTTTTGTCTCTATGTATATAGTCGTAATATGTTATCAGAAGCGCGCAGTGTTTTAAGCTCATGTCGAAATTTGAATTTTTAAATAATAAATAAAATAATTTATTTAAATGTTTTCGACATTATTATATGGAAATTATAAAAACGCAACAACATCGAAATATTGAAATCGTGAATATTATGCTTATATGTGCGCGGTGTACGGTGTATGCGATATTGACTTTCAAAGTTTATACGACATTTTATAGAATAAAGCTATTCGGTTTAACGTTAAGTTAGCATGGTATACAACTAAACAAACAGCCTTATTCAGCGTTAAATATACCTGTGTAAATGCTACTGTTAATTTAATTATGGATGATGTGTATATATTGAAAAAAAAATTCTCACGCTACGGGAGAAATGAATTCACTTATAATTATGTCTTATTTATACAATAAAAATCAAGGTAAGATATAATAAATAAACGAAGAAATTATTTAATGTGTTACAGACAGTTAGAATAACGTGCGTGTATCATTTTATATAAGGCAATTATGATTCTAAAGTACAAAAGATTTGAATTTGTTAGGCGACGAACCCGAAAATTTTCAATACATTTTCATGGTTCGATATTTTATTTTCGTATATGTACGTTTATTCTCTATTTATGTACACGTACATAAAACAAAACGAAAAATAAAAAACATCAAAAGGTTTCGTTCAAATATCCATGACATGAACTTTAAGAAAAAAAAAAATAAATTTGCATATAATGCTTAAGACGTTTTATGTTGTATTCTTTAGAAATTATTTTTTGTTTTGTTTTTATATTTGTACATTGTACATTGCTTTAATGTTGCTTTATCCAAAATAGAATATACATATTCAATGTGGTATTCTTATGTATGGTTGCATACAGTGCGGGATGGAATTCTTTTCCCAATGCATGTCTAAAGTATATGCGAAGGTACTTACATGCGCTATAACGAAGAATGTGTGAATTGAATAAATTTGCCATGGTCTTCATAGTTCATTATTTCTATTAAATTCCGATTGATAGCTATCTTATTTATACGAGTATATAGAAGAAATTAAGAAAGAGGCTGCGCGATTAACAATACACATCAAAAATATGTAAGTATATATTTTATTATATGAATATTGTTATCTGACAGATTTTAGCAAGAGCTTATCTGAAATGTTTAACACGTATACATCTTAAATGTCTTCCAAATCAGTTTACTATAGTCATTGGACAGGCTTGTAGTTAATAAATGGGTTTTTGGTAATTTTTATGAATGAGTGTTAATGACGTAATGAATAATAAAGAAGGAAAGTGGAGCGATTATGAAACTACACTCATATGTATTATAGATATTGGATAAGCCCTACAATTTTCGGCTCCGCCTTTTAGCACCCCATCTATAGGTTTTGACAGAAATGATGATTGAGTTCGTTTGGTCAGGATTGGTTACTGTTTTTATCGTTTGGTCATTTACGATTAAATGGTAAATAAATAATGAAAAATTGATGCCCGTATAGCAACTCATTGTAAGAAAATCATACACATTTTCACTTTAGAGCATCAATGGGTCATTTTTTATTGCGAAAAAACAAATTAAAAATTGTATTAATTCAATAAAATCTGGTTCGTCGCTTATTTGGAAATTTCATTTTACAAATGTAAATAACAAATCCAATTGGATACACCATAAGATAAAAATATATATTTTTTCAAAGAATTGTATCTAAAGGGGAAGACGTTAGATAAAATCAATTTAATTTTCAGGTTCTTCATAACTCGTTCATTATTGGTCCCTATACTCTAGTTGATTTAGTAGAATTCGTTAAAACTCATCTTTCCCCAAGATTGTAAGTATTCGGGTCTGGAAACTTGACCAATACTACTACTTTTATTAATTCAATGACCGGGACCATTTGGCCAATTGTATTGAGGATTGGTCACTAGTCGTTTTCGATTGGTCATCGATACGTAACGATCTATTTCGAAAATTAGTATAAAACTTATCTTCCCTCGCAATTTGAAGTTTTCAACTTTTGAGAGCAAACACTAATAGTTTTATAAATTAAACGATCGAGATCGTTTGGTCGTCTGACACTAGAAAGCCCTATTTATCAACCGATATTAATCGATCAAAACATAACAGCATGCAGTAACAATGCTTCATACAATATCACAGTAACTGACACTCAACACCCTCTTTAACAATTTTTATTAAAATTATTCCTCTTAGAATTATTTACGCACTTGGCAGTTTTCAATAAAATCGTTCAGAAGTTTCCGAAACCCGTGGTACGACCACTAAACCATACGCACACTATATAGTAACACAAAATTCGTTCTGGGAAAATAACAAAAATTAAAAATTTTCACATTCCCCGTTTTTCAACATACACATTTATAATTGACATCTACATGAATTACGCGATAACGATTATCGCGTAGATATTTACACATCAAAAACTGGTACCATCAAAAGTAAAACATTTTGTATTATCTATCACTATACTATTTTCATTATATGTTAAGGTCCGAAATCTCATGAGGTAATCTTAATCTTGATCCTGCGCACCTATGGCGTGAAATACGGGACAATCGTGAATACTCCATAAATTTTAATTTTACGGCAAATTTAATTCAGAATAAATTCAGAAAAATATGTTGATCGTCAAACATTGATTATGTAAAAATTTGATTTTGCTATCCGTGATTTTCAGTATTTCTCCAAATTTCACATTTGGAGTAGAAGGACAACATTCTTAGAATAGAATTATTAGAATATTTTGTTCTTCATCTATTTAAAAAATCCGACAAATTTAAATTGTTTGATGAAGCCATGCGGTACTGATACGACACTTTATCGAATAATCCGCAACCAGCGCCGAAACGGCGAATTTGTGAACTAAGATGCTGATACAATTTTAGATTGGTCCAAAACCTTTTATACAATATGCCTCATGATTTTATCGGAATAAAAATATAAATATGCCTGCAGTACCATGACGGTAGGTTTGAGTACTAAGGTGCCTCAGCTAAAAACACATTTGACATTTTTTAAGAACTCGTCAATGATATGTGACACGTACATATTCTATAATAAACTAATATTTTACCACCAGCGCCAAAACGTCGAATTTGGGAACAAGTGTTGTTAATCGAATTGTTGCTGGATTCAAATCCTTTCCAGCGATATGCGTCTCGATTATATCGAAATGAGAAAATGTATATCTTCGCCCAGAGCCATAGCGGTAGTTTTGAGAAATGTACTTCAGCTAATTTTGTGGTATTGTTTAAGGCTTTTTTAAAGATTTACGACACGTCAATTTTCAATAATAAACGAATTTGTCGTCATTGTCGCATGTTTCAAAATATTTCAAACATGAGTTTAAGGTAATAATAAAACACTAATGTAAAGCCATGTGGTAGCGTTGGGTGGTTTATTAGAGAGATTTCCTATAGCTTGAACCTATAGGAAATCTTTCAAAGGAGAAACTCCTTTGACGTATACGATGCATATATAAGCATTTCAATTCTATCTTCACACTTCATTTCATTTTTCGCAAGCCATTCCCGACGGACAATTTTTTTTACTGTTTAGGGCTTAGGGACCTCCGAAGAGCCGAGAAATGTGATTTTGAAACTAGATAATTTTTATCATTTTTTAGGGATCCTACGGACTGGAATTAATAAGTAATAATGAACTTTTAAGTAAAAACGTGTACGGACACTCCGTTCCAACCCCCCCCCCCCCACAAACTTCAATAAATAAGACTTTTTTGACCTTGAATTCATGGGGGAATTATTTTCTTATTTTCAAGCCAGGTAAATGAGTAATTTTGTTGGTCATCAGTTCATGCTCATCTGTTTCAAAATATGTAAATTAAGTCAGTTTAAACATGAAATTCAGTAATAATCAGGTTCTAACTATTTGTATGTGCCGGGATTTTATCGCCCTTATATCTGATAAAATGTAAGGTTCGAGAACCTTATTTCTTGGTAGTAAGCTTCACTACGATTTTGATTTTAATTCCAATCGTAATAAAAATTGACCCTTGTTATGGGAAACTTTGAAGCATTGTGTAATTTTTCCAAAAGCCGCAACATTTTTCCCCCAAGTTGTTTAGCTCGTGCTCTCTGTGGAAAATGTTGTCATAGTTTTAACTTAAAATTCATACTTGAGACGCTCACCACCACTTGCCGAAATTTCTACAGCAAGAATTGAACTCGAAACCTTAGCATGGTAGAAACTCTCGTAACCAACATCTACGATCGATGACTTTGTTATATAGTTCGTTATGGTTTCATTCGCCAAAACACGTAGATATTTCATGAAGATCCGATAAGATCAACAGCTATATAGTTGTATTAATTCTAGTAACTTGATTAGAGATTTGAAGAGTTTGAACGAACTTCTATAGTATTATTAACAAGGTCGATCCAGACATTTTGACACTTGGTGCAATTTCTAATTGTAATCCAGTTTTAAGCCACTTTCATATGTACTACGCTTGTCTAGGAATCTAAATAACGGTAATAAAAGACGTTAAATAAATAGATCACCAGGAGAAAAAAATTTTAGATAAACCATCAACCTACTCCTTGAGTGTTTTTTTATCGAAACTCTACTTCCTCAACACGCTCGATAATAGTGATTTCGTATTCGTAAAAACCGAAAAGCTTCGAACCGGGAGAATTAAAAGAAGCCTTTCTCTATCCTTATGAGGTCGTCATTGTCCGCAGGAATGGATACAGCGAGGCGATGATGCTCTTTTTCTTAAGTGATTCCAGATCCCTAAAAGTTGATATTTCGTATGCAAAGAAAACACCTAGGATTTTATTGATCTTAGATATGAATCGAAGAACATGAGTAGTTACTCGTAGTAGTTTTTAATAATTTGATTTGCGGTCGATGAGCTTGATTATGGCGTGTCCGATGCAGCTTCCTTATTGAGAACGTGAAGAAAGTTGTGTTGCTCTTTAGATCAGTACTCGTATCAAACAGCTCCGTGATTTCATTTATGATGAGTTTCTTTATTGTTTTTTCATTGATTCCATCCCCGATTTTTGTGGTGTTTTCAATTTATGGTGGTTCGATAGATACCACCCGATAAGATCGACGAAGGCGTTTTATTTTATTGCCGGTTTTTGTTGCCAAGCCAAAACAATGTTAGAATCTGTCCATGCGTAAATAGCGGCCGGTTGTGAGCTAGTGTTTTGATCAATTTGGAGATCAGATCACTCAGTGGTGGTAAAGTTTGCTTAACTCGGATAAGTGCTACCTTGGTTTCAGCCATCAGTAGCCGTGTGACGACTGTTCCTTCTGACAATTCAATTCGGCTATAGATGACAGCTGCATATACCCTTTCTGACGCATTGCAAAATTCGTGTAAGCAGAGGATTTATTTCGCTAAAGATACGGTTTCTATCCAATGTGGAATTGATAGGGTTTCAAGCTGTACCAGTTCGTTCCGCAACTATATTCATTTTAAGGTAATTCCTTTAGGAACTTTATCGTCCCATTTTATTTCTTTGGTCCACAGTTCTCGTAATATAAGTTTGGATGTGATGGTAATTGGCGACAACCATCCCAAAAGACCCAGCAGTCGGAGATCGGATTAAAATGGATTCTTAAAGTATCACTAGTTTCTCTTGGACTCTTGTATAGACAGTTGAAATTGTCCCTTTTGAAGTAAAGTGATTAGCTATTCTTGTTGAAAGTGCATCATGTAGGCTATCATCACCAGTTAGAATGTCATCGATACAAAAGTTCTCTATTAAGACCATTAGAGCCATTGGGTAGTGTAACGTTTTGGCTTGGGTCATCCGACACCACATGGCACACTCTATTTACACGGGTAGCTAACAGTGGCTAGGGAGGGATCTTATTGCTCACTAAAGTGTCGGAAGCCATTATTACAAAAAAAAATTACAAAAAAACTAATTGTGTGTCTATACATGATTGAAAATGGTTCGCCATAATATACCGCTACATCCCAAGCTCATCTCATCTTATAAAACAACTTCAAACCATATTTCTAATTATCATGACAAAAATAAAATGAAAAGGAAATGCGCAGAATGCTTGCACATGATATACCTAACTTATTTCGCGTACTGTAAATATACACTTATATTCCCAAAATACTTGTGGATGAAAAACAAAATAAATGATAAAAAAATTAAAATCCATTCACAAAGGATAAATTAAAGTAAATGAAAAAAAACTGATTATGAATGAAAACTAATACACAACAATAAATTTAAAGGGAAATCAAAACAAGATTATTAAAATTTAAAGAGATTCCATAATCAACAAAATCTATTAAGTTAAATTGCAAGTTAAATCGATGATTACGGAAAAAAAATTAATAATTTAGAAAATATACAAAAAATGTACGTCACCAAATAAATGTGCTAAGTGATGGTGTCCTTGTGTGCCCTCGTTCACTCTTCTTCATCAAACTGGTTGGTTGCAGGTGTAGTAGAAACAGTCCATGCACTCGTATTATTAATATGGATGATAACGTTACTAGTTGTAACTTCCTCGATGGTATTGATGATTACAAACTGGACTTATTTTTTTGTTGTACGCAAAATGGACCACACTGCGATCGTATTCGATATTACGATTTTTATGAATGACCATATGATTTAACAATTTCGCATATAAATTTTTGTTTATGCATAGGGTGAAACACTTTATGATAAATTATTATTAACTATTTTTCTATTATTTTAATAAATTATTAATGGTGGAACATGTGTAGATTTTAATTACGGATTTGTTATTAAATTTATTATTAGTTATTATTATTATTATTATAGAAGCACGTTTATGGTTTATTATCACTATACAATGTTCATGCTTTTCACCACTACAACCTCGAATCACTTTATGGTCTTATTTTAACACAATCACCAATGATGACCAGCAACAATCCCGCCAAACGAAAATACGGTATTAGTGGTATACCGAAAAAAATGAAACACATAAATTTTGTTCACATGGATTGATTTTTTTTTCTTTTATAATTAAATTTTTGGACTTTATTATTTTCGAAATTTAAATTTAATTTACATATGTACATATATTTTAGTTTAATAGTTTCTTTCTTCTTTTATATTTTTATTTGAAACATAGACATTATGCATTTTAACAAAATACACCTCACAATTTACTAATATCGTACATTAATTATCACAATTTGTTTCAGTTAATTTATAAGCTATAAGCTCTAGTTTTTTCATTTAACAATCCATTAATTCAATTAATGTACACAGAATCCATACAATCTAATACAATATCACTTTTATTTTCTCTGGATTTTATATCTTTTTATAATTTATTTTAATTTTACTTTTGCGATCACAACGTTCTCAATACATCTCCCCAACTCCCCCCCCTGCGCATTTTATGGGTGTCTTTATATACACCACCGATTCCCCTTTTGATCCCCGCTATTATCAAAGAAAACTCTGTATAGGTATAATGAAAACAAATACTTGACCGACAAAAATTGCGCGCTAAAAAAAATTAGTGCCTTGATCTGTCTTGTTAGACCAAAAATTTTGAGAACAATCATAAACAACGCACATACACCTTGGATTGTACCAACCCTCGACATCAGCTGAGACAAAGCATGTACATTGCTATACACATCAACAATTGCATTTCCAACACAACCGCAATAATACTATGTACAATTATTATGAATTCCCCCTTTTCCAACAAATAACAAAATGACTACAGTGCGCGAAGAATGAAGTTGTCGACGTTCCTAAGATAGACCAATTGCTACAGTAGTCTTCACCTTCATCCATTACTAGTTACGATGAAATGTTCTTATTGCCAAGAACGGATCCGCTGATGTGCCATGATAATGGTAATCATGTTGTATTTCCGTAATGGTTGGTTTGGATTCTAGCTCTATATAGATTCTTTGATAATCTTGATGTTCCTTTGCCACTTAAATTTGTCGATACATTTTGATTATGTTGGCTCCGAATACTATTTTGTGTTTCTCCACCGTAGAATAAGTGACCATAATGCTGAAAACATGTTCAGATTTTCCACACACAGCGCCGCATACAGATCTGATCGTAAAACACATGAACATAATTTTTGACACTTGTGTGCGCGGCATTTTTTATGTGTAGATTTTGTGTGTTAACAAATCTGTCTTTATTATTACCATTAAACTTTTTGTCACGCAGATAAACATTTTTGAAATGTAATTGAAATGTCTAATGTCATACGATAAATATAAAAATTGTTTTTTTTAAATAAATTCTATGATTTTCTCCTTCATCTTTACAAACTTTAGTGTCAAAAGTGAAAAACAATAAACAATGTAGCATAAAGTTGGCGAAGATGTTTATTTTTATGTTTTTTTCATGTTGTCAACACCGACGGTTGAACAGTCAAATTAGAAATAGAGACGATGTGCAGAATCCTGCATGGCATGTGTCAATTATATATTTTAATTCATATACACTAGTGTTTTTACATCAAGGTGAGCTTGAACCATTGAATTCTTTGTATTAAATGAATAAAATCACCTTAATGTAAAAATATTATCTGTCTATTAATCCAGATTAACCCAAAATTTCATATAGAAATCGCATGTTTGCGTTAAATACTACAAATTTCGAGGTTACCAGGGGTTGGCAATTGCGTAGCGAATTATAATAATTCGCTAAATCATTGTGATTATACTTTGTATGTATAAGATCAAAATATTTTCAATATTTTTGTAGTTTGGTCACTGCAGTCTAATGTGACGGCCGAAGTTTTTGATACAAAGAATTCAATGATTCATTAGTTTGAAACCGAACTTCCAACGTCTTGATAACCTCACCTTGATGTAAAAATACTATCTGGCTATTAATCCAGTATAACCCAAAATTTCATACACTAGTGTATTCTTCCAGTATAAGTTGTTTTGCAGAGTAGCCCGACATGCAGAGTATCATTTAAACTAAAACCCGATGTTGATTTGATTGAGTCGTCAACTAAATGCGAAATTTTAAATCCTTTGAATTTTCTTTCAAAATGGCATGAACGTCAAATTGCTCCTTGCAATTGGATGTTTATTTTATATGTTCTATTTGAAGATGTTTTCTCATCAAACCTACAGATGTCATAGTCGACCATTATTTTGGAATATTTTCTCAAATTGCAAGAACCGTTGAGTGGCTTGTTTCGGAGTACCAAGTATGCTGATATCATTTTCCTCGAAAGCTAATGTAACCACTTACCGTTCACTTGGATCCCGAACTGTTTGTCGGTAAATTTTTTCACACTGTTCATCAGATTTAGGTTAGTACAAGTTCAACCAGTACCTCTTCTAACTCGTGAAATCGGTGCTCATCACAACAAATGATGTAGCAATTTTGCTTATTAACGTACTCATTTAACCAAAAATGAGTCTCTTTTCTGAACACAATTTTTCGGTAAAAAAACTGATTTTTCTCAAAATGTTCTAAGGCCACCTCACCAAAACTTCGACGCTGTGACAAGTCTTTCGGCTTCAGTTGTTGCACGAACTGTACGTTGTTTGGGTGTTAGTCTTCAGATGTCGCTAATCACGCGTGATGTGTCAAAAACATTAAACATAACTGAAGAAAAATCTCTATAATATGCAGGAAACACATCTGAATAAGTTATGCCTACATTATTATAAACATTCATCTTTTTCGTTGATAAAAATGATGACATTTTTTGTAAATAAGTTTACAGCACACTTCCTTCCTCTTAGTAACTATATACATACATTTTAGTCTCCACAGAATGACTAAGCGTCATTTCGTAATGTATGATCCCACCAACAAAATTAATTAATGTTTTTATTTTTAATTCTACTTCCAGGTAAGAACTGGCTTCCAAAATTATTATAATACAAGACGTTTGTAAAAGGTAAGAGAAGACATGCAAAATTATTAAAAGATCTCTATAAAATAAGCCAACAACAAAAATTTATTATAAAATTTAAATTAAGTTATGACTGCCTTTGGGGTATTTTCAACAGTGACATTTTTTAAAACTTTAAATTTTATTTGATTTATACTTTTATTAAAATTTATTTAATAAAAGCAGAATGTCACTCAAATTTTTTTTTATCAAGCTACGTAAAAATGTGATAGAGACATCTAACAAAAACCAGGCGAACGCTCATGAAAGTGCTAGAGAAATATGTAGATGTTAAATTTGGTGTCTAGTTATCGTGTTACGTTTACACCTGATCAAATTTATTGATTACACCTACGACTTATGAATTAGATTTATTCGGTTGGTAGTTTTAAATTACAAAGACTATACAAATATAATTTTTAGAGGTCATTAGCCGCATTTTTAATAAAAATTATTAAAACCTCGCGGTGGCTTTTATACACACGGGTTTTGCATTGTTTATATGTATACAGATAGGTGTGATTTAATGACGTAGCGCGTACCTCAAAAATTCATGTGGGTGGTATTAGGACTAATAAATTTGATCTAATTATCATATCGATTTCATTTTATATATGGATGAGTCTTAATAAATTCACATAACGCCGCACTGCGAATGGAAACATTTTAAAATGGAAATTTCAAATGTTCATTTTATGGTAATCAACGTCTAATTTAAAAATCTGCAAAACGGCCAAAATTTTGTATACACAAAAGTGTTCCACATTCCACCATTTCATTTATACAAAACTGCTTAATTATACCTAATAGATAGTAGATATAGTTAAGCGATCTCCAATGGTGTTTTAACTAATCGTGAATTTGGTAATAAATCTTATAAAAAATGTAATTAAATGAACAAAGATAATATCGGTGAAGAAATAGAGGAATGGAGTTTAGAAGTCAATCAAATCTGTATTTTAATGGTCGTTGTGTATTTGTGAATAAAATTTAATTGGATGCGGTATTTCGATCATAAATTATCATTCGATTAAATACCGTTGATATAGGTGTAAGATTTTTACAGCTATTTAAGAAATTCAATCTGGTTTATGGTTAATAACGCGGCCAAATTTATATCGACACGGTTATGTTTTGTGCTAAATTACGTTTCGTAGTTTTCTAATTAGCTTCGGAAGTAAGGCGAAATTTATACATTTTACGACCAGAAAATAATACCTGTTCGTAATAATGTTAAGAAATCATTTAGAACTACTGTAGTGCTACCTATTTGATACTGTTCTAGGTAAATTAATAACAAATTTGCTAACAATGCCGTGTAGCAGTTTTAAATCTCGTATATTTTTATCTTGTTACAATTTTGTTTATAATAAATAACGAACACCTCCACATCTGGATTTGAAAACATTTAAACGATGACCACAAAATTATCGTAAACATTTTAGTTTTTATCTATTTTGAACAAATTATTTTTGTCCTTTTAAAGAGCACCTCTAAAGTTTTTTAATTAGAGGTGCTAAATAAGTTGTTTGAAACCTGGAGAAAATATTTTTTTTAAATTAACTGCATACACCGCAGAAACTAATTTACAAGAAATCCTTGTTGAACGTACTGATCATTTCCTTCAAACTACAATTTATTGACATTGAAGCTGAACCGAAAAACGCCTTTAAAATATAAGTGTGTTTCTCCGCTAAATTCACTAAAAGGTCTTTCAGCCCGAAAAATAAAAAACGTGATGAAATCACATTTCATCTCAAGAAAATTAAAACAACCTCACCTCACACCTAAAACAAATTTCACATTTTAAGGCTATTAAAACTATTAAAATCAAGCTATTTAATAAACAATCCCCTTAAATAAGGTTTTTTAAAAAATGCTTTTTAATAACGAACAAAATATTTCATTTCACAGAGGTTGGTGGATACAACAGTATATGACATTTATATATAGTGGTCGACAATAGAAAGCACACCAATGCTTATTGCTATACCATTGGGATAAGGAGTCTTTATTCAATAAGATTGGCATATAACATTTTCCCAGCTTATTAAAATATTCGCTTATTTAAAATTAAAGAAATCCTAACAACATTCAAATTTTTCAATGGGATCCATGCTTGGAAATAGGGTTTATGTTATAAAGTAATGTGATTGATTTCTTCCCGCAAGACAAATATCGTCTTCTATATCGTAAACAAATTTAATATGTATAATGCTGAACCCAGTGGCGCAAATAAGGGTTTTAAGTAGTGTTTAGTCCCAAAAATGTCTAGAGCCTAGAAAAATGCACCAAAATGAGTTTTTTTTTTAAATACTCTTTATGAGAATCTTAAAAGATCCCTCATGAGTATTTTGTCTGAAAATTTTTTCAACATACTCAGATATTTGTTTAAAAACATCACTTTTTTTCTTAACCCTTTGAAGCATACATTTTTATGTTGAACGTTTTTTCTAAAATTTGGTACACATTGTTTTTTGCGGTCGCTACGTTCAAATATGGAGTTAGATTTTCGATATTGACAGTTGACAGCTGTCAATTAGCAGTCAAATCACTTTCACTTGTTATAAATCTTGAATTTATTCTCATTTAGTACGTTTCTTGGGTCTGAGTATGTAATGATTTCTATGCATACAAAAAATTTTCAGACAAAATACTCATGATGGATCTTTTAAGAATATCATAAAGAGTATTTTAAATAAAATACTCAGGTTGGTGCATTTTTCTAGGCTCTAGACATTTTTGGGACTAAACACTACTTAAAACCCTTATGTGTGGCGGTCCGTTTTTTTGTTTGAGGTCTCAATTGTTGTTAGCTTTATTTCCAGAGGTAAATTCATCTATTCGAATTTATCTAGCCCGAAAAAGAGTGTTGCCTTAGAATGGCAAAGATTAATTTGGATACGAAGCATCGTGGAATGCTAATTTTAATAACTCAGCACAATAGCGGTTAAAGTTATTAATTCGGTTTTCGATGAGAGTGTTGGGTCGCTTTTTCCTTGTAGGATATAGGTTTGCTTACCCCTGGTTTAATGACCTTCTCTTTTGATCGGGGTTGGTCTCTTTCTACTACATCGTTATGAACACCATTTGCTTGCTGTGATATATGCCTCCTAAACTACAGGCCTCTTACTACTCTCATTTTTCGCACATGACGTCAATTTATGTCTGAACCGAGACTGCGCAATAACAATGTTAAGATATTTACACTGACAAAACAACTAGAGAAAGCAACAAAAACGTCGACATAGCGTGTCGTCATCATTTGGTGTAAGAGGCCTGTAGTTTAGGAGGCATTTCTGTGATAAATTACATGGGCCTACAGGTGGATGCAGTTTTGCCCGAATTGCAAATTTTCTTTCCAGTTGTTCGATGACCTCAATTGAAACTAATTTATCTAGAAATGCATATCGTGCCTGGTCAAGCACCATCCCAAGTATAACAAAATGGAACTCATTTTGAAAGTTACAACTTTCATTACGTTTTTGAGATCTTTCAAGAAAGACTTGGAACCAGTGTTTCAACTTATTTTGTGTTCCCTTCTTTAATCTCTCTTTGTGGAAGAAAACATAATTTTTTTTTTGCTTCTGTCCTCAGGCGCGAAATGTAAAAAAAAATAAAATACTTCTCCTCGATAGGAAATTTTATTATTCTTTTTTTTTGTTTTCCATTCTACACACATGTTTGGTTTGCTATTGTTTTGTTTCTCGATATATTTTTGTTCCTCGACAATGTTAGTTTGGTTTCTCTTTTGCAAAGATCGTCAATTTTGTTTACAATTAATATGGTTAGGCTCTTCTTTCATATTACGATTTAAAACACAAAAAATTAATGGCCTCATGCATGAAAACAAAAAAATCTACCGAATCAGTTTCTTTATCTAATTAGTAAGTGTTAGAGAAGTAGAGATACAATAAAATATTACATTTATATCTATTCGCACTTACTTTATAGAAGAAAATGAGTAATTTTATGTTGATATGTTTAGTTTAATTTTGTCGTCAAGAAGATCCTCAACGCTAATTATTTTTTTTATAATGGGTAGAAATTCGGATCTGATTCGGGAGTATTATGCGTTAAATCCCGAAATTAAAGAACAAGGGTGATAATGAATAGCTGTGGGACTGAAATTGCAAATAATAATGCAACTAATATGCGCCGTCATTTAAAACTTAAACATAAAGATAAGTTTACTGAATATCAATGACACACCTTAGACGATTTCAGTAAAAATAACAGTATTGGTAAAACCACCATTAAAATCAAATATAATAAGGAAGAAGTGAAACAGGCTTGCGTATGAATGATTGCAAACGGCTGTACATTCAACTTATTTAATTCCAAAGATTTCCGTCAAATTATTGGACCCATAGCATCAGCGTTACACGTTACCATCAATTCCGAAACCGTCAAACAGGAAATATCATTAACATCATTAAAAATAAAAACATCTCTAAAAAATGATTTAAAAAACATAATGTTCTCCCTAAAAGTCGACGAAGCTACTCGATTGAACAGGTCCATACTAGGGATAAAAATGCAGTACATAAAAAGTAAAGTGATAATAATCAAAACAATAGCCATGGTTGAGTTAAACCCAACGACATATATCAGAATATATATTAAACAAACCATAATAAAGACGTTAACGTCATACGACTTAAAATTATACTAAATTGTTACCATAACCTTCGATAATGGTAGAAATATGATCAAAGCATCCCACCTGATCAATGATGAATTGCAATATTTTCCCGAAATTGACGACGAAATTGCATACGGTGGCCAAATAAATGTTGAAAATTTAACCGCAGCAGTAGAAAATATAGTTGATCAAAATCAAAGTAAATCGGATTTTTTAGCAAATACAATTATAGGTGCCGCACATACCGTTCAATTAGCTGTAAACGATTGTTAAAGAAAAAATTGTAAAACCTCGAAATTTATCAATTTGTTTAAGAACTCCGATCCACCGAAATATTTTAATTCAAAATAATTTACGTCAACCTATTAGTAATAATATGACCAGATGGAATTCAACGTACAACATGGTACAGAGGCTTCTTTATTTTAAAGAATATTGCAAAACCTAATATGAACACATTTATAATGAATTGCAAATTGAGGACGATATTTGGAGCTTTGCGACTGCATTTATTAAAGTTTTTAGTCCAATTAAAAATATAACGTTGCAATTGCAAAGAAAGCACCTTTGCATGAGCAATTTTTTTAAAAGCTGGCTTCAGTTAAAAATATCCATTGAACTTATAGCAAATGACATGGCTGTAGTTCTTTTAGAAAAAATTAGAGGGCGCGAAAAAAATATTCTGGAAAATAATGTAGTGGCATTAGGTATGTTTCTGGACCCAAGATTTCATTGTCTATGTTGCAGCAAAATAAATTAAATAGCATAGCTCATCTCAAAAAGTTATATCAACATCAAACAAATTTGAAGAGAAACACAAGAAGAGCCAATACTTAATAATAAAAGTTCAACAATCACTCAATCGCGAGACTCTTCATCAACGTCTTCATCAAGCTTTGTGGACATAGATCATTTTATGAATGCTTATATTGCGGAACACAATCTAACCCAATCTATCAACAATACGTCTAGCACCAGCACAATAGAAAAGGCTTTTAGAGAAATCGAGAATTATAACCCACAACCGCTCGATATTAAAATTAATGTTTTGGATTACTGGATAGTTAAGCAAAACGAGTTTCCATGTTTAAGTGCATTAGCGAAAATAGTAAATGCTGTCCCCGCTTCACAATGTGGCGTGGAACAATGCTTTTCGTCGTTAAAATTGTTACTGTCTGACCACCGTAACAAACTATCTGCAGATACTATAAACGAAATTATCCTGGTGAAATGCAACTCTAATTTTGAATATAAAGATAATTTTTAATTTACTACATTTATTATACTAATGAAAAAAAAAGGATCTTACTATTTTTTATTTTTCATGAAATGAAACTAATGATTTTTTAACAGTTATTGAATTAAATTCGAATTATCAATAAAGTTTTATTATTTAAAAACATATTGTGTTTCAAAAACATCATATTCCAATATGACAAAGACAGGCTATCAAATGAGAAGATGCCTTGTTGACATTGAGTACTAATTAATTAAGACAGTCGTTTACGCCATTTTTGTGTACGATTGTCATTATAATATGATATGATATGATATGATAGTACAGGCATACAGGCCATCCATAACGGCGATCCTAGGTACGTTACCATATTCCTGAAATATCCACAATCAAATAACATGTGTACGATTGTCATTATAATTAAGAAAGATTCAAACTGAATCTTAATTTATTATAGATTTTTACCTAAATAAACAAACCCCCATGATAATTACACATGTCCAATTTCAAATAAACTTTTAAGAAAAGACAAGTTTTCACTTTCGTTCACATATCCCAGTTTCATCAAAATCTTTTAAGAAACAACCAACTAATGTTCAGCTTTAGTCGATCGTAATCCAGATGATGTATACCCAAATTTTATCGTTCAATAACAATCCTATATGTCGAATTTTTTAATTTGAATTTATTTCTGAGAAATAGAAAAGTCTCTCTCTAATTTACCCTAGAACTTTATCTAAGGCTGCGATCCAATTCCTGACCTATTTTGTGAAGATTGACTCATTTGAAAGTCTACAAAAAGTCTGACTTTTGTCAGAGGCTTGCGCCCAAACTTATAACTCGTCCAAATAAGTCAAACAAATCTACAATAAACTTACTCAAGGAGACTTATTGTAAACTTTCGACTTATTTGAATAATTGACAAAATAAGCCTTAAATTGGGCCGCAGTCTAAATCGAAAATTTATTTTCTCTATAATCGGTTAAGAATAGGTTATTTTATTCAATATAAATTTATAAAAGCATTCTACTTCCAAATACCAATTTTCATTATTAACAAATCAGTTAAGATTTATATCACATTTTGAATTGTAAATTAATGTTTTAAATATTCCTTGATTTTTGAAATTATGGAAATAAATATGGCATGAATCTAAAACCGATTATCTACGAGTACATTATGTAAAAAATATAAAACACAAATTCAACGTACTTGGTAGAAATTCGTATTCAACTTTTTTGGGAGAGAAATCATTTTTGTTCTTTTTCTGATCTTTCCTTGGGAAGGAAATATAATTTTTTAAATTTACTGATTTAAGCGAATGAACACAAAATCTCGAAAATATCGCTCTTTCCCTTAGAATAACATGAAACATTTAATTATATAAAACCAAAATGCAAGAGTGAAATAAACATCAATTGTATTCTTTATTAAAGGGGGATAAACAAAAATCATTAACAGTTCATAGTAAAACTTGTAATAAAATGGAAGTTGACCGTGGAACTTAGTTCCAACAATTGTTCCATAAAAATCGGAATAAGTTGGAAGTAGCGATACTTGGGATACTAAATACCATATCAGATACTCAAGGTTCCCGGGAGTTGAGGTAAATTAAAATCAAAAACAAATTAATTTTGCTACAACAATTCAAAATGTGTCCACCACTTACGATACCAATTGTAAATTTGGTACATGAAAATTTTTTTATGATCCTCGACCAGTAACCCTGTAATTAAATTTCGAATTTATTTCAACTGGGTCAAACGTGATAATAATTAAAGAGAGAATACATATATGATGTAAGTTCGCGGGGCTGTCCAATTTTATCTACACTAAATTTTAAAATGTTTATATATTTGAGAATGGATCGTCACTTAATTTGAACATTTGGACATTACACTTTCTGTGAAATTTGTAACTACAAATGGTGCTGGCTGGTAAAATATTGGTTCCGGTTGAAATTTAAGGTACCGCACAATGATTTAAAACATGTCGTGATCATTGTGCAATAAACCGGATTATTCTCAATTACTTCACATGGTTCAGGCAACCATTCAAAATACAAAAATACATCGTGCAAGCTTCAAACAATGTCAATCAATTGTGTCGTCCATAATGATATTGATGAGTTGCGGCTGACGATGTTATAGTTCCAGCTAATGATATTATAGTTATTATATTTGTCGCCCTCGTTAGCTTAGTAAGTAGAATACTTGCTCTGTTATTCGGGGGTCCCGGGTTCGATTCCTGGTGGTAACCAGCAAAAAGTTGCGACTGGGTGTTTTTAACGTTTATATGTTATTTATATATATTCGCGTCCATTTTCATTTTTTCAAGCTATATAATAGTTACGGCTTTGTCCTTAATATTTAGTTCCGTAAAGTTTATTTGTTGCACAAGAATCCAAAATACTCATAGTGCAAGCTGCAAATGGTTCCAGTTGGCTTTAGCTCGTCGCACATAGTAAACGTTTCGTTTCTATTCGTTTAGTTTTCAATAAGTTTTTATAAATTCTTACGCACATAGCTTTTGCTTCGTTTTGAGTTGTTGTTGTGAACATTTGACAGATCGAAATTTTTTTGTTCTCAGTTTGATGTTATTGTCGTAAGTTTTTTTTTTAATTTTATCAACTCTTTCGTTTCGGTTCCACCCTTAACTGAACAATGTGACAATGTTTTTGGTTTTCCATACATTTTGACATATTCCACTTTAAGGACGTCGGAACGAAACGAAAACTATGTGCCTGGAGCTTTTATGTGGTTTCAGTCGGCAAAATTCAATTCAATTCAACATTTTGCCTACTTGTGTTTTGGCTACTAGTTCCGGCTCTTCCATAAAGAGCCGAGACCAAACCAAGTTTCGGCTCTTTATATGGTTCCAGATGAAGTATTAGATAGTGCCCATAATGACTAAGAACCGTTCACGCTCATTGTGCATTGGTTCATTCACAGTCACTGCATAAGGAACCGTCTGACTTTTGCTGATTCCTGCTAATATTAATAATAAAATCAACAAACTTGCCAACTACATACGGAATTCAGATGCTGTTGTGAACAGAAACTGTGGCTAGTGTGGAATCAGAAAATGTCTAGCCCTAGTGAAAATTGCAAATTCCAGTTCATGATAAAAAAACACAATTTGTCTCTAGTTTATAATTTTAAAAAGTGAAGAACAGCTCTCAAACGAATATAGTTTTTAAAGCACTTCGCCCGGAACTGAAAAAATAATGCTACGGTACTGGTCTGTAGCCTTAGACACAGATAAGAATACACCAATGATGCATTTTGAACGAAATTTTGTCATAAATTCGAAGAACCTCATCATAATACTTCTAGTAAAATCCCACAAAAACTACAAAATGGATTTCTTTTGATTAGTTTTTTGTTCAATATAATTTAATTAATTCGTCTTAACATATTACAAATGTAATGCGTTTCTTATGATTGTTTTATGAGCGTATTTCACGGGGCTTTTGATTTTTACTTTGGACGGTAAATATGGTCCCAATCTATTCTTATATGTGCCTATTTCAGTATCAAAAGTAAGATTGGGCATAACTAACTTCTGAATTATATTAAGCTTTGTCAACATTCCTATAAATACACAATTATATTTAGGGTTGGGGTTTTGATTCTTGAAACAAATAAATGAGTAAGAATTTACTGATTCAATAAGATTATGCTCACAGGATAATCTATATCACTTGTACCCATTATTTGTTGCCAAAGCTTCTTGAACGTTAAAAACATTTTACTGAACCTGGCCTTGGAACTTCTAATCGACACAAGATCCAGCTAAGAATCCTAACCTCCACCGTTTTGAGTTTTCGGGTACTAACAACTGACTGGTAAGCTCGAGGAGTATGAGGTCAATTACTGTATAGAAATCTATAGTAACTTTGCCAATGAACATCAAAATGCAAAAAGTACAAGATTATATAGAATTCAAATCTGTCGAAAAAGCAGCTTGCAAAACTATTAGATTGTAGTCCCCCGAATAACTATTTTGTTAGGTACTATGTAGGTTGTACTAACAGTTAAGTTATCTAAATTACCACTAGCTCCATTAATTAGATCTCTACTCTACACAACAATTTAGCCCACCAATAACATTTAAGTATAGAGTCACCAACCATTGTGCATTCAAGTGTCTAACATTAAAGGATTGATTCTTACCTAATTTAAGTTAATTTTTCTTAAAAAAATTTTTCGCTAACCAATGGTAGCAGCACATCATATAATGCGATAGGCGTAGTAAGCCAAGGTCCAACTAAGCACACCAAATTTCCAGACTAAACCAATTTAAAATAGAGAAAATAGAAATTATTAATAATAAAGTATAAAAGTATAAAATATGAAATAAATACCATAAAAGCTAAAGTACATTTTAGCCAATTTGGAATACCGTAGATAATGGCTGCTGTAATAGTGATTTGTGGCTGGTCTAGTTCAGATTTTTCCAATTTTCCATTATTGATTTAAATTCAATTATAGAATTACGTGATAAACTAGTTTCGATAGCAAGTATTCACCACCCTAATACTGCAAAAAGCTCTTTGACCCCCATCGACTCGATTCTAAACCATCACATCCCTAAATCAAAGGTTTCAAACAGAACTCCACAATGTCAGGTTATTTCAAAATTCTTTCGATAGATAATCGTAGATTGTGTTGTCTATTCCGGCGCAGTTAAGTTACGAACCAAACATTATATAAATGACATTTTATTGAGATATTACGATTACATTACATTTACCCTTCTTTCCACTAGGAAGGATTGGATTGTTTCAGTTGGAATGTTTAACAGCAAACCACCAGCCGGCTCAATGACTCCATCCAAGATGCTTAGGCACCAGAATCCACAGCAACAGAACTACGCAACTTCTTAGTTGGCGCCAAAGTTATATAACTCCCGATTTTCTATAATACAGCTAGCTGACCCGGCGAACCTCACGAAAATTGATTTTGATGAGACAAAAAATCAAACAACTCAACTCAATTCACAATAGACGATTCAGTTGAGTGACCATTCGTTCGTTCAGTCATTTTTTGACAAATCATCTCTTGTAGAAAAATCCAGAAGAAAAAATCGTCATTTATGAGCAATATGATTGGTCGAAAAAATTGTCAGAAAGAACGGACGAACGAACGCAAACATGTAGGCGGTATAATGTATTGAAAAGTGAATGAAAAATCGATTCAAACTTAGGCATCTATCGAAAATTAAGTTGTTTTTCGATTTTTTCTCTCAGTGTGGAAATGAATTCAAAGTCAGTTGGAAATTATTTTATTAGAGTAGAATTAAATCAAATACAGACGCAAATCAATACAATGCATTGTGGTAAATAATATTTTTCGTTTTATTCTCCGGTGCGTATAATGAACAACGATGATGGTTTGCCAATTCTCGGACACGCACCGTACAAATGACCATGAGAAAAACACGGAAATTTCAAATTTGTTCCGCACACTTCCAACGATTGACCTTGCGATTTGTTAATCGTTATAGCGAACGCCAAACGAACAGGGAACTGTATGCGCTTGGAATCGAACGAAATGTCAGTTGAAATCAGAGGAATTCTCGGAATTAGAACATCCTCTCCTTTAAATTTGCCCATGATAATCGTCGCTTGAATCACGTTGTTCATCAGTTTATTCACAGCCAATCATGTTCCGTTACACAATCTCAGATGGTTCAGATTGCGTAGCCTGATTATCACAGATCCGACCTTGAACATCAAGTTCTGCGGTGGTATTCCCGGTAAATCACGCGCATTCTTAAACTTGGTCGGTTAGTTAGTTGCCTCGTCTTGATTGATCACACAGTCAGTGAATTTGTAACAATGTATTTCCCTAGCGATTTGATTTTGAATCAAGTAATTCAAAGGGGCTACATTCTTGTTCTTCGCTGCCAAAATCGCTCGATTACTAAGCCAAACGTGATTCTTATAACTCGGAGGATGTTCGAACGCTTTCGTGATAAGCCGTTCCTTAGACGTCGTGAACATGCAAAAATTCGAAAGAAACGAAATCAATCCGAGTTTCTTTATTGCCAAGGGCCAACAGTTGTTTGGAATCTCAGCAGTTGATGAGTCGTTCTGTAATGCAACTCTCATGTTCGTAGTCAAATCCTTCAGACATCTTCTTCACATAGACCCAGAATCTCGACGATTTCAGACATGCGTGGAATTCATCGGCAGCCGTGAATGTCGGAATGACAGGTAGCACTTGGCAAAAATCGCCGGCCAGCAGAAAGATTGCTCTACCAAAACGTCTTAAGTCACTTCGTAAATCCTTCATTTTTCGATTGAACGCTTCCAATGGTCGTTTATGTACCATTGTGCACTCGTCTCAGATGATATGATTTTGCATTCTTGCAATACCTTGGCCATCGTGCAGTTCTTGGCAATTGAGCACACTGGCTTGCCATTCGTGTGGATATATTCATCGGCAACTTCAACACATAATGTGCCGTCCGGCCGCCGTCTAAATTATGGCCAAAAGTATTGAAATCAGAAAGGCATCGAGGAAGAATATTCCGCCATTTCCTTCGTCAACTGCCTACGTCAATGCTTCGTACACGTTCTTTTGCTGTACATTCAGAAGCGGGAAATTCGTTTCTACTATGTGGCTCAATGAATCCCGATCGCACACTTGCTCTCGTTGCAATTCACGATCAAATGTATCGACCAGCAAACGAATTGTTTCTGGCATGTCCAAATTCGATAAATAGATGCCACACATAAGCACACACTTGCCTTCGGTCATGATTAAAGCTTCGTCATTCATTTCAAGCTCATAATTCAATGTTGCAGTGCAAACTCAATGCAAAATGTCGTCCTTGTATATTTGCTCCACAATTCTAATGCGTTCGATGGAGGACACGTTGCGAAAATGATCGCGCGAACAATGTGCGAATTTGATTTTCCGGCGCAGAAACAGTGGCATCGGCGAGTGTTGAATACCAATGTGAGTCGAAATAGACACGTTGTCCTTTCTCCAAGTGCATCCACAAATTTTGAACAGTGGGTTGACATTCGTGTATTGCAAATGAGAAAATACACTAAATCGTCTCATTGCAACTGACATTTAGGCCCAATTGAAATTTTGACACTTCGTCGCTTACAGCGTCCAAAATCATCAAAACATGCAAAAAAATTCAAAATTTCATAGAAACAAATTTAAACTTTCTTCAGGTGTTCCCAAAAGCGCGCACATACATTTTTTACACCAATTTTATATAATATAGATTAGTAGAGGCAAACTTAGTTAAATTCGGTGGTTTGTAGAGAATCCTGAGTATAATATCAGACATAGCTTCATTTGGTTTGTTTTTCAATGAATAGATGCATAAATAGCAGCAGCAATCTTCACTTGAATTTTTAACATCACAGTAACAACAAATATATATTCAAGTAGTATTGAACGCGGTTTAATAGTAGTAACAACATTACACAGCAATAGAATCTTGAAACTTTTCTGACAAATTCACCACAACCATGGACAATGTGAGCTTTTAAAACATATATAAATTTTTAAAGTAGTTTTGACAGCAAAATAATGGTTCTACTTATTTCACTCCTCTGTTTATACACTTATCTAGAATTTTGGAGAACCAAACCCTTCTTCAATTTCATTGGACTATATTTTCATAATGCAAAAATAGTATGTCAAGTAACGGTTATTTTTTAATTAATTCCACGTTTATTGTATATAGACGCCAGTTTACAATTAACAAAATTAATTAGAAATAAAAAATTAATTGGAATATAATAACCATGTTTAAACGCCTTTTAACATGATATATAATGGATAATTTTATAATTATTAACTACAATGTTGCAAAAAATTTGTTATGGGTTGAAACTGTCATGAAAAATTATAAGCTGTTAACCATTTTGGAAAGTACTAATCAATGTACTCGTTACGTAACCTAACCGTTGCACGTTACAATATAAAATCGATTCCATAATGCACGCAGGCATACTACTGGATTGACATATCACATCAGAACTGTACAATTCCTTTATGTGGTCGTCTGTGTCTCTGTGTGCTACGGCTTATTAAGAAATTATCATTGTACTTAATCTACATTTAATATCTCAATTAAAACATAAAAATGCATTTTTTGTTCTTGTTTTTTTTTGAAAACAAATAAATTTTATAGAACAAAAAATGTAAAAATGACTTCACTGAAATTTATTTTGTTTTTTATTATAATCTTCAGACCAGTTTCGCGTTTTCTTCTATAATACAGCTTTACAGTACATAAAGTATACTTGTGCCTTTAGAAGAATGTAACATTTAATTCTTTTTTGGTTTGGTTTGGTGTTATAATGGAAAGGAAATAAGACGAACTTGCGACTATATAACACACTCATAATTTTTAATAAAAACAACCGAAAAGAACAAAAGAGCATCTCATCAGTACGACTTAACAAAATAATATTGTTATTTATGTTAGATGTGCGTACTTAAGTTCATTAAAAAAATTTTGAATGTAATTTGACAGCTACTTAAGAAATACCGTTAATACAATTAAAAGTTTTATCTAGTAATTCGATTTATGTATACGATCATGACCGCACACACATAGACATAAATATTAAAACAAAGTAATAAGTCTTTAGTGTACAAAGACTTAACTTTTCCTCCTAATTCCAGTAACATCTTCTAAAATCTAAATGCACCGGGTCATCGAGATTTTATAGAAATTTTGACATTTTCATATTACGAGAAGTATTTGTTTTTATATTTTTGTGTTGTAATTAAACTGTCAAAATAAAACAAATGTTGCTTTTAGACATTTTAATGAAATTTTTTTTATTTACATATGTACTTGTGTATAAGAGAACAAGTTGATTATTTAAGATTATGCCGCGTGCAAGGTTTAAGATGTTTATAACCCATTAACACTGTGCGGTATTTACAAGAATATGCGAACGTAATACTCCAAAAAGAAACAATTGAACGGAAATTGTATATGTTTTTGAAAAGTGAACAAGGTGTGGTAAATTATAAAAGTTAATAAATTGTGTAGATTGATAGCGATGAATATTCTTACCAACGTGTACAGTTACCATGATGTTGCTATTCAATTTGGGGAAAAAAAATTTGTCTACCAATTTCAAATAATTTACTAGCATATGTTTCTACATCGCTCAGTAAAAGGTCATATTTTCTAAAAATAATTGGTGAACTGACCAAATCGCAGTGTGAAATAAACATAGGACCACACCACGCTGACTATTTTGATTTAATTCTTGTTGGATTATCTGTGTAAGAAACTTTTAAAAACTTAAAAAATAATTTATTACAATTAAAACCAAAGATTGCACCAACCAGGAAGAAAATTAGAGTAATCTCTGCTATCAATAGCCTTAGAAAGTCTCTCAAACTCAACATGAATGTAAGACGGGTGCTGCAGATTTTAAAAACGGCCTGCAACTTGGAGTGTACGAAACGAGTTGAAAAAGCATAGTTAACAGAACGCCACAGAAGGGCTAGATTAGATTTCACGGGAAAATACCAGTTTTGTGAAGAAGAGCGGACATATGTTATATTTTCAAATAAAAAAAGAGTTCAATCTCGATAGTTCTGATGAATCACAGAAATATTTGCACCCTCGTGTAAAACCGGAAGGGAGAATTTCTCATAATGCGACCAAGTATGTATAATTGTTACACGATTTAGTAATACTCTAGATGGATAACAAAATTATAAAAATACCCCATTATCTAACCAGCATCTGTAGTACAGATCTAAAGCCAATCGAGAACCTTTGGACAATATTATGGAACAAGTTTTCTAAAATAGTTGTCAGTTCGACTCTATTCGGATACTAAAAAGAAGTTGTCAAGACCGAATTGGCCAAAATTGATCCAAAAATTGCTAAATCATATACCATGTCGTTTTTCAATTTGGTCCTATCATTATTTCGTATAATGTATATTATAGGAGTAATAACCTTGAAAGATTGTGCTAAATATTGTTTTGAATGGATTTAATAACTTAAGACTAATTTACATACTGGGAATTTTATAGGCATAGGCAAAAATTATTTTATGAATGAAATTTACAGATTTGTAAAAATGTAGTAGGAATCAATCTCAAATTTATGTCTATTTACACCAAAATAGTATTTGGAAGTTAAGAATACCGTTATGTTAGATCATATACATAATTTGGCTTAGACTTCTAAGGAATGAACATAAAATTCTAATCAAACCCCTCTATTTGTAATATAATCTAAATGTAAATTGAGCTAAACCGCTTAAATTATGCTAAAAGTTTTTTCAAATTAAACTCCAACACAAATTTTTAAATTTTTTGGTATTTATTTTTATACGTATTGCCGATTTAAAAAAATGTTTGTTCGTATTATAATTAGAATTTTAATATGTGGCTTATTAACCACATGCTAGAGAGCCGCCACTACTTATATGCTAATCAACTAGTAAACATCACACGGTCGCGATTTTTAATCTAGATAATCTATAACAAAATATAAATGTTATACTGGCGCCTGGAGTGAATAGTTTCGTAATATTCATTGACCATTGTATTTTATAACCAAATTTACCGACAAGAATCTGTATTCATAAAGAAAACTAAAAATTACTAAGTGGCTTACTCGAGCGTAAAATGTTTTTTAAATAAATTTGTCTCAAAAGAAACTGCCAATTGTTCATTTCCGCCAGACCGCACACTTCACCATAAATGTAAAAAATTTTAGGATTTTTAAATTGACCCCTATTGCGGTTGTCGTTATTGTGTCGATATCATATCGACAACTAAAATCGGTATTTCAGTTGTCGTTATTAATCGACGTTTGTCGTAAAATCGCCATATTTTTGTCGATGACATTTTGACTCGCGACTCGCAAGTATTGTGAGCATTTTTTAATACAAAAAATAGTTTAACATAAGTAAAATGATTTTAGTTTTAATAATTATTTATTAAATATCTTAAATTTGTTAAAACCCGCATAAATTTACCGGAATTGAACAAAAAAAAAAGTTTCTACAACCACATAGCTAAATTTATTACGGCCCAAATCGACAGACGTTACTACAACTTTTAGATGTAGTCTCTGATTTTTCGAAGTTGATTTTCCAATACCATATTTTTAGACGTAACTAAAACTGCAACTTTAGTCGCGCTTTTTTGATATTTTTAAACAACAATAAAAGTAACGTTTAGTTCGAAAACAAACTACCAACATAAAAAGAAAAATCTGACAAATTTGAAAATTAAAAACATATGGCAAATTCGTTACAACACAAAAATTGATTTTCGATCAAGAGAATTTGATGTCAGATCAAAAATGTTACTCTAAATTGACATTGCATGTTCTTTTCTGAAGAAAAATTGAATGATTTTTTGATCGAAATCATTTTTAAAAAGTCTTTATTTTCTCGTAGATTTTTTTCGATACATAAATATAAAATGTTATCAGGTGAGCAACTAAGTTTCCGAGTTTCACACATAGATAGTGCATTCCGGTTTCTATATATTTCTGCTGATGCTCCTGCTGGTGATTTTATGGGAATGTGGCCCCCTCCCCCCTCCCCCTCCCCCTCCCCCCTCTATACACCCTATGTACATTGGAATTTTGTTTTTATATAATTCCTGATGGGACTTTAAACGTTCTTCTGGAGTTGGTGGCATTTTTATAAACTGCCTTGACAATCCCGCGAACTCTCGTGATACGTCGTGTATGGTGATACAAGAGGTAGACTGCGTGACATAATACTGCAAACATTACTCAACTGCATTGTTACCAATTTTTTCAAGTAACCCAAATTATTTTTGGAAAAACGAAACGCCTTTTGAACTCCTCATCCGTGTAGTACTGGAAACTTCTGCGTTCTGCATTATTTTTACCGATTTTCAAAAAATAATCAGAATTGTTAGACGACGAGGACGAAGAAATTAATAAATGGTTCATACCGAGTGATACAGATATAGAACAAAACTATTTTATTTGTCTTAAATAAAATTTATTATTACAGAAAAGCTAATAACTAATAACACACAAACAAAATATTATTTGAAAAGAACACTAACTTAAATAAAAACACAACAACGACAATTTATTTTCGAAATTCGAAATATAAATTCGGTATAAAACGTCAATTGTAACAACGACTTTAGCCACCAATATCGATGTCTACAGTCACGATTACAACTTAAAGCAACGCTTCATTTTGTTATTTTAGCTTCGTTTAAAAATACCGAAAGAGTGACTTTAGTCGCAGATGCGTCTTTAGCATCGTCTGTCGATTTGGCCCTACATGTTTGACCATCGAAATTTATGGGTCTCATACGAAACGACACATTTCACAACAGGATGTGCTAAAACAGGATGTCACAAAACAGGATATCACAAAACAGTACATGGTACGCTACAGTACATGGTACGAAACAGGACCGATTAAAACAGAACATCACAAAACAGTACATGGTACACTAAAGTACATGTACGGAACAGGACCGATTAAAACTGTACATCACAAAACAGTACATGGTACACTAAAGTACATGGTACGGAAGAGTACATCGCAAAACAGTACATATTAAAAGAGAACACCACAAAATAGTTAATAGTCAATTTTACGGTTTTAATAACTAGTTGTGTGGGTACGGAAAAGTACCATGTCAAAAATTTATTTTTGTATGTTTTTTGAACCAACATACACATTTGTGAATTATTTTCAAACTTATTTTCGCCCGAAAAAACACTATATCTATACACACAATTGTGTTGGTTGTACTTCAAATCAAGCGAAATTTTTTATCAAAAACGCCATTTATACTATGGTTTTTTACTCACACATTTGTGTGGTTTGGACTTAAATTGAGCCATTTTTTTGGTTAAAAAAGGGATATATTTATTTCTATATTTATTTAAATTTTTAATCTATTTTGCAAAGATCAAGTATTAGCGATTTAAATAAAAATAATGTTATATATTGTTAGGTGAAGGGATATTTTATTATAAATTAAAGCAATTATAATTCTATATAGTATACTGTCTAATTACTCTAGGTGAAGGCAAATATCCACTTGATAATATCCTAATTACTAAACGTATTCAATAAAAAATATTTAACAAATCAAGCTGAAAAAATCCTCCAGCTTAACGTTCAGTAAAATGTACTTTAGTGTACCATGTACTGTTTTGTGATGTACTGTATTTATCGGTCCTGTTTCGTACCATGTACTTTAATGTACCATGTACTGTTTTGTGATGTACTGTTTTTATCGGTCCTGTTCCGTACCATGTACTGTTTTGTGATGTCCTGTTTTATTACATCCTGTTTTGAAATGTGCCATAGTGAGCGGCTTCGGAAATTTATATTTATATTCTTTTTGTAGTAAATAAATATTTACACACTGTTTGTCTATTTTCTAATTTTAGACAACTATTTAGATCCTAAATTTGTACAAAATACCTAAATATAAAGTAATTCAGTTTTTCTGACAGGTGGCTGACAGCATTATTGACAAAATATATCAAAACAACTAGTCACGATTGCTAAGTTAATCGAGAAGTTCACAATAGCATGGATTTTTGCCGTTAACCTGGCAATACTCATTAGTCGATTCGTGATAGTTACGCAATACAAAATAAAAATCGACACGACAAGACAAAGTCGTGTCGTTTGTCGATCGACACGACAACCACAATAAGGGTGAATTTTACTTGTACCATTTTTCATTATAATTTGAATAACTATTGTGTACATCAAATAAGTCTCCGCCGTTTTTATCAAAATTTGAGCATTTATTGTAAAAGAACGGTAAGTATTGTCCATCACTAGCTGGTACTTTTTCACGTATTTCTGGTACCATACGAATAACACGTCGGAAGAACGCTTTATCTTTCAAGGCTATCCTTGAACCAACCCAATTGTTGGTATCTTCTATGTGCTGCTCAGACAGGCCATGCATTATTTGCAAGTTCTTCTTGCGTTTAGCACTAATCTCCATCCAATAAAGCTTGCAGTTCCGCGTCTTCGTACACTTTCGGCCTTCCGCTACGTCCTTTGTCTTCGACATTAAATTCACTGTTCTTAATGTTTCCGAAATCAATCTCGACAATTTCTGTCATTCTCAGATTTATTCAAACTATTGAAGTAAACCGAAAGTTCCCGCTCGTTAACTCGACATTTTCACAAAAAAATACGAAGACAGATGTCCAACTTTAGGGTATAACGTTTTACATCGGGCAAATTTAACCATAACTTACTGGTGGCACCATCATTATTGAACGGTAGAGACTTATTTGTGTACCCAATATTATTTAACATTTAGTCAAATCGGATTTTACCTTTTTTTGAAAATGTTTGTTTCTGTACTATTTAACTGTTTTCTTCTGCTTCTTCTTCGGCAGCCATAAATGTTTTTAAAAAAAAAAATAGTTCAAATCATCCCGTTGACTAAAAATAGTAAACTTTTACCAAAGAGGAGTGGCTTCTCTTTCAACGTTTATAACTTGACGAGGGACCTCCACGTGCAAAGTAATAAATACAAATAATGTCAAGTCACCTTCGCTTTAATTAAGAAATTCATTCGTGCCAACCTCTTGCGGGACACTCGTATATTGCAGAAAATTCTTCACAGTTGGTAAAGTTATAGCAGAGATAACTTTCATCCTTCCTCCTTCTTCAGTTATAGCAGAGACATATTTCATCCTTTATAAACTTAAAGATTTAAATTTCGTATATGTATACAGTTGTTTAGCGAAAACCACAAACCACTTACACGCAATTTAGCGAAAACCACAAACAAACGATGACATTGTAATTATGAGAAATAAATTTTGTCTCGCTTTTTTAGTTCAACTGAAAAATCCTTTGATTGTCTAAGGTAATAGTTTAATGTCGTGCCCAAAAACTGAACTATGATAAATGATCGTACTGTTGCTATTACACGTGAACTATCTGGTAGCTATGCGTCCTATCAAAGCAGTTCGGAAAATAAATGAAATATAAAGCCCATTTGCTACTTATCGATCCTTCAGCTATCGTGTCAATAACAGAAACTGACCGAGTTTGCTGATAATGGTTGTATAAGAGTAGATCAACTATATTCATTTTGTACGTACGGCCAGTAAAGTTCATCTTCAGAATCTATAACATATATTATTGTGAAATCCAGAGTGACTAAAGCTAGTTACGATCAACATGTTAAACACTATTGAGCCGAGTTATAATTAGGATACTGTTTGACAATCTACTTCTAACATGCACACAGAATGTCTTCAAAGACAACACCATTTCAAAATGTTGTGCTAAAGACTTTGTTTTCGGTTTATATACCATGTGAGACGTCCTTGAAAAAAATAGAAAAATTCCACACACTGCTCCGTAGCGGAATAACTTTAATACTCCTCACCGCCGCCATTAAACTTAACCATTACCATCGCATCCATAGTACGATAATAAACTAATAAATCTCTAAAATAAAGAAGACAAGGCTTATAAAGAGATACTCAAAGGTAGTAAATACGTAAATACAAATTCGAGGCTAGTAAATATAAATTCACAACATGCAACCAACAGTATGGAATCTATTATTAAACGAATTTCAAAAGTTATATCTCCTGTGTTCAAGATAAAATAAGGAATAATCCGAAATACTTTTAGACTTTTTGGAGTGATAGCACCAACAAACATACATTCCATACAAATTCCACAAATTGCAGTGGGAGATATAAGTATATCACGCTCTAGAAACGATTAAAAATGGATGCGGCCCGTATAGTATATCAGCCTCATTATTAAAAGACTTTAAAAATTTGATAATTCCCTGTGTGTTCCTTTCAATCAATTACGGGAAAAAGTGCATTTTCCCTCAGTCATTATAAAACCATCGAAATTAGGAACATGGTTCCCATATTGCTCCTTAGATCTTCACCATTTCCATTAATGAAATCATCGCAGTAATTCATTATTCAAAGGTCCTAATATTTGCAGATGACTTTAAAATCTTTAAGATAGATAAAATAAAGATATTGTACTTCGCACTTGAGTATGCTGTTAATATATGATGCCCTTTTTACAATGATGCTGGGTTTTCAACCAAACGAACTAAACGAACAGTTTTTAAAACAGTTCTGTTTTCAGAAAGCAGAACAAAAGCTTGTTTTGTTTTTTACAAGCAGTTTTCTTGAAAAGCTAGCTTTTGTTAGCTTTGATAATAGCAAAAGAACAGGCGGGCGTCAATGAAAATGTCTCTTCTGGAGTTGGCGAAGGCGTTTCTGATTGATTTTCACTATTTTCGTAATCTGACCTTTCATGGTCAACTGTAATTGGCCCGTTATTAGAATTATCATCTGATGGTATGTCACTGTCCTGAAAATAAGTTAAAAAATATGAAGAAAATTTAAATATTTTGGTAATAAATATTTATAGAAATAACTAATAGTTGTCAATATGTTTTAGGCACCCACAAATCCAGAGGAAGGGGAAAGAATTGCAAGTGACTTGTATGGTCTGCCGACCATACACGTTATTATACAACTTCGAAAGTCACCTTTGTGAAGATAGACCAAATTTCTATCCCTGAAAATCGAAAAAGTTGCTTATGGCAATACTATACATTTTTATGTATAATATTGCGACATTTAATTATTAATTATAGCAATAAATCTAAATTTGGCAATTATTTTTGAAATGTTTTCAATTTTTTTTTACTTAGTTTGACACTTAAAGAATTGTATAAATTTTGGAAAAGCGGGGGTTTGGGGGTACATATACACCCCCATCTTCTAAGGTATACAACGAATTAAAATTACATTAAAAAATATTTTGTATATACTGATAGTTGATTTTTTTAACATTTGTGGCACTATCAGAAGAAGCGATAAGAGCGATAAAAACTCTTTGTTCTGTGTCTGCAAGGTTGATTAATATTAATAAAAATAAAAAAAATATTGTAAAAATAAAAAAGTGAAAAATTTTCCCCTCCTAAAAACTGATAGGAAACAATCCGGCATTTAAAAATTTATACTCCTTACCTGATTTTCTTTCTATGTATACGTAAAGTAAGATTACGCCAAATATACCGACAGCGAAAATCAAAAATTACTTTAAATATTCCTCCTTCACCAAAATGCAATATTTTTACTCTCACCCCAGAAAAGTGTTTGTGGTCGGCGATTGAACGTCGTAGAGGAAAGACGTGATTTTTGTCTCTCCTCTATATAAATAGTAAATAATTTAAAATGTGTTTAAATTAATTAATTAATTATTAATATATGTGCACACATAAATAAATAATAATAATACTAATAATAATTTGTGTTTTAAGTATAATGAAAAGAATAGTATATGAAAAATACATATTGAATAGTTATAGTAATTTGTGTGTGATGCGCTTGCAATGGCGTAGAATATGTATATAACAATTTCGTTTATATGCATATTTTAATACCGTTGTTAAGTACATTATACACATTGTGTGTAATTTTCCAATATGTATAGGACTTTTTGGATTTCAAAGGATGCTCAAGCTAAGTGTTTTATCATTTTTTCATTGTTTTAATACATATTTTTGTATTTAATAATTTTTATTCCAAAAAATTTAAGATATTGTATGCACCAGTGCACTGATTCTCTAGAAACACGATTGTGTGTTAACGAAAAAATAAACAAAATCACACAGGATTGTTGTTGTAATTTCGAAAAGCTTACTATGGTTTTCACGTTTACACATTGTCTTGCATTTTGGAGAATCAGGCTACAGTATACTTACTGGGGTAGATACTCGATCGGCTAGCAAGCAAGCAATTTGCTAGCCGAAATCCTGACCACTCAATCAATTATACCAAGAAAATTTGAATTTCAAATTATATTTTTTATAAAGTTTTTGTTTATTTTTGCAATTGCACAGTAAAACAACACAAAAATTTGTTGTTCATTTTTTTAAACCGCAAAATTTACTGTGCAATCGCAAAAAAAAACAAAATTTTTTGAAAAACATATTTTGAAATTCTAATATCCTCGGTGAAATTGATTGAGTTGCCAGGATTTCGGCTTGCAAATTGCTTGCTTGCTAGCCGATCGAGTATCTACCCCACTATTCGTAATTAGATAACATTTTCATGTACATAGTGTGTTAGTCGCATATGGTTTGAGCGGGAGAGGATTTCTTAATTTTGTATTTTTGTTTGTACCTGTATTTGATATCCTTGTTAAAGTTTTAAAGTTTTGTTGTTTTGTTTGTGTCGTGTGTGTGTGTGTGTGTGTGTGACCGGCACGGATGCATTCTGCAGGTTATATTGTGGAACACACACCCACACACAATTCTCGTTCGACTTTATCCTAGTATTGTGTGTAAATGAAGAGAATATGTTCGTAAAAAAAACGAAACTAAACATGATATGCATGCGTATTGTATGGAAATAAAATAAAATAAAATTTGTAGAACCTTTACTTTACAGTAACAAGTCCGTAATTGTTATCCTTGTAAAGTATATTGTGTCTTGTTGCTATTATTATTATTATTATTTTTATATTATATTTATATATTTTGACAAAGACAGCGAAATGATAATCGATAGTATTTTCAGGTTTTATTTAAAAAAAAGAACTTGAGATTTCATCGCGAATTGTCACGGCTTTGGGTAATTGATTAATCATTAAGACATAACTTTAGTATTGTATTTATAAATTTGTTTACTAACTATAATTATTTAACTTTACCAATTTATTTTCTTTTCGGTTTAGGGTAAATTCCATGTCATGTCTACTTTAACATTATTTTAAATTAACTAATCAAGATTTTGTGTGCAGGCCTGCATAGTGGTTTTAATTATGGTTTGATTCAAAATTTGTTTTGCTGGGAAAATAATTCTGGTTTAAGTCTTAATTATGCCGAGATCTAAGTTTATTTATATTTATCACGATTTATTTAAAAGTTTAACTAATTATTACTGAATTATATTATATTATATTTTGACAGGTTTTATTCGGTAAAAGTGAAATTTTTTGTTTCTTATTAATAATTGTAAATATATGATTTAATGTTTTACTTTGTTTAGTATTTAGAAAGAGTTGAAGTTCCTGAAATTATAATTTTGATTCTAATTATACCACGTTTATACCAGTAGTATAAGAGTATGTATCATACAAGTATGTCGATGTAAACTCAAAGTAAAATACTTTGCTACTTTAATACGTACATACTTTTTTGCAATTAAAGTGTTCTACGTATCTAATGAGTATTGGTATAGTGTTTGCGGTGAGAATGATACTATATCATATTTTTTGGATACGAAATGTCATTTTAGTCATTCTTCTGATTTTTCTTGTTTATTGTGATAAAAGACAACTGTTTCTTTTTTAAATTTTAATGAAATATATCAGTAATAAACTATTATAATGTGTTCACACCACTATGGTGTAAACTGAACGAGAAAAATACTTTGTTAGCAAAATACTATTAAAGGGGCTATGGTGTAAATGTGATTTTAGTCTTTATATTTAGATTCTAGCTGGATTTTCAGATTTCGGCAGTGACGAGTACTATTATATTGTACTAATTGTTTGGTAGTTTGAATTCAATTAATTTTATTTAATATTTATCAGGATAATTGAGTTGGATTAATATACGAATCATTACATTTAACTGCTTTAATTTTATTATTCAAACTTCAATATTTTATCACTTTTTATTGGTATTCGTAATAGTAAAAACGATCACTGAAAATAGTATGAGTTATATTTCCGATAATTTTATATATTTTTATGATTCTGATTGCTGGATATTATTCCATAATATATTAAATAATTTTGTTGTCTTGTACTAACCGTCTTACATTATATTTCAACTAACAATTTACTAACTATTGACTACTTAGGTGTCTGAAACCGGGTCAATTTACATAATAATTAATTCACCTTTCCTGTTACTCCATCTTGTTATATGTACAAGAGCGTGTGGTTGGGTCCGGCGTCAAGCGGGAATCTAACTTAGGTTTGGTCACATATTCCAATCAGTTAATCAATCAGTTGAAATGAAATGGAACTGGTTGAAAATCCAGCTAACACTCCATATACCTGAGGTTGTATTTGGATTTCTAGGGATATTTTAATTGGCCTTAGAATTCTTAATATATTTGGTCAGAATACAGAATTCTATAAATTGTCCCCACCTCTTGATGGGAAGCGCTGATTAGGTTTTCTAGCTGACATGGTTCTCAACAAATTCACCAAATTTTCTTTAAATCACCCATTTTTCTCAGAATTGAATTATGTCCACTGCGGTTATCTCATTTGATTTCAATAATTCAACCTAATTAAGGTTTCCACCTTTTCAAAATTTATAAACCGGCACCGAGGTAAAAGTAATAAACGCGTCGTTTCTCTTAATTATTATTATTTTTATTTTTTATTATTATTTAATCTTTGCAATCCGTTGTGGGGCCAAAACTCTCTCGCAGTTCGCTTTTCACGTCACGAGAACGTCCTGCTAATATGTAGGTTTTCGTAACCATGTGCACATTGCATAGCTTCATGCCACCCTATAGTACTGGTATGTAATATGGTTCGGCCCATCAGTTCTGCACTTCGACAGGGGCTCATAATTGTGTTCATTTTCTTCACAGATTGTAATCTGGTGGTAGCCTGAAATCTGAGTCCTCGTGTGGATTCACCCAATGTAATTTAAGTTCATGTATGAGATATATAATGTGTACATATATTTATAGGAGGCGTTATTATTATTTATTATTATAATATTTATTTAATTGGTTTATAATTTATGTAATTAAAATCGAACTCTAGAACTTCTTTTAAATCTGTTTCGGGATTTTGACGTGTCTTTTTGGTAAGATTCTGCAGTTTGACCATTCTGATTGGTCCTTGGCCGTTTCCCTGTTTCGGCTATTGCTGGGTCACGTATGCGGAACTTGGTGGAGATTTAACTTAGTTCTGCGTGCGTGATTTGGCGGTGACTGGGGTGGGGGTGTGGCCGGGTTCGGTTCGGAGTTGTCGGGCTGTGGGGCTTCATCGGAGGGACGCGTTGGTTTCACCGATGCAGGCTGATTGGTTCTTAGTTTATTAGAACCCTAGCCCAGCTCTACAAACTAAATTTGAGATAACGGCATGATTCCTAACCGATAACGGCATGATTCCATTCATTATTGCCGAATCTCAAAATTTCGTTCAAATACAGCTTCGCACACCGAATTTGACCATCATTTGTTGACAGATGGCCTAGTTTAATTGAGCATTATGCTGGAGTGGCACTCCAATTCTGCAGACCATATTTCATGGTGATTGGTTGAGGAATGGTAAAGTTCTTTTGAGTATGGGATAAATATGTCCTATGTAGACTTGGTAATTAATCGAATATTCTTTGGTAACCAAATTAGTAACGCATTTGAAATTTTTACGAAATCAGCTAAATTTATTTGAAATATAAACATTAATAGTTTTCTAGGAAGCATTACCTTCGGGATGCCTCACTTAGTCGTTGTATTTTTTTTTTTTTTACTATTTCGTGGTTGCTCAATTCAAGGGTTAAATACAAATGGATTTTAGAGTAATTGTAAATACATATATTGTAGTTCAAATAACTACATGTATGGTTTACAAAAATTCTATTGTAAGTTGAGGAGTTAAATTAATAAATGTTTATATTATTTAGGAAGCCGGAAAATTTTAATTTGGAATTAAATTTCAGGAAATCTACAGATGCTTGTGAAATAATAATATTTTTTGAAATATTAATTGCTGTTTTTGTAGACTAGAATTGTGTTGTGATTGTAGGTGTCTATAAACAGAAAAGGCCGATTCAATCAATCAATTTTTGTTTCGGAAGCCGAAAAATATTAATGTAGAATAATATTTCACGAAATTCCACATGCACGTGAAATAATAATATTTTTTTCGCAGGTTGCTGCACCTATTAAGCCTTTATCCTTCCTCTAGTAGAATAGAAGTAGATTAGAATTGTGTTGTTCCGTACGATCGCTAGATGTCTCAACCCGGGTCGTTCCGTTTCAAAAAGAAAAAGGAGGGAAAAGGGAAAAAGGGGGAAAATACCTTTCCTATCCTTCCTATTGTTATATGAGTGAAGTTATTAATAATTTAATATTAATTAATTAATAAACTATTAATATAATTCAATTTACTATTAATATAATTCAAATAACTATGGTTTCAGGAAATTATATTGTAAGTTGTGGAGTTGTAGAGGATTAAATCAATAAATATTTATATTATTTAAGAAACCGGTAGATTAATTAAGAATTAATTTCAGGAATCTTTAGATGTTATGAAATAATATTTCTTTGAAATATTAATTGCTGGTTGTGTAGATTAGAATTGTGTTGTCATTAGTTCATGAACTATTGGCTTTACCTAGGTATTTGTAATCGGGCTGATCTAATTAATCAATTTTGTTTAGGTAGCTGAAAAGTATTAATGTAGAATTATATTACAGGAAATTTCCAGATGCACGTGAAATAATAAATTTGTTTCCTCAGGTTGCTGATTTAGAGAAGCAATTGTTGAACCTATTAAGCCTTTAGCCTTCCTCTAGTAGAATAGAAGTAGATTAGAATTGTGTTGTGCCGTACGATCGCTAGGTGTCTGCAACCGGATCGTTCCGTCCCAAAAAAAAAAAAAAAAAACCTTTCCTATCCTTCCTATTGTTATATGTAAACAGGCTGTAGGAATAGGCCCGGCGTTATCCGGGACTCTTGGCTAGCACTTGGTTCTACAGTCCAATCAATCAATCAATCAATCAATCTCACCCCAGAAAAGTGTTTGTGTCATGATAGTTTTAGCTGTCATGACAGTAAATTTTTGGGGCTGACAGTAAAAATATCGTGATTTTTTGGGCTGAGAGTAAAAAAAATGTCATGATAGAAACAAGTAGTGTTGCCATCGCATTTTTCGGGGATGGAATTTGGGATATCTTCACATACATTCCAAAGTTCAGCGGAATTTTTTGATTTGAATGTCGAGTTCACGTATGCGATCAAAAAATGATTCGCGAATCAAAGGAAAATTAAATCATTGAAAACATATACAAATTTCCCCGTCCGAGATGAAATAATTTTAACTTTGGGAAAATTTTGATCGTAAGCATCCAACATAATAAAAAAAAATTACCAATTATGAGTAATAATGCGAAATAATTACGCTCAAAGATTGGCTTGATTCGCGAATCATTTTTTGATCGCATACGTGAACTCGACATAAAGGAACATTTACTATTCTGCTCTTTGCAGTAGTAGATGCTAATTATAAATTTATTTACACTCATGTTGGTTCTCAAGAGCGAATTTCAGACGGAGGTGTCTTCAAAACTACTACCAGGACAAACAGAACCTGTACCGTACGTTTTACTGGCAGACGACGCATTCCCGTTATCATTAAATATAATGAAACCTTTTGCAGGCCATCGCGTACGTGGATCAAACGAACGAATATTTTATTATCGCCTTTCAAGAGCAAGAAGAGTGGCAGAGAATTTCTTCCGTATTCACATATACTCTTAGAACCAGTAAAAGCAGAAAAATAGTTCTTAAATGTACATGTTTTTACTATTCTTAAGCCGAGATTCTCAATCAAGAGATGTACACTGTCCACCAGGTTCTTTTGACTTGGAAGATAGATTTTAAAACAAGAATTGTGTTAGAAGGATCATATGGAGGCTAGATAGATTCAAATGCACTTCAGTGTTTATTACCAATTCAACGAAAGGTTAGAAAACCTGCTAGTCGACCACTTCTTATACGAAACGGATTCAGCGAATATTTCACATTGCAACTGAGACAGGTACCATTGCAAGATTCTTGTCAGTAACTATAACATAAAAATAAAAAATACATATTTGTTTATAAATATGCCTCGAAACTAAAAACATACCTCCATATCCAAATTTAAACCACTTTCCCTCTATTTCCTCGGTTTATTCTTATCATTTAGGAAACTTATGGCATCATATCCAAACAATTTAAAACATATGAAGTTAGCCCAGTTTTATATCCCAGAAAAAAAAAATTTTTCCTCAAATAATACCATTTCATCTCAAACCAGTTTTTTCTATTTTAACTTGTATAAGACGGAAATTTTTTTTAAATTTTTTTTCTCAACAACAAAATGTTCATCCCAGATTTTTACATTTGTTGTTTTTGTATTCTGCGTATGAGTAAAATATAAAAAATAATTTGTCGATGTGAAATGATAATAATTGTTTGTTTTGATTAAAGATGAGAACAATATCAGTCAATATGATGTTTCAAGTAAGTTACAGTAAGGGCTTACAATGACTAAGAGGGCAGTACCAGCCGTATGGTAGTGTTGGCGCAAATGGCCAAGTTCCATATGGCCACATACAATAATAACAGCAAATCAAGTCATTCCCCTAGACATATGATTTGCCGGAAATGATTATTTATGTTTTGAATAACCTATGATACGGAATAATTGTGGCCAGTCAGACTGTTTCAGCCGTATGGTAGGATTCGCGGAATCGGCCGGCCAGCTTCCATATGGCCCAATATAAAAATTAATAATTGCCATTCTCCTAGCAATATGATTTGCTGAAAATGATTGATACAGTTTTAAGTTGGGAACAGTAAGGGCTTAAAATGAATAAGAGGGCAGTACCAGCCGTAAGGTAGTGTTGGCGCAAATGGCCAAGTTCCATATGGCCACATATAAGAATAACAGCAAATCAAGCAATTCTACTAGACATATGATTTGCCGGAAATGATTCTTCAGGTTTAGATTAAGCCATGGTAAGGACTAACTGTGACCAGTCGGACAGTACCAGCCGTATGGTAGGATTCACGCAATCGGCCGGCCAGGTTAGGTTTCAGTGGTTATAATAGATAATTCTTCATAAATCTCAGTATTAAATTCAAAGGCGATCAAGTAATTATAAAAAGTTTCATTCCATTTGTAAATAATTTCATTCCAATTGAAAAAAGTTTCATTCCAATTGAATAAGGTTTCATTAAATTTGGAAATGGTTTCGTTTTATTTGAAAAAGGTTTCTGTTAATTTGTAAAAAGTTTTGTTCAATTTGGCAAAGGTTTCATTTAATCTAAAAAATCTATATAAAGTTAATAATATAGGAAAATTAAGTACACGAGTAGGAAAACACAAAATAAACCAAAATAATAATACAAGTGGCAAACAAATTTTATGATTTAGAGCTTCGCTATAATCGTCTGAATTCCTAGTAGATGTCCATCACCAGAAACCAGAATATATCGGTTTTGTAGTTCAGGGATTGGCCTGTTTAAATCATAAGAGGCAAAAAAAATTCTTTGATTTAGAGCCTCGATATAGTCGTCTGAAGTTAAACAAGAGGCAAAAAAATTCATTGATTTAGAGCTTCACTATAGTCCTCTGAATTCGTAGTCGATGTCCATTACCAGAAACCGGACTATATAGGTTTTAAAGTTCAGGGATTGGCCTATTTATATAACAAGTGGCAACAAAATTCTATGATTTAAAGCTTCGCTATGGTTGTCTGAACATTTGGAAACAAATCTTATAATAATCTCCGAGTGGTAAGCACCTTAACTAAAAATTCAATTAAGCTTTCGTAAATTAAAAAAAAAATTCAATTTAGCTAAATTTTTTCTCATTTTAAATGCATGCAATTATATTGTAAATTTAGAAAATGGACATCTACTACGTATAAACAGGCCAATCATGCAGGCCAATCATGCAGGCCAATCTCCTACTGTTGTATAAACAGACCAATCGCTGAACTACAATACTTTGAAGTCACAGTTATTTCTATTCATAAGTGTATTTATTAAATATTAATTAAACTGGAATTGTCAATTTTTAGTAGAAACCAAATTTTTGTGACAATATTGTTGTTTACAAATTTAGTTATTACTTATTATATCAATAAACCCGCTCATTTATATGTAAATTATATAATTTTTATTTTGCCATATATAGTGATTAGCTATATATAGCGCAAGTTAAAATATGTCAATCTGTTTTTATTTATAATGGCCGCCATTCCGTGTAATATTTTTCATAATGACGTCGATTATAGAACTTGCCGGACTTACTGCGGCGGGAGTCTAAACTCCATATCCCTTTCTCAACCAAAAAAAAAATCGCTCAATTTACATGGTACTCTTGCCATTCTACTTTTGCCATACCCGCACAATTGTGTTACGGGGCAGCAAATGGGATATAAAAAAATTAAAATCATGAATTTTGATCAAGGTTGCATGTAAAACTGGTGTTATTTTTACACAAATCAAACAAAAACATTCGTTCGAAATCCGCAGCTAAAACATTACGAATGGTTTGCGAATCGTAGAAACTGAATTATATGAAAATACATCCATTTTTCAACGCAACCTTGATTGAAATTAATGATTTAAATTTTTGTTTATATGGCGTTCGGACTCCCGCCGCAGTAAATCCGGCGAGTTCTATAATCGACGTGAATAATTTTTCTTACTATCGTTTTATTTTTATATTGTGATCGTTGTAGTTTCATTATAATTTCTTAAATTTATAATGGTGTTGCCATACTTAACTATAATCATTTTACGGGATGACTTTACAGGATAACTTTACAAAGGTAACAATTAAGCATTTTTCATAGAATACTTTAAACGTACACCTAACATTACCCAGGACTGCGGCCATCGCACGGCTCCGAAATTTAAAAAACTGGTACTAATTTTTATGTTTCTACCTAAGGTCGTGTGCATTCATAGTACGTAAGATATCTCAAAGGTACGACTCTGTGATACACTGTATGCTATAAAGTAACAGTCTAATCTTGAATGGAAGTCTAATTAAGGTAAAATTATGACAGTTGATATGCATGCATGAAATTTTCGTCTATATACGTTACACAAATGTATTATGGTTGTGTAATCATAATTAAATACATACACATGATAATCAGACCGCAAATTAAACAATAAACATTCATATGTTAAGTATGTGTATTATATACAACTTGGAAAATGAAAGTGATTTATGGTACAGTAATTTATAATTTTAATGTTTAAAACTCTTAGTTTTCTGGAGGCTTATTCTGGGTCATTATATTTATCCAAGACCACGTATACACATTTCAATAATATTGGTTGGTAAGAGTTATGTCATTCAATAGTATATACCAAATGCCACCAAGGATGGGTGATACATACAAGTATATTTATTTGCAGATCATGTATAGAATTATACCGAGGCAAGCAAAATGTTTTAATTAAAGCACAATGTTTTAATATTTAATCCAATCGCGCGCATCTTAACCCTATACGCGAAGAGTCAAAAAACGAATCTTTTGTATAGTATATAATAAATTTTAATTAAATTAAATTACAGGATACATAAAGTTTTTTTATTTAGTATTTTAGATTAATTGTAGGCGTTCAGACAAGACAATTGTATATAATTCGCAAGATGTTAAATTTTATTTTTAATTCTTTTTTTTTTCGTATGGCTGAACCCAACGTAATTTGCATTTAAAATCAATAAATATTAATTAATTGAATATTATTACAATTGACTGGCGAAATTGATACTTTATTGATTTATCGAAAATCGTGCCGAGTCATCGTGTAATTAATTGATTTTTCAATATACGAGATTTTTAAATTGTATGGGTAATACATAAATAGCGTTGGTCATCCGAACAAATGTAAACTGCTGATGAGTTTATATTTCAGTTAAATATATAATTAGACAATATAATAGTTGTGAGTATCAATTTTAAAATTTTGAAAGCAGACAAATTATGTTTACCAATCAGAAAGTAGAGGTATGTATATGGAAGCGGCAACAGCTGAATTGTGTTAATGAACTCTTTTCACCATTTTTATATATGTAAATCACAATTAAATAATTCATTATTCACTACGTAGTGTTATCGTGAATACCCTTCAAAATGTGTTCTATTTCTCATTTACTTTGAACACTCTTCCTCCACTTTAACTTTCACATTTGTTGAATTTGACGTTTTTTTTTTAATTTTGTCGATGATTACTTGGTATTCATACCGCACCAACCGGCGAATCAAAAAAGTGTTGAGATATTTTAAAACGGAGAAAATCTAACTACAAAAAAATCATCGTCTTTGTATTCAGTTTGTATTCAGTTTTTTCACCTATCTACCAACGAGAACAACCAACTTAACTAAAAACTATAAACACCAAACTTGAAATCAAGAAAAAGTACACTTGAGAGTCTCAGATTGTTGATTATGTGTTTTTAATGATGAAATAAATTAAAGGTAATAGAATTAAATTTGCTTGAGAATTTATGATTTAAATTTTCTGGTCCATGAGTGTAATAATAATAAATTTGCGAAAGATGTGAAATATTTCATATTGGGCTAGATTTTTACATTTTTTTTTTTTAATTTTACGTCTGAATAATGACTTGCTAATGAGCCTTAGCAGCATTTCTTGACTATGTAATAACTTCGCCAAATGGTATATACTTAATATAAATATGATTAATAATCAATTTTGAGCTGAAGGCAAAATTAAAATATTGCTTTGATAATTAGAGAGTAACCCGTTAATTTGGCTAAAAAATGTTTAGATCAAAAATTGTGTGCAGTAAATTTGAAGATAGAATATATTGTGCTTAGCGCACTTTGAACCAGAATCTCACACCCTGATTGTTTTTGGTAATCTGCCTTTTAAGTTTTACATCAACACTGACATATTTTAAATAATTGTAATTTTCGTATCTATAAAAAAGAATTTTTTTTCTTTCATATACAAGTTCAATGTTCAGACTCATACTAACGCTTGGATCCCGCGGTTTGCGGACTCCGGTACAAATTTTTTGTAAAATTTTAATCTGTTTTAAATGTTGCAGGTGAATTAGTTTAAGAAAAATATTAAATGAAAGTAGTGACATGATCGAATCATAACGGGTCGAATTGAAACTTCGCATAGAGATTTTGTATCAGAATGCAGGTTTTCGTAATATTTTTAAAGAGATCGGGGCCTTGGTTAGGTGCTCCCATACAAATTGGTTGAAGGTTATGCCTAGAATTCCACCCATTGATTGTCGTAAGAGGCGACTAAAATGGTTGGATTGTTGATCTACACACAACCGTAAAACTTTTTAACTTGCGTTAATTGTTTTTTATTTTATAGTTTATTCTTTTAATATTCGATTTGTATCTTTTGTTGGGGCGATTTAATACCAATAAATAATAATAAACAAAAAACACCGAAATATGCCTCTTCGATCCATATTTCCAAGTAGAGTGGATCCATATTTCCAAGTAGAGTTACTGGTAAACACCTTCACATCGAACTCGACCGTAGTTGTACCTGATGGAGCTACGCCTCCGTCAATTCTGTCTTGTAGTTCCAAAATGGATCCCATCAACATCCCGGAAGAAATTTTCTTCAGAAACCTGAAGACAATGGACGTGAAGTGAAGTGAAGCTTTTGTGAAAGCCGCTCCACCACCGATCTCTTGACATTTATCGCAAACAAATGAAATCCCGCCCTAGAGCAACATGGGGGGGCCTTGAAAAATCGCTTTGGATATATCAAAGACTTTTGATAAGGTTTGGCATGAGACTCTCATTTGTAAACTTGTGACAAACGGCTTAGATTCGATGAACAATGGATAAATTAGGCTATACGGGAGATTATCGACGACACGTTCCTCAAAAGCCGGAGTCCCTCAGGGATAACATTTGTCACCCACTTTGTTTTTGTTATACATCAATGAATTGCTTGATAGCACTGTTCACTCAATCCATAGTTTTGCTGCTGAGTGTTGACACTACATTCCACTCTTGTATTTCATTCTAATTTGAACCTACTCCGTCAGAACTAAACTATAAACGCCTATATATGAGTGAAAAGATAAAAACTAGGTCAAGTTTAGTGAGAAAAAACACAAATATGCACATTCTCGCGTAAAACAAGTCTTAACGAATTGTGTGGACCATGTACTCATGGGTTGTTACTCAATTTGTATGATTGTTGTTCAAATTAGCAACAATTTAAAATGGGATGAAAACATTATTGCATTGGCAAAATCAGCTTTACGGAAACTTTGGTTCCTCAACAGATGTAGAAGGTTGTTTAAATTACATCAGATTATCCAGATATATAAGATCTTCCTTCATTAGACCTCTCTCTCCAGTTGCTGGACAGGATTCAGCAGTGTGTTATCCAACTAGTACGCAACCCCAGACATATAAAAATTCTAGACAGCTATAAAAAAAAATTAATCAAAGGAACTCTCCTAATAAGTTTCCACACCTTTCATCCAATCGAATTTAAGCTTTGCGTAGGAATTTTGTACCAAAATGCAGGTTTAATTTAAAATTTTTGAAGCAATCAGATTCACAAAAGAAAAGTAGACCAAACGATGTATCTCTAAAGATGTAGGTAGTCGCTAGCAATTGGGAATGGAATTGAATCCGTAAACAGAAAAGAATACTGTCAACTCTAAAATATTGAACGAAAGAAATTGCATTTTCAATCAATCGAATAGATCCATCCAAAAATATTGCTTGACTCAAAAAAATTTATTATGAATCTAAAATAAATTTTTTTAGCCCTTTTTAAGCTGTTTGCTCACATTTACAATGGTGAAGCTTAAACTAAACTAAATATTTGACCAACTGAATTTTATTTAAAAAGCTAAAAGGTATATAATTTGCATAAAACTTCAGAATTATTATTAAAATTTTATTAAATTTTTTTATTAAAATTTCATATTTCATTTTTCAATTGGATGAAAAGCACTTGCCTTTCATGTTTAAAACATTATTTCTTCTACAAGAAGTATCCTTTGCTACAAAATGTCGTACGTGTAAAGTTGGCTTAGAGTTTGAAAAATATCTTTTGTTTTTCATAAAGTCATTTTCAAACACAGTTCGGAGTGAAACGTATCGAAGTGAACATATTCTTTAATCGTTTTCTCTAAATAAATAATAAATTGTCTGCATCCGAGTGCCCGTTTTTACACGGGTGTGAAGTATGTCCCAATTGTTCTAACTTTTAATCGTGAGTATGGATTGGTTAAGCACCCGCTAAAATACAGATAGTAGAAAAATAAATACTATGAAAGAAACGTAAATTACCATTGCAATTTTCAGCAGCATATTCAACGGAAAAATGGTGGTAAAGACTAATCGGTAAGATACCTGTTCGTGACTTCATAGCCTTTGGCTAGAAAAATTCTATGGCATTTAAAGGAAGTATCATGATCTGAGTATTACCGTATAAGCGATTCACGAGTGTCTATGGTATAATAACAATAACTACCAATCAATTTTCCCTGATCGCACGCGGAAAGTCACCATCAACATTATTATTATTTTTTGAATATAATTCAAGAGTTTATAAACGAATAATAAACGAATATAAAGAAAACGAAAAAATTAATTAATATTAACGAAAATAAAATTGTGTTTAAAGAACGATAATTAAAAAATGATATGACTGGTTTTAGTTGTATTAAGTTTAGCAGAATGATACCCCGCCGCAAAAAGGAGAAACCTACCGTTGGTCTGCTTAAAGGAAGCAGATTTGAAACGAGGGGTGGAAAAAACGTAAAAAAGATAGGAAATAAAGCAAATAATAATAAATAAAAATAAAATAAATGAAACGCAAATGCGAACAGAAAAAAGGCTTCGAATGATAAATACTATATAGAGTAGTATATAAGTCTAATGCATAAAAAAAAGTTATAAAAAATAAAAAACTAAGTTTATTAGTCTTTCGGTTGGTAGCAAATAATATTTTAATAAGATCGATTTTGCTAATTTGGTAGTCAAAAAATTGAAAATATTTATTAGTCCCACGCAGCATTTCTGGTAATTGGTAGGCTGTTGTATGAGGAGCAATTCTATAAGCCAGTATGTTTATTTTATAGTGTTTTTTCTTCGATAATTTCGAGAGATTCGATAACTTCGAAAATAGTATGGTCTAGCATTCTAGAATTCGGAATTTTATAAATAAAAATGATGATGACTCTGAAGAAGAAGTAACGCCAGCTTTAACATTATAAGCTCAACATTATAAGAAAACGGCTACGTGATTGTTGGATAGTTAATATATTTAAATTACAAATTTTTTAACATAACCTTACTTTTATCCAACCATCCATGGTTTTCTCTGGAGGAGCTGCAGAATCAGAATTTAAGCACTGATAACTCAATCCATTTCAAGAGATTAAAATTTCGAATTGATCAACATTTGTTGTCGTCCTATTAGGAAAATTAAAAAATAATCAAATAATTAATTTAATACACGAATTTAATAATAATATTGTCCAAATTCAATTTTAATTGTAACTCACATTCGATAAACTTATATTTATCGCCTTTTTAGTTGATTCTATAATATAAAACACGATCTTCGCCAGTTTGAATGTAGTCGTATTCTAACGATATTATCGAGAGAAAAAACACTCGAAACATTTCATAACCACTCATTTTCGATATTATCGAATAAAAAACAAGATCGTTCTCAAAGCACCATCATTTACATTAATAGGTTTATTGTGATTCTCGCTTCACCACACACTCGCCGTGACTATGTAACTCACCCGACATCGACACGTCAATTTTCCGGCGACTGCTAGAATTGGTATTATGAATGTCGCTATCAATCGATGTTTGTCGTAAAACAGCCAGTTTTTTTGTCCATGACATTTTTGCTCGCGACTCGCAAATATTGTGAGCCATACTTAATACAAAAAATAGTTTAATATAAGTAAAATGATTTTTGTATTAAAAATTATTTATTAAATATCTTAAGTTTATTAAAAACCGCATAAAATTCAGTATTTGAACACAAAAAATTTAATGTTCTACTACCACATAGCTAAATTTATTAGATGTTTGACCATCGAAATAATTCTTTCTGTAGTAAATAAATATTTATACACTGTTTGTCTTTTTCCCAATTTTAAACAAACACAGTGGGTCACAGCTAGTGATTGCAATCCCGGACCGTTTTACCAATCCCGGGATTACGGGATTGAGTTATTTTAAATCTCGGGATCCCGGGATTAATGAAAACTCATATTAAAAACAGGAAAAACATTATTTGTCACAGCTTAGGTAAAGCCGCAGCTACACGAATGCAAATATCGACCAACGTTGGTGTATTTTATGTTTGGCAAATATTGGTAAAATATGACAATTGACAAACTATACTGTCTACACGATTTGTAGTATTTGTTTTTTCCTTTGATCATTTTTGAAAAACCGCCTATTGAGCGAATGTGCGGCAATGTCGGACACATGTAACCTTGATTTGAATTTGCCATTTGTTTTGTGGCTATGCACGATTTGTTATTTGGACAAATACGCCAATGTTGGTATGTATTTGCATTCGTGTGACTGCGGCTTAAGACGCGAAACATAATCTTAAACATTGGGGTAGATACTCGATCGGCTAGCAATAAGCAAGTAATTTGCTAGCCAAAATCCTGGCTACTCGATTAATTTTACGAAGGAAATTTGAATTTCAAATTATGTTTTTCAAATTTTTTTTGTTTTTTTGCAAAATTTGCGGTTTCAAAAATTGAACAGCACATTTTTGTGCTATTTTACTGTGCAATTGCAAAAATAAACACAAAATTTAAAAAAAAATATAATTTGAAATTCAAATTTTCTTGGTAAAAATGATTGAGTGGCCAGGAATTTGGCTAGCAAACTGCTTGTTAGCTAGCCAATCGAGTATCTACCCCATATTCCATATTATTCTTAAAGTATGGGTTTAAAAACAAATAGCACCGATCGAGTTAGTTGTCTCCTATTCTGTTCCCAGCTTGGAAATTACAATTCCTGCCGCCGAAAATTCCGGAGCGTGCATTCTACACTTGTCGGCGGAATTGCAATTAAGTCACACGCGAAGTTACATCCGAATGAACGTTTTAGATTAATATAAAATTGAAAAGGAAAGAAATCAGTAAATGAGTAGTCTGAATTTTTTTCTGATTAAAGAAAATATACTCGTGTGGTGGCGAATTTGTTAAAAATAACGGGAAAACACAATTTTATTTAGTTTTGTACAATGATAAATATTTTTTAAAGAGATTATAATATGAAGCTCCTATATAGGAGAATATAAATATAAGGAATAAACTAAAATTGTCAATGGTCAGCGGTCAATTAAAGAATGTAAGAGAATTATTAAATTATGTTTATACTTTTATAAAATCCCGGGATTCGTTTAAAAAAAACCTGGGATTACGGGATTCAAATATGAGCCGGGATCCCAGGATCGGGCTCCCGGGATTGCAATCACTAGTCACAGCCAAAATGATGCAATCCATTTTTACTTTTTTTTAAAATAAATATCCAAAAAACAATTATAAATATCTATTTTTAATTTACATTTGTTATAAGCTTCAGTATTAATTGTTAATTTCATAATACATTTCAATTTATAACAAAATAGTAACAAAAATCAAAATTTGTTCGTAAAAACATGTCACATCTAAAATGATGCAGTTTTAAAAATTCTTTACAAAATTAATTCATATGTTTGTAAATAATATTATCACATTGTATAATTAATTTTTTAATATTTGGTAGGATATCCATTTTGTTTTAGAGCCGCTTTGAGTTTTGAGTTTTTTGTGTTACTCTGGAGTTATTTTACTCTACTCTTCTAACAATGCCTTTTTTAAGTCCGCTACATTAATAATCTCATGTTTTCTGAGTTTTCTTTCAAGTTTAGACCATACGTTTTCAATAACATTGATGTCTGGTGATTGGGCAGATGTTTTCAGGACATGAGGAGTATTCCATTTGTGTTTCGGATCATTGTCCTGATAGAACGGAAAATGATCCTTAATATTTAATTTTTCAGCACTTTCCTCCATATTGCTCCACATTATAATTGCTTTCGATAAACTCTAAATTTCCAACTCCGGAAGACGCCATATAAGCCCGTAACATAACATGATCTCCACCGCGTTTAACAGTGCTTCGTAAATTTTTAGCTTCTAGTTCCGTTTTAGTCTTTCTCCATACGTAATTTATTCCGTCTGATCCAAAACGGTTAAATTTGCTTTCATCAGCAAATAAAACCGTGTTCCAGAATGTTTCTTCTTTGTTTTTATAGTCTTGGGTAAATTTATAAGTCTATTATGATTCTCGTCTCACAGTCACCCGTGTTGAAAATTGATATTATGATTCTCCCTTTTATTTTGGCGAGCCGTTGTTTGCGGCGTCGTATGTGGATTCTTGTATTTTTTAGAGTTTGGTATTTGTCGTTATGGAAACTATATAGTACATACTGTCAAAATGTTTTAGTTGTTTAAAAATAGTTTTCATAAATATTTAGATATTTTTGTAAGTCTTGAGTCTTCAACAAAATTTATAAGGATATACTATTTTTACGGTACAAAATAATTATATAAAAAATATAAAATATATTATATAAAAAATTGTGTGAGAATTTTAAAAATTAAAATCATAACGAGTGTAAATTTGTTTTTCGAAGATGAAATAGAGGAGGAACCAAACACTAACGTGGCCCAAATCAGAAAATCGATATAAGAAATAAATCTAATCCATTTACACTTCCCATGACAAGTACGTACAAAGACAAGTACGTGTAAAATTGTTTTTTAAATATGTTTTTCCTAATGAATGATTGATTATATAATTTGTAGATTTTACAAATTGATAAAAAATAAATAAAAAGTTTTCGCGCGTATATTCTGTATTTTGGTTTGTATTTGAGAACAAATAAAAAAAAATTACTGTGAAGTCAATTGAAAATTTTATGTGAGCAATTTTGACATTATTCTCACTGACCGCGCTCTCACGGCGAGAATCATAATAATAAAATTTCAATTCAGCTACTTAAAGTGACTTAAATATGAGAACCATAATAGGGGTATACGATTTTTTTTCAAACAGAGTTGAAGAATCTATCCCACCATGTAAAAGTTGATGAATGAAAACGATGTCTGGAAAAGATCGTCGCTTGCTGAGTAGCTGTAAGTTAATAAGCCAACCGGTCAATCTAAGGAGGAAAATTTTAAATATCCACCAATAGAAATCAACGCAGAGCAAAGTGCAGAAATCTACATTGTACAGCCTCAATTCTTCGTATGTGTTCTTCATGGTTTGGGGACCAAACCTGCCTAGCATACTCAAGCAAAAGTCGTAAGGTCATATAATAGCCCTCGTAACATAATGGTTCAAAAATACTTTAGACCAGCGTTTGACAAAGCCAAGCGCAAAATTTGCTCTATTAACAATTAAATCGATGCGGTCTCTAACGTTCAGTTCGCAATCAGAAATTACCCCTGAGTCAAGTATGGCTAAAACTCTGAGGGGCTATTATGAAAATTTTCGATTTCGATTTTTTTCGATATCGAGAAAATTCGCCTATTATGAACCTTAAAAAAAATGAAACTAAACAAACACATTGAAGCGATTTTTTCCGAATGCACTATAGAATGACCATTTAGTAGACGAATTTTGTATTTGACCGTTCGAATTTTTCCATAGATGTTGGTCATTTGTTTGTGTGAAAAATGTATTTAAAATTATTTATAAAATTATAAGGTAATACAGGGTTACAATTTTTTGGCAGATTAGGGGTGGGGGGGGGGGGGGGGTCATTTCCCAAATTTAAATTAATTTTTTTTGATTTCATCCCGTAGAACTAATGTCCTAAGTGCCGTGACTGAGATATGATATTTTCAAGTTTTTTTCAATTATCCAAATTCTCGCCTTCACAACTTTTTTGTTTGTAGTTGTAAAGGCACGAAATGACTGTTGTTGTATTCTACAATGTGATTTTATTCTAAACAAATCGTCGTTTCTATTTATAACGTTGTCTTATGTATATTGGAGTCACATCATCTTCGGAGTCTTCATCAATTGAATGGGCAGAAAACCGATACTATCCATATTCAATCTTTTATGAGTTGTTGAAATGTTTTACAAATGAAAAAAAAAATTATTTTATTTTAATTACCATTTTTAATTAATTTTTATCACACACTATAACGTAAAAATGAAATAACAAAATCACTGTCAAAACTGTTTTCTATTTTTCCCGACTTATCGAATTTTCTCGATATTGAAAAAATTTCATAAGAGGGTAAATCCGCGTCGAACCGAATTTTTTCGATATCGAATCCACGCAGAAAGAAATCCGCGATTAAAGAAATCAAATGTATGTATGAAAGGTTTTTTGAAAGATTTTTTTGGAAATCTCGGTTCAATAATCAAAGTTATACCATAGGAATAACATAGATAAACTATAAATCTTAAGCATCCCGTTTCAACAAAAAGCTGCGCTGAAAATATATTAAAAATAGGTCTATTACCACTTCTCATATCATTCAGCAGAGGGGGAAGAAATTTACTAACAGAAATCGTCGTTTAAATAATCTTCAATAGTAAACAAAGAAGATTGCCGCACGAGCTTATTGAGAAAAATATTTTTGTCTGCTTGACTTATGAAAACCGTTCGCCTCTCAAACCAAACTATGTCGTGTCGAGTAAGTAGACGATTAAAGGCGAATTTGACGTAAATTCCAATATGTATACGACACGAGTGTTGAACAAATTTACCATTTACGCGTAAGGTCATGCACCCAGGCTGCTTACAGTGTCGATTTATCAAATTATAAATCGTTTTATTAAGAAAAGTTTCTGTTTTGACATATTTCGACAAATTAATAACAAACTTAATTTTTACTGAATCATACATTATAATTAAATTTACAATAATAAATACAAAAAAACTAAAAATGGGAGTTCATTTCATTTTTATGTTTAAGATTTTCAGATTGTACACGTTCATAACATACGTTTTTATGATTGATAAATGAAAGAAATTTAATAAATCATTAAAAAATATACATATATACAAATTTTAGTCTTTATGTGTCCTAAATTATAACTCCGCATTTAACTAATTTTTCTGCTGTTTGCTGGGAATATTTTACAGTGTGTTGCGCGCGAATCGAATCTGGATAAATGGAGGCACATTAATTTCCTGGCGGTCGTACTGTGCAAAATCCGCAGCTTTTGTTGTGTTTTGAAAGGTGTACTAATTTTTGAAATATATAATGATTTTGTGATCAGGTAATTAATCAATAGTTTATGGTATACTTAATATATGTACCTAAATAAGCCTGAGAATAATAGTTTTGTTCATAAAATACTCGCACATAAATTCTAGAAACAGTGTATTGATACATTATAATGAAAAATTTATATTCAATTCTCGTGACGATCGTGACTATAAATAAATTTTGTATATGTATGTATATAAAAAAATATTGTTACGAGATACGTTTGTATACGTATATGTTTTCAATTACTCACACTGTGTAAAGCGACAAAGTTTACTTTTATTACCAGACATCATGTTAAGTTATTTTCTTACGTTTCTAATTAATGAAGCCTAAGGGTAAAAGTCTACTTTAAGTCGAATGTCTCATTCTAAATTATTTTTAAGTATGCAATTTTTTATATTCCCATAAAAAACACATAAACTCTTTATTTAATATGACAATTATCTAACATGTAGAAATACATATATACAAACCCATTGTTTTTATATTATTGGGTGTGTTATAAGAATATCTGCGCGCGTCTAATGAAGAAAGCAAAAAAAAAAACTTTGTTGGGCCACACACGATTTTTATATATAAATAATATTCATCAATAAATTTATGGATTAAGTCTACTTAAGCGTCAAATTACAAAATCGATATTATAGTTTGAAATTTATTAACATTTTGTTTTTCTCTTTCATTTCAGAAATGCAGAATGGGTCTTTACGAGGGCCGAAGGAAGTTATACTTCCAAATCCGAAATTGGTAAGTTTAGTTCAATATTGTTTATTATTTTATTCGTGCAATTCGACCAAATAGTAAAAAATCATAAATTCGTTTGATCTTAAATAAGCTACGATTCCCATGTGACCCATTGAATTCTATTTTCGAATAATGAAGCAACTGCAAAAAAAAATATTTCAAAGATATAATTTACTATAGGCATGCCTTATTGAGTGTAACTAATAGAAAGAAGAAGCCGTTTTCTGTTCATATATCAACATAGAGAATTCCTTTTGTAGTTATTTCAACCACCATCAACTGAGCAGATACTTTTATGAAATAAATTCTTTTCTATTTTGTGTATACATTCTATATGTCAATAATAATTTATACGTGACACATCTTATCTCAACGAAAAGAGGAGTATTCTTTCTGTCATCATTGAATTGGTAGCTGAACATTAAGAAAATGTTACCTTAAACGCAATAAAATAAATCTTAACTTTTATCTGATACCGTTACTATGAGATCATAAGTACAACAACTCACACGTTTTGCTATTCAAATTGTTGGAGAGTTATTTGTGTATCTAACGCGCATTATTGTATTTTACTGCACGACGCGTTTGTTGGCTGAGGCTTGTCGAGAATGCATAACAGGCTATATCTTGTCGTGCGAGCGACAAAATACTTTGGCGCTCGTTGTCTTATAATGTGAGCATTATAATACAAACGAGATTGCGATATGAATGTGGAAGTTAAATCAAAAGTGATGATATAATGAACTTTCATTATTTCATCACTTTGGATGGATTTTTATCGGTTGGATCACTTACAGCGTTATGACAATGGATTAAGCCCACGAAAGTACGTTACATACGGACATTTTATTCAATTTCGTTACAGATGTAACTCGATTTTAACCAGAACTAAAAAAATTAACTTCTATAGAGCAGCGCTGGATACAGAAACTATATTTGAGATATGTATATGCTTGTATTTTCCGGATTTTTGTCGAATGTTTTACATCGATGCCAGTGTAGCATCGTTACTACAAATCAGCAAATAATCCAGCATCGTGTGAATGCTTGGGATGAAAGACCGGCGTATGCTAATTTACCGCAACAACAAACATTGATAATACGAGTATAATTTATTTTATTGATGCTAGGTTTATAAAACCAAGTAATTTTATTTTACAAATGAAAATGGTATCGCTTATGGTTATACCAATAACGAAGACATCGATTAACCAAATGGTCGGCCTTTATCACAATGGTTTTAGGTTAAGATAAAATAAGTCCGGAAGTAAAATTTTAATCAAATCAACAGCGATTCTTTCATCTTGTTGCAGATGTACAGTCAATTGACAGAAACAAATTTTAGTACATTGTGGTTCAAAGAAAATTTCCAATACTTTTCATGAAAATTCAAAATAGAAAGCAAGTAATAGTTTAAACAGCGCCACATTAATTATAGGGAGAATTATTTATAGGCCCGATTTGCTGCGTTTTTTTGAAAAACAGTCGGGTTGTGTTCGCGATAGCTTTTTCAAAATTTGTCCAATTTAAGAATAGAAATTTAATGTTTTTTAAAATAAGAAAGCTAGATTTAACGGCAATCTAAGTATAGCAGAAAAATTCCATTCTTAAAGTTGAATGGTTTTCTTGTAACATTGTTGTTCTGTATAACTCTACATAAAATCGGAGTAGTGTAGAACTATACAGAGCAACGATATTACAAGAACACTACAGAACTTTTATAATGGATTTTTTATGTTATACTTAGATGACCATTAAATCTACTTTTTAAATTTATAAAATATTAAATTTCTATTTTTAAATTGGACAAATTTGAAAAAAGCTATCGCGAACATAACCCGACTGTTTTTCAAAAAAACGCAGCTTATTCTACTAAATTTTATACAAAAGCTCTAAAATACTCTATACGGCTATAAACTGCTACAAAACGGCTCTAAACTGCTCTGAACCGCTCTTAACCGCAATTAAATAAATTAACTAATTTCCATCAAGCAATCTTTTCAATCGTGCATCAGAGTAAGTAGATACTCTTCGTAAGTAGATACGATCGAGTGATTTTTAAACTTTTTTTTATAAATTCAAAAAATTTTTTTTGCGAAACAAAAAAAAGTTATTTAAAAAAATGGGTTTATTAAGTCTCAGTGTATTTCGCCAAGTGCCTACGATCAATAGTGGTAAAAACAACAAAATTAAGTTTCTCATTCAAAAGTGGGATGCTTCTAAAATTATTACGCATAATTTGTAATATAGTCGTAAGTTCCCTGTGGATATTTCACAGAATTTTCTGATAAAATTAATTAGTGCTTTAATAGAAAATTGCAAAAATTGGTTTTGCTATTTATCCATAAAGAAATGTATTAGCAAACGGGACCATCTTTTGTTTGTGACCAATCTGAGATGAATTGGCAATGGTATGTATAAGGTAGATCGATATCTGAAATGAATTGTATAGAATATGTCTGCTAAAAATGTGTGCCCTTAGCTAAAGCTCATATAAACAATTTTATATAAAATATAGCTGCCACCTTAAAATCTATAAAGCTCTCCAGCACATGTGTTAGTATCTCTTGTTACGATTGTTCGAACCAAACAAGTACAAAATGTTTAATTACCAATCCGATACACAAAATATTAACACCGTATACACCACAAGAGAACATAAAATGAAATGTAAATTTTTTCATCTCCCGCGATCGTTTACCTACATCGTATTTAAGGAGTATGTGATAGGATGAGAAACACCGAAGACTTGTCTTACGTGTTTCGCTTAAAACTCTGTCATGAAAAAGGAATATATATGGCATATCTCACACTTGTCGTCTAATGTGGACAGTCATTGGACGAGTTATTTGAGAAACTAATGTGACTTGTGAAAAACAAGTCGTTTTGTCAACATATAGCATTAAAAATCGACAAAAAAAATATTTTAGAAATAACAATAATTTTTACATTTAGAAAAAACTATAAGAAATAGAAATGTATAATATGTCTTTAGTAAAAAAATTATTCACATGCATGTTGACAAATCTTCAACTGGGTAGTTTTTTGGGGATACTCAATTTTTTCCAAAACAGAACTACAACCAATCACATTTTTTGAACCGGGGTATTAATTTTCGGGATTTCTAATGTACCCTGTAACATGGATATGATCCGTGACTAGGTTAGAAGTTATTTTGCATAAGAGTTGATTATTTCGCTTTTAAATTGGGTAATATGTCTCAAATTCGTGAAGAAAAACTGGGCTGATTCCCGTGACTTATCGCACGTGCTAAAAATACTTTTGAATTATTGATTTGCGGGTTATTATACGTTGTTTTTAATAATTTTATTTGTCTTCTAAAAATGTTGAAAAATTGATTAAGTTATTTCAATTTCAGTTATTTTTTTTTTTTTGATAAATAAGTTTGCCTAAAATTGGTCAAACACCCATGTTTATAAAACAGGTAAACATATTTTTATTTATTTAAATTTTAAAAATAAATAAAAAATAATGTAAAATATTACCCAGCTTACAACAAAACAAGCATAGCCACTTTTACTTTTTCCATCCCGATTAAATGTAATTTAAATTTGACAGATTTATTTGTGTTTATTACCATTTCTCAATTTTTTACTTATAGTTATTTATTTATTTTTTAAGCCATTTATCACTGCCACCATGCTTTGTTGTTTAGTGATAGATTAAAGAAGATATTCATATTAATAGTAATTAGTGAAATTTAGGCAGCGAAGATGTCAAAACACTAACGTGGTAATTTATTTTTATTACGATATTTTTTGACGCGCGCTTACAGATTACAATCTGATCTTTAACACATTTTATACTTTAGCCCGGCTAGATTATAATATTTAAAATATTGAAAGTTGAAGGTTGCTTTCTAATTTATTGGGTTGTACAAATTTTGAGGCCTCTAGTATTACAGTTGTACTTTCGTTAAACCTTAAAATAGTTCGCAAGATGGATTTAATCACATTTTCAATTTTAATACACCATGTGGTTAAGTGCTTCGGTAAAGTAAGTTTCCCACGCTCATATGTCTATTGCTCATCTTGTTGCTTGCTGTTTATATTAACACTTAATATAAGTATATTAGATATCCGCTAATTTACTACTATTTCTGTCTATGTCACGTTTAATATTCTTAATATTCGTTCATCGAGTATATTAAACTTTTATGTTTTAAATAAACCTCTAGTTTTACTGTTTGGACCACCCGTACTATGAAAAATTGAAAGATTGGTCTTCGAATTTAACCTACTTTAGATAACAATTATTTGAAATTTACTAAGCCTTATGCAGAATTTGAATGTGAAGTCCATATTACGGAAAACAAAATTATCCAAAGCAGGGGATCATTTAAGAAATTGAGAAAATTAGTCAAAGAATGAATGATTGTCTTTTCTTTTGTGAATAAGTCAGCTAGCAGGAGTTCATATCTTGATATCTACACGGTACGTCCAAATTTTTTAATTAATATTTATCCAACTAATGTTTGCCTTTTTGTTTATAATTCCGGGGCAAAAAGGTCATATTAAAATATTACAACCTACGAATGCATGTCAGATCGCTATTACAACAGAAACTCGTTATTAAACTCGGTATAAATATTTGGCGGGTTCACAAATCGCATGATGATACAGAAAATGAAGCGGCACTTGCCTCTCTACGAAAAACTCAAGCGTGTCTCTTGATTATGTATGAAAAAAAATATTTTCATTTTATATGGCATGCTTGAGCAAAACGGAAACGACTTCGAAACAATACGACGAATATGATACGAACAATGTCATCTGAAAGTCGGCTGGAAAATAACCGGAACTCGTAAGTCTTAACCATTCGCATGATCAACATAACAATACATACCAAGTGTCTGCTCTCTGCTGTACAAGCATGTATGATCAAACTGATAACTTATCTTATCGACATGAAAACCAACCACTTTGTGCTCTATGTCAGACGTCCCCGTCAATACTTTTCAATTTAAAATCTAACGATCTAGTGATATCGGCCGCTGTTCGACAAAAAATTCCTCGGAACAAACTGCACGTAATTCTGAATACGACCCGAAAATGAAACAGATCTGTATGGTTCTTATTTACAATGAAATGTGATTCCAGAACTCTCGAAAATGACTTGGAGCTAGAAATCAGTACGAGAGCTTCTTAATTTTGGTAGTATTTTTGAAAAGTACCTGAACTTTTTAATTTTTTGTTGTTCTTGAAAGATAATGCAATGATCTCTAACACGCACTAACCGAATCGAAATCATCTTGTATGGGTATGATCGATAATGGCTAATTAATTGTTAGCAAATAATAAATAATTGTAAGGATCAGTAAGTAATTGTAAGGATGCATGTGTAAATCAACGTGTAAAATTCGATGAACGAATTCGTTAAACTGGATGATGGTGTTCATATGCTCTACGACCTGCAACTGATCCAGATCCTTCAAAACCAATTTTCAATTTTGGAAATTCCAGGCTCTGTAGAACGAACGTCCCTGTTGACCAAAATTATCACGTAATTTATGAAATGTGTTTTTACAGGATGACCATTTTCGTAATAAGTTTAGATAACCAAAACGCGTTGTTGTGTTGTAACGAATACGTAAATAAAAATGGCATAGTTTTGACTTTTCATTTGTTGAAAATATTCGGGTTACCACTGCATAATAAATATTTTTTGAGCCTTTAATTGAGCCTTCGTCCCTTACCTCCTCGCCTATATAAACAAAATTAAAAGTGGAGGTTCTTGCAGCATGTTTGCAGCAATAATTTTACATGCGGCTCATGTTATATACTCACTAACACAAACGAAAATTCGAAATTAATAAAATTTTAATTTGTCATATTTAAAAACACTTGATACACAGCGCAACAACAAATACAAATAATTATGAAACTTCAAAAATTTAGCTTACTTTTGTCGTACCTGCAGATAAAAATGTGTAGGCAAACTATATTTTGATATACGGTACATACCAATTTCACTAGCTACCGCAAAATAAAATTTTGCAGCGAAATTTTTGTTTTCGTTTTCGCCTCCTTTATTTTTGTATGAAAAATTTCATTTCACGTAAGTCACGTGTCACCGCCTACGAAGAAAATGGAAAACAATTAATAAAAATAGCCCAGGTTTTCATTAGCATACCCCAATTGCTGCCAATAAGCAAATTTATATAGCCAATTCAGAGACTAAAAATTAGCAAAACAGTCTTCTTAGGCTCCAGCCACTATTACGTCTCAAGTGACATCAATTGTTGACGAAAACTGTCGGGTTTATTTGAAATGGCGGCTCGAAAATAATCACAAAAACAAAAAATTAGAAGAGTCAGGAACCAAAACAATACTACAGAACCTATTTCTGTAGACGGGATTTCAATTCCAGAAATATTAAAATATGTCGATGAAGAGCTGTTCATATAATCGGAAAAGGATTTCAATGGTGCGAAAAATATTAATTTGGCAATGTGGGTATCCTGGAGGAATTGGCAAAATGCGATATTTAGTACTTTTGTACTTTTTCTATTTTCCCAAATATTATGGAGGTGAATGAATGGTTTTCCTCTAAGTATGGAGACACATTACAGATTTCAGTTTATGCGAGGATAATAAAAAGTTTAGCCTTGTTACCACCATCGGAGATTCCAGTTTACTTCGACGAATTGGAATTGTATCCCGATTTCGATAAAAACTTTGTTTCAAGTAGATAGAACTCAGTTAAAAGTAATTCCCCAATATCCTACAGAGTTTTGGACAGTTTCAGATTTAGTATCTGAAATTTTACCTCGAACACAAAATGCTGTTGAAGCGTGCCACAGTCAACGTTTAAAGGTTATTTCTGGTAATTTTCATTCATTATCAATCAATAAAAGTTTTAGGAAGTGAGCATTACATTTAGGAGTAGAGGCCAAAATTCGGAGAGAATACGTTTTAAAAGAAAAACGAATCAAAAAAAGTCTTTCAAAATAATTAAATGGTCGAAAATTATGAAACTGTTAAAACGTGTATACAATTATTAAAAGGCGTTCAGGGAACCGTATTGGTCACCTCAAGAGTTGTGGTTTGTCTGATCTATCTATAAACACGGTCGCGGACCCGTGTATATATGTATTTAGCTCGCCCGTTATAAAACTTGAAACATCCATAAAAATTGTGAAATTTCTGACATCTATAAAACATATTAAAATTGATCATAATTATATCCCGTTTGCTATAGACCCCGTATATTAAATAATCTATTTGAAAATGTTGTTGAGACCCGTTAGACATAAATGCTCAATTTTTAAATATAATTTTTAATAGAACGAATCTCACAAATATACTTTATACACTACTACAGAAACTGTAGATATTTCTAGATTGGAAAATAAAATCAAATTGGAAAAATAACAAATTTAACAGTGTAATTGTTTAATCATTTTTTAGCAATTTCGTTATCATTTAATTCTGAACAGCACGAACTTACCATCTTTGTTTATTACCTTAATATTAACGTTACCACACTGAGAAAAATTTTGGTTTGTAAAATTAAAAAACGAAGTTTTTATTTTCTAAAAGTTATAAATTTTTTTGATTTTGTAAAATGATTTATATAAAATACTTTTTAAATTTAAAAAGTTTATTTATTTAAACAGAATAATTTATTTCAAAAGAAGAGTTCTAGCATTTTAAAACAATTTTTTTGATAATAATGACAACTTATGAAAATGTTTATATTTATTGTTTTGCCAGAAATTCCGTTGTTTTATTTATCAATTCGTCTATATTTTATTTTTTATTTTAAAGTGTTTTCGGCTATTTATATAATTCGATATGTTCTTGTGTTATACTAAAGGTATGAAGGTTTGATTTTCCGCAGTTTGGTCGTTGCAACCTGATAAGTAGACCAACTTTTTATAAGTACGAAACCAAACTACCAATTCAACTTGAGGAGATACTCACTCATTATATTTTTTTAAGGGTCGTGTGTATTTTTACACAATGGCCGTGGGGGTTAAAAATTGGGGAGGGGAAGTTACATGGTATGACTTATGAGTGATCACAATACACATACTAATTACTACAGTCTGTCATTCAATTACAAAAACAGCAAATTCCAATATGGCGGAGATCGTGATGGTAAATTGGTAAAACGACGATTTAGTAAGAGGAAAAAATTAGGGGAACTTGATATAACGTGAATAAAGTGATCATGGATTATAATTCACACAAAATTAATAAATTAAAAGAGACCTTTTATTTATAAAATAGTTTTATTAACTTTTTTTTTTCTCTTCCTGCTATTATCTATTATTCTAGCGTTAAGTTGTTTCATTCTAAAATACATGCGTGAACGAAAAAATATTTCCTTTATGTTTTGATCAGAAGGAACATTACACGACAGATTTAATAGTGTTTTTATGTATTTTGAGCAAAAGATTATTTCGTCGCCGTTAAATTTTTTAAAAATCTCCTCGAGTTACAACATTTCTTCCATCATCTTTTCGGTCGGCTTTTGAAGACCACCTTCGGTTAACTGGTTTGTCCAAGTAAAAGAAGTATCTTCAGGAGTATTAACCACATACTTGCTCACTACTAATTCTGGATTTTTAAGTCTGTGGCAAATATACCCTGCCAAATGTTCCAACCTGTCATACCGGAGGGATTCGAGTTCGTCTTTTACTTCAGCTTCATCTGTTGTATTTATTTCAGTGGTTAACGTTCTGAACACCCTTCTGTTTAAATCGTCAACTGTTTCTAAATCCGGTGTGTCGTCTACCATCGTATTGCCGTTTAGCGATAAGCTACCCTCATTTCTGCCCAGAATGTACGAGCAAAGCCTATACATGAACTCTTGACGATCCGGATGATCATGTAAACCACCTTTTGCTCGAATTACTCCAAAAAAGTTCTACCTCTGTTTGTTTGTGTATACCTTTTTGAAATTGCATCATACTTGATTTTCCTTTCACGCGCATTTTTAACATTACTTCTGTCATTTGCTCAACAATATCGAATTGAATTGACTCTGAAAGTCCAACTGCTTGTACACGTTGCCGACTGTCTTTGTAAGGCACTCGGACATTAAGCCAATCAAACCAGGCATTAACCTAAATGAGATAATTAAAGTTGTATAAAGTAAAATTGCAAACAAATTATTTAAAATATATTTACCTGTTTGAAAAATTGAGCGCACTTGAGCCAACTCCCTGAGGTAAGATCACCCAAACTGCCAGCACGCGAAATAGCACTGGAGACAGTGTGTGTAAAAAGCTTAGTCGCAAGCTTTACTTTTTGGCGTTCAGCACCTCTGACAGTGAAATTTGCTGCGGATATTTTAAATGCCACACTAAGGTCCGATTTGTCGTTGGTTTTCGAAATCAGTTCTTCAATGATACTTTTATTGATGACTTCTCCATCAATTTCGAAACCATCACTATCCACAAAATGATTTCTCACCAGCTTAATCAAATGTGGCACATCAGCGAACACAAAAATTTTTTTACTGTTGTCAAGATTTGAAATAAAAGGTATTATTACCGTTACACATAATTCTCGTAACAGTCCTTGATTCGAACCCCCAAGATCACACACTATTGCTACTACGTGAAATCCACATTCTTCAATAGTATTTACAATTCCGAAAAGAATATCCTTCGTCATTTTTTGGTCAAATTCATAATAAATAGGCTGTTTCCAACTTCCAAACAGACCTCGTAGCATTACGACCTGAACATACCTGGCAGCAGTAAGGGTTTGATCCTTCGACTTATCATACACCATTTTTTCCTTCACCTTCATTTCGTCCAAAGAAAGAACATATACTTTTTCAATGGCTGTCATGACAACTTTCTTCATTATGTTAAGTATGCATTGTAAGACACCAGGGTACACTTCTATTTTAGCGCACCACTTTTTTAGGGTTATAACTGCTGGAAGTGGGAATCGCTTTTTTAGCAGCAATCGATATGCTCTTGGGATAGCAGCATGTATAGTAATTGCATTGGCTATATCGTCGGTTGCCCATTTAGCACGCTTCTCTGGGCATTCCAATTTTTGTAGTTGGCCTTTGGTAAACAAATGATCAATGGAATCAATTATTTGTTTTTGTTTCCAGCATTGCGCCCGCAACTTAACTACCTCTTTTTGCAATCTAAAAAAACAGCAAATTGTTAGCCTTTACGTATTAATTTTACAATTATATTTTGCTTACTGCGAGTATGAAACGGTATCTGTATCGGTACCGCAATCGATCTTAAAAATTTCAGTCGGCTCTGTCTCTATATCCATGATTTCGGCTTCTACAACTGACGAACCAATGGAAATGGTTTTTGATGTCGATGCTTGGTCGACGACGGAGTGAGTTGTGGATTCTATTGCTGAGAAAACCGGGTCATCAGCGATTTGGGTTACAGTTGCACTATAAAAAATATTCAAATGAAAATACCGTCGTTATATATCATACTACTGTATACCATATCACTGTATCATTGCGTAGTGTTGATAAATCAATCTGATTTTGCATACGTAACAGAAGCGATGGAACAGCATTTCTTTTCACTTGTCGCTTTACTGATATGTTGAATTGTGAAAACACGCAGGATTTGGCATGATGAAATCATCTGGCTTAAAATGTGTCGAACATATTCGAGCACTTTTAGTGTTAAATTTGTCTTTCCTTCTGGTCAAAAATACCCACTGTTTACATAAATTGTTGTCCTTTGGAAATACATGAAATGATATATCTCTATCAAAATTTGGACTACTATTATCCACAATACAACCAAATACTGCACACCTCATTATTAAATTTAATAAATTTGATTAATCAAATTTACACAAACTAAATTTTATTTTCACTCAAAACACTCAAAAATCACAAAAAATCATATGGAACACCAAGAAATAACTATTGTTTATATCACGATATGCGCCATATTGAATTTAATATGACAGATGCGCGAAAATGAAACAAAATGAAATCGTTGAGTATATTACCTGTAGTATGTGTATTGTGATGAGTGATGACCTCTTTGTTTTTGCTGACTTGAACAGTCGCAAACATTGTGAATGTCATTGTATTTGTAGTGTATGACTACAGATTACTTTGATGTAATAAAATTGTGTGACATAATTGTTAAAAAATAGTTATTTAAAAATTAAAATAAATCTTTTAAAACTAACCATTAGTTTTTTATTCTTAAAATACAATCTCTTAAAATTTAAGAAAAGTATTTGACAAAAGTAAGGAAAGTATTTTTGAAAAAAAAAACATTTTTTTATTTTTGTAAACAAATTTGGTGAAAAAATATATTTTAAAAATAAAAAGATTATCCTTTTGATTTTAAAAACGAGACTTTTCGCCTAAAAAATATATGCATATTTTTTATTTTTACTGGTTTTTTTTCTCAGTGCATGTTTAGTCTTAGGCAGAAGTGATCACCACCCTAGCACTGCTTCTACCCTGAAGCTCTTGGTTCATGAACTGTACTAAAACCTTGTCCTAGGTATTCAAATTGCTTAAATTTTCTGCAAATGTAGGGTGTTTGTGGGGTGTTAGAAAATGTTATCAACATTTAAAACTTCAAAGAGCCTGCCTTACTTTTCAAATGTCACGTAATCATTATGTTGTATATCATTATCCTATCTTTATATATATAATTCTTCGGTACGTGTGTGTGACTGAACTCTTCCTAAATGGCTGGGCCGGTTTTAATGAAATTTTATGTGTAAGTTGGAGTGGGTTCCTGGATGGTTTAGATTCACAATTGGACCCGGTAGGTGGCACTGCGATTGGGTTATAGAATTCTTTTTTGAAGAAAATTGATTTTTTTTATATTTTTAAGATTATTCATTCACATATTAATACATGTAATCTCAAAACTTTCTATGAATAATTAATAGTTATGTTTGTGTACCATAGGTGGCGCTGATTTCAAATTCTGTGGTGTTTGACGTACCCATCAATACATGCGCAAATCACTTGCGTCGTAGCTTGGCGTAGTTTTGATATTTAAATTTCTGTTCGCTGTGTTTTGATATTCCATGTATCATATTTGCGTGCATATTGAATGTATTATTCATCGACAAAACATATTGATATAACGTTTTAAATCATAAATGAAGTGCACTTAAACACTTACATTGAAAAAAATGTGTAAGGAGCAATGTTGAAGAGAACATTTTATATATGATCGTCTATGAATTTCAATTACATACATGTGCATTCAATAACAATCAATCTAACCTACTCTTCTGCATCGCATTTGGACCACGATCAAGATCCCAATATCGATTTTTCGACACAAATATATAACTATTAATAAAGATTGCATTAATAAAGATTGCAGATATTTGCGTTTCGGTATGCCTACGCCTAACCGCCCAGCAACAGACATCATTTACTGCGATGTTCAGTGCAAACAACAGTTTGATGCGGCCCCTTTGACTCCTTTTATTGCAAATAATGAGCAAGCGCCCACTGCTGAACAAAAAGCGGTTTCTTTTTTTGGACACACCTGGCGACACTGGCAAAAAACTCCTCATTTCACTGATACTTGCGCGCATTCGCTCACAAAATCATAATGCATTGGCAATTGCTTCATCTGACATTTGCTTGATGGTGGAAGGACTGCACATTCAGCACTCAAGTTGCCATTGAACACCAGTTGCCAATTTGAGACGCAATGTACAACATAGAAAAGCATTTCGGCACGGCTAAAGTTTTGAAATTGTGCAAAATTATTATCTAGGATGAATGCACTATGATATGACTGATACACTGAAAAAAATAATCGGTGATATTCACAAAAAAAGCGGAGTAATATTTAATGAAAAATGATTAAAAATTCAGCCACACAAGCGCTTTGTATTTACTGCGATTTTAGCAAATCAATTATTACAACTTGTTGAGTAAATTTTATTATTTTTATTTCACGGTGGATAAGCAATATTTGTTATTGCTTTTATATATTTACTCTGCAGTTTGTAAAATAATTTAGAAATTCTTTACAGAGCGCATGGTAAATAATGATTGCAAAGTGGATAATGGTTTACAATGCATTTTAAAATTTGCGGATTGAGGAAACTGCAGCGCCTTAATATTTACTCTCCACAGAAGCAAATACTCGAAACTTCTAGATTGGAGGAGACAGAATTTAATATTTAACATATTAAAAACCAATTTTAATGAAACACATTCTTTATAATTAATCTTTTTTATTCACTTTTCACAAAAGGCCATCGATTTTTCTTAAAATAAAGATGATAATTAATTACATCTGTGGATCGACAATAAACTTACGTGTGCATTTTGATCAAACATATTTTTTCTTTATACAGTATTAAAAGATATTGAATTGTTGTAATGTTGCTAATAATTAAATTCTCCTCAGATGAGTAACCATTTAATGTGGAACTGAGTTGGTCCGGTCCTCTTAAGTTGCTTTATAAAATTCTGAAATTAAAACAAGAAAGCAACAAATATAAGTAAAGCCACATAAAGTATTGTAAATTTAATTTGGGTTTACCATATATCGTTTCAGCACTTCTATGGTTTAATGCTGAAGGTTATAGCGGTCATTTCTGCGACGCGAAGTAAGGTTACAAAAAGCTGCAAATGAAGGATAAAAATAGATATAATTTATATTTTATTTTATTTTATTTATTTTATTTTTAAATAATTACCATTTTTCGCAACAAATCTGGAAACTATAGACGAACTGGCATTTTTGTGGCAATTTGTGTACTGCTTTAAATTCACTTTAAGACTAATTTTTGTTTGAAATTTTAAATAAAATTTGGAGAACAAAATGCCGGGTCAATGCCAAAGTCGGGTAGAATAAATGATTTGATTGGTTATAATCTCCCCGCAAAAATTGTTTTACAAAGTGCAAAGTAAATTTTGAATAGTATTTGAACATTTTAAAAACACTTTGCAATTTATTCTCAACGAAAAAGACAATTTTTTTCATTTTTAATATGTTTGCATTGAAAATGATATATTCAAATTGCGCAGCTAAAATTTACCTAGCAGCATTGTAATATCATTAATTTAATTTGTTATCAGACGGTGCTCAGCAATAATTTTAATATTTAAAAATGCACTGTAAATATTGCACTGCAAATTTTACAAGGCTCGTATTTAATTAAGGCATTATTGGTAATAATTGCAAATTTGGGTTTACACAGCAAAATGTGTAAATACCTCCGCGCTATTTTTTTCAGTGTAAGCATTCACTTGAAGCACTCGATAGAACGATAAAGGATCTCCACTATAATACCAGTTTCGCTCTACTGTTGCTGTTCGGCGATTTCAGACAGACGTTACCGGCCATTCTACAGATAGAAACGAAATCCAATAGAAACGAAACAAACATTATTTCTTTTAGTTTAAAGATTCAACATTTATTTAAATACCTTACTTTTTTACATTAATAAGAATATGCGACTGTCATGGAAATGGTTTGAGTTTTTTCTTTGTTTGCTATTATTTATTCAAAATGAATATCATCCAAATTTGCATCATATGTCATTGGTAAGGCATCACATTCCTCTGCTACTCGCAGTCCACCTTCGATGTACATATTTGGGTCAGTGGATTCAGAGCGTAGAAGCGTCCATTTTCATGAGTGGCCACATCTTCAGTCGTCTGTAGATCCATTATGAGCTCACCGACCAACTGAGTTGATAATCACAACCGTCAGACATTTACACACATGCAACAACAGCAACATCTTTTTTGCAATCACATTATTATACTTACCGCCAATCTCACGAAAAGTACCGCTTTTTTCGCAAAATATGTCAATCACACCAAACATCGTCCGGCCGTGACACGAGAATTGAACGGCACAGAATAGGAGAATTGCACTCATTTTTTATTTTATTTTGGGCAACAGCAAATCACACAATAATGAAGCGGAAAGATTGAAATGTCTAGCTCATTGTCAAATGCCACTTAGTATATAGTATATCGAAAATTCGAATATCGAACAAAAGTTTGCTGAGCCCGCTAATAGCAGGCAAGCCAACGTTCGCGCAGGACAACGTCTGTTGGGTCCGCTAGTATGGTTATAAATACTTTGGCCTGACATGAGTAACGAAATCTATTATCCTCCAACAAAATCCGTTAAACTTACGAACATTTCTTTTCATAAAAATCAATTGATTTATTTTTTTCACAGTGAGCTACGAGTATTACTTTTACTTAAGTATTCACATATTGAAATGCCATCGAGCGACAACAAACCGTATACACGCACATAAGATATAACATTAGACCAAAACAGATGAAATACCTTTAAAATTTTAAAGCATTAGTTTGATTGATTGATTCATTGGAATAAATTGATTTTTGCGCTCTTTCGTTTGAAATATTTAGTCTAATCCGCGATTTCTTTGTATGAATTGAATATATTTAAAGAGATGATAGATTACGGGAAATATATGGAGCATTAATATTTATGGAGTTAATTATGATAAATGTTTTATGTGTATACATATTTATATATTTAGATGAACGATAACCGGGCCAAAACGTTGCGCAAAATTCATGTCAATATCGTATAATTTATCCAAGAGTTTTAACTTTTGACGTATACAGCACATATAAAATAACAATATTATAAAATTTTCGCGCGGGATCAATGAATTGTTATATCCCCTGTAAGCTATAAATAAAAAAAAATAAAATTAAAATTAATGATGAGTTTTAAAAATAACAAGACGGGGATCAATATTTTATTGTAAATTTCATATCCTCAATATTCTTCTGCAAAATAAGAAAACGTGATCACGTATTATATGCGATTGTAATCATTATTATTATTATTATTTATTGGGAATTAAGATTATTGGATTAGGAATTTTTTTATATATGCATACATTAAATATGTAATACCATAAATTATATTTTGCACACATAACTTTGCACTGACATTGATGAATTTTGTTGCCAATGCAAAACACAAAACGAAAGATGTAAATCATAAGCGACGAACCTTTTTCTCCAATCGTATATAGATCGACCATGATATTTATTTTCGAAATGTAATCGAAATGATTATCTATTGTTGTACTAATATTTATATGGACAAAAAATTGTGTTACATTAAGTTAAAGAATAAACGAAAGATCACATAATAAAAATCTCAGCATGAAACATTATGTTATATGTTGTTTATATACTCACGTATGTTCGTATATATATGTTTTATATAAACATGTAAAGCCGCGATGATTTTAACATATTTATCAACGGCGTCTGCTAAACTGTGAACACATTGCTCGTCTCAAACATTAATTTTTTTAAATTATGTATACATTTCAAAACCAATTTCTCAAAATATTTTCTTATAATAATTAAAAATGTACGACCTCATCTACCTTTATATATAATAACGTATAAGTCTCTCTCGAAAAAAGTAAATTCGTGACGTTTCTGATAAATCGTTTTTCATTACAAATCTTACATACAAGAATTTAATTGGTCGAGAAGTATGCGGCTCAGCCAAGGTTAAAATTAATTTATTTTCAAAATATACGGCGGACACTGTATATTACATATTTTATCCACTGTAGCACAAAAGTATACCGTAATAGTGTCTATATATGATACCTTTTTGTTTTAGTTTGAATAATGAAAAATTTAAATCGATTGACATTGATCGCTAGATTCTTGGATTATGCTGTGTTCTTCTTAATTTACAAAAAAGTAACAAATAACAGCAACCACAACAACAGTGTTATATCTTATATATATATACAACAATAAGTACTTTTTGTTTTCGTATTTTTTAAATTGATTTTTATTTATTTATATTTAAAAATATAAAAATTTAACAAAAGAATAATAAATTATTTTCTTAGATGGAATATTTTATATACCTACAGACATATAACTACGATATTAAATAATAATGGGTGGCGAAAAAATATTTTTATTCAAAAAAGGTGAGAAATAGGCGAACGTGTTTATAATCGGAAACCACTCCCACACCGCAATTTTCAGCTAATGAAATACACGACAAACTCGAATGAGACACCCTGTTCATTCATAAAAAAATGGTTTAAGGAAAAGTAAAATACAGAAAAAAATTATATTCTTTAAGAAAAATATGTAAAATAAAAATTACGTTGAAGATCAATGAACTTGATTGTTTGTTTTCTATATAGTGATTATCGTGAAATTGATAGTTGAAATTAGATTGATTACAATGTAGAGACCAGTTGAACGTATATGTATATTATTTTACCGTCTTCCGTTTTAAGTATGGTACGTGTATACCTAAGTAATAGCGAAAGTACCTAAATAATAAAAATACGATTGTTTGTTTACGGTCCAATAAATGGATTTCCTTCATCACACAAAAAATGTAAACAAATTTGTTAGAATTTTTATTGATTTTCTATAAAGTACCTTTCACCCGACATATACAATTACAAAATTAGGTTTGAAAGTTATTAGAGTGGATACAAACAAGAGCGTTATTGTTTGGAAGTAGGTACATGAAATAATATTTGTTTCTTTGGAAGCATGTCGAATTTGAGCGCGCGTGATCCATTGCTGTATATGTACAAGGCATTATCAAGTTCGTGCATATATCTTCGATTATGTAAAACGCACGCTAAAATGATGCCAAATGCTAGGTTTATATCACTATATATGTATAAGGTTAAAGAACTGTGTTTTGAATTATGTATTTGGGATCAAGGTATAGTTATAACATTACCAAATCAAAATTAGGAAATTAAAATACGCTAAACTTGAAATATCGTATTTCAAAATAACAAATTGAAGTATTGAAATAATTAACAAGTTTCTCGGCATTGAAATTACTATTTATGAAGCAGTCTTATATGTTAAGTAAATTATAAAATGTGATCGACGTTTTATTTTAAATGTGTTTCAGGGTAGTCCGATTTATAGATATGCTATACCAGGCTGCATATAGTCAGCCAGCGAAGTTTGTATTGACGGACCTACTTTTTTAAGTCCAAATGATAATTTAGTTTAGGATGGAAATTAAAGTTTATGATTTGACAGCATTTTATCGACAAATAATAATAATAATTCTGAACGGCCTCTCCCTACCCCAAACAGTAATGCATATTTGACAACCAATTAGTAAGAGGCATATAGAAGTTTCTTCAAGCAATACTTGCTAATGTTGTAGTCAAAATGATTAAAATTAGTTTTACTTTAACGCGGAGTTCTAGCAATTTCCCGGAATTTTGAGGTCACTTAGAAGCATATTCGGCTACCAAGATCAATTCAAGACGCTAGAATCGTAGTCATCACTGAGCCTATGGACACTCTCATCTTCACTCATGAGTTCTGAGTCTCTAGAACACCACCATCGATGGTTAATTGCAAATAAACTACTATATCGAAGCTTAGCCAAGATATTACAATGATTTCTTAACGAAGTGATAACAGAGTTGGATTTTGTAAACGGCGACGATAGTGTGCATCGTCCGTTACTAGAAATTTAACCAATCGGGCGGTCATCTGTGGCCAGCTAGTTCTCAGGGAAAGGGCGTGGGGTTTCCCGAAGTATGATTGAGTATTGATAGACCGCTATGATAGAAATGAGGGACATAATTTAAGAACGGAGATATTATAAGGAAGAGTACTAGGCTTAGGGAAGCAACTTATCAAATTTAAATTATCGACCTTACCTCTATCTTACTCTAAAAGCTTTCAGTTTTCTCATTATGCAATTATCAGAACTGATGAAACGAAAACAAACATTTGAATGAAAATGAAAGAAAAGAAAACCGATAAGAAACGACAGAAAATCAGAAGACGTTTTGTGAAACTGAAAGAAAATATTATGGAAATAAAAACAGAAACTTTTTGCATAATTTAAAAATAATCCAAACGAATATTAGATTTTATTAAAGTATAAAAATTTAATTGATTACGTGAAAGAACTTAATTGAAATTAACTATTTTAATCAATGAATTTTAATTTAATACTAAATAGGTTTACCATGTCAAAAAACTATAATTCTAACTAAGTCCAAACAATGTCAAGAAAAATTATAAAAAAAACTATAACTACGAGGGCAAATCAATATATTCGTAGTATTGGTATGTCATTATGGAGTGAATGAGAAAACCATATTTTTTTTTGTTTATTTTTCAACTACAAGAAACATCTAGAAACAACTTTTGTTTTATTTGGTTTAATTTATTTCTGGACGTCAATTTTCCAATACGTGTTTAGACAAAAGTAGAAAATGAATAAAATTGAATACCGTGCGGTAATTAAATTTTTTTGTAAAGATGAAAAAAACGCTAAATTTATTTTTGATTATACGTCAAAAGTTTATGGTGAATGTGGACCAAAATATTCTACAGTAACGGAGTAGGTTAAATTATTCAAAAGTGGCAGAGAATTGCTAGAAGATGAAATTTTTCACGCATGAAAACGTTATTTTGGCAGAAAATTTTGTATTAGAGGACCACCGTGTAAATATTGCAGAATTACCGAGAAAGCTCATAGGCTTTCTTTTGGTACCACATTTTCAATTCTGAATGATCATCTTTATCTTTCAAAAGTTAGTGCAAGGTAGGTTCCCCGTTTGCTAACCCCGGAACAGAAAAAAATTCGTGTCGAAATTTCAAGCAATATTTTAAATATGAAAGAAAATGATCCTGATAATTTCATAAATAGTATCGTGACGGGCGACGAAACATGGATTCATCATTGGGATCCGGAATCCAAACAAGAATCTATGCCGTGGAAAAAATGTGATGAACCTCCCCCTAAGAAGTTTAAGACTCAACAGTCAGCTGGGAAGGTTATGGCCACAATTTTCTGGGACGCAGAAGAAATTTTGTTAATTGATTATATGCCACAAAAGATCACTATTAAGACAACTATTATGCGGAAATTTTATACAAATTGAACGCTGCCATCCGGGAGAAACGGCATGGTAAAGTTCGAAGTAAGATTTTACTTCTCCACGACAACGCGCCTGTTCATAAGGCTAAAATTGCATAAACTGCTCTGTGTGAATGCGGCTTTGAAGAAATCCCTTACTCATCCTATAGTCCAGATTTGGCCCCTAGTGATTTTTTTTCTGTTTCCAAATTTAAAAAAACCGTTAAGGGGCCGAAAATTCAAAAATAATGATGAAGTCATGCTCGCTACTGAAGGTTATTTTGAAGAGCAAAACAAAACTTTTTTTTTCGATGGTTTAAATAAATTATTTGAAAGAGGTGATAAATGCATTAATGTTGGAGGAGATTACTTGGAAAAATAAAAATAAAATTTCTCTAAATATATAGCTCTTTTGTATCAATGCTACGAATATATTGATTTGCCCTCGTAAGTGCTAAAATAATAGCAAATTTATATAATAAACATAAAATTCTTACATAAATTTTAATATTGCTGCGGCCGAAATATTTTTACACTGGTGATTGATGCGACGCCAAGATGCATGTTGATTGTAGTGGTATTTTCGAAGATGGCATCATAAATGCTATTAATGCACCAGTTAATTAATTATTTTACACTTGTATCCAATATTAAAGTTTTCCTATTATCATTTCAAAAAATTATTATTATTTATTTAGTATTTGTTATTACTATTTATGCAAATTATTTTAACTATGGTGAAAAATTCTTCAACTCACAAATTCACTCTATGAAGCCTTATGTCATTGACTTATGTCAATGTTTGAATTTTATGATTTTTATGTTTTGAATGTGTAGTCTTGATTAAAACAATCATTTTGAGACATTTAATTTTTTTGGTTGTTTTTCTTGTTAAAGATACAGGGTGTCAAAATTTGAGAAAAGTGATAATCATGGTATTGTATTTATCGCAATAAAAAGAAAAAAATAATTGTCCGATAATTATGATTTTGGACTCATTTTAAAGGTAAGTTAATAAGGATTTATAAAAAAAATATAAAAATAGTATATTGTTTAATTCCTTCTTCTCTAAATTTCCCGCCAAAATGTTCTTTTTAAATTTTCTCAAAAACCTATTTTTTTCTAGAATTCGGCAATTAATATTTTACAACATATCAAAAAACTAGAATCCCGTTATTTTTTGTTTTCTTGCAAAATGCGTTTTAGTAAGAGCAGTATTTCAGTTTGATATGGAAAAACTGTATTTCAGTGGATATTTCTCAATGTTTTGAAATTGTTTACAAAAAGGATAGTTCAGTTAAATTATTAATAATTATTATTCAAATTTAATTGCATATACATATTTAAAATTTCAAACCCAAATTCTTTTGATAATTTTATTTTATTGTTTAACATTAAATCTTATTCAAATTAAAAAATACAATTTAAAAGAACATAATCGTCAGAACTAGAATATTTTTTACAATTCAAATAGCCATCCTCTGTTGGAATAACTGCATGGAAACCGTGAGTTCCTTTTACTTTTTCAAACCTAGTTGCAAGTTTGATTTGCTTGGATTTATATTCTGCGTCTGAACAAAATCCAAAATTGATATCTATCTTCAACGTTTTAGCCCATTTAAATAATTCATCTGCATTGGTTATTGTACTGCTGTATTCCATTGTGAGACTACCTCTGGATGCCATTCTTTTGATGGTACCTCCTACTCTATCACATGGACCTTTTCCATGAGCTGTTGCATGGAAATGCCATTCACAATCAACTCCAAAATCCTCTTTGTGTTTTAAGATGTTCTTAAAATTTTTTTATTTTTATAATGCATGACTTACCTTCAAAATGAGCCCAATATCATAATTATCGGACAATTATTTTTCTTTTTATTGACATCTATACAACATTATGATTATCGTTTTTCTCAAAATTTGACACCTTATATCTTTAACAACAACAACAACAACAACAAATTAAGTATTCCAATTTTTTTTTTCAATCAAAGCTACACATTCAAAACAAAAAAATCATAAAATTAAAACATGACTTACAAAAATTTGTGATTTCACGTATTTTTCACCCTATGTATTTATTCGTCTATACATTCACCATAATTGAACATATATGAGCTTAACTGTAGTAATTATTTAGTTTTGGTTATTTTAAGACCAATATTGACAACTGTATGTCTTGCACCCGGTTAAATATGGTCGTTGTCGCTGTATGTTTTAAACCCATCCGTCTTTCCAGGTTAAATAGCGTATAAACTTCTTTTGAATTTTCTCAATATTCTGGATATGATCTTCGTAGAACGGACACCACACATTTTCATACTGCAGCATATTCTAGCTGGGATCGAACGTAGGCGCAATACAGGATCTTAATTGTTTCCACATCAAAATTGTCACCCGTCCGACGCTTGACAAAACCGAGCATGGAGTTCGCCTTAGCGATGCACAGCTCAATGTGCTTAGTAAAGCTCATGTTTTCATCGACATTAACCCCTAGGTCTTTAGTCTCAAGTACTACCTGAAGATGTACACCACATTTTTGGTTTAGTTATTATTTTGTTTTTTTAATTCACAAAGAAAATTTCAGTCATGTGGTTCACAACGTGCACTCAGATCAAATTCCAGTCCAACAGTTCGTTTTCTAGTTTACTTTTTGTTACACTGACTTAACATTTTATATACAACTGTAAAAGTCCATATTATACTAGATTTTTGCAGACACTTGGCATTTATTTTCAAAATTTTAATTAATTAGATTAAGATTACTTTAGTTTTTATAATCACAACTTCAAAATCCGTTTTCACTTGTATCACTATTTTCGCACATACAGTTCATACAGGCGGCGAAATCCCTTCATGGGATGGTAAAACCAGAGAGAGAGAGAGAGAGAGTTCATACAGTTCACATTTAGGTTTATTAACCATACATTAGGTTTATCAACACAAACAGTATTATATTATTAACTTAAGGTTTATAATTTTTAACTTAAATTTAAGAACAATTTTTATTTTATGAATTCTCACATAACTTAATTTTGAACTAAAAATTCAATAAATTTTATATCAGAATCACTAAACATTTAAATTTAAGATCTTTAAAGTTTCTTTTAAGTTTCACTCAAACATAATTATGCACAAAATACCCGAAGTTTAAGATAAAAATTCAGAACAGAAATTAATAACTGACTATCTTCCATGCATCCAAATTAGCTAATTTATAGAAAAAGTTTTATGTAATAAACGATCACCCCACTCCGAAATATTGAACGGCATATTCAAGTTTTGTGTTCTCCTGCAGATGTTATGTACTCGTATTAGTGTAGTTACTGATATGATCATCAATAACAAGAGTTCAAATAATTTCTTAGGGCTATGAACCAGAATTGTTCTTGTAACCGATCACAGATAGTGGTTGTAACAACTTTGTCTACTCGACGTTATCCTCATTGGAGGCCGCTCCAAGAGGAACACAGTGAACATCTCGAGTCAGAACAGAAGAAACTTCTCTCGACCCAAAGATTGCACAAAATCAAAAAGGTCCAGCGTTATCTAGTCGCTGCCATTCTTTTGACACATCCGTTAATAAATAATAAAGCTCTCCCCTTCGGAAATGAAATACTTTATTTTCGATAGAGAACTTCTTGCTATGTATTTAGCATTCAAACACTTTCGCAATTTCGTTGAAAGCCAAAAGTTTCCTATATTTATCATCCATAAACTCCTCACAACAACTATTGCGTTTTTTTTTTTTTTTTATTGGTAACTATGCGATCTGTTTTGGGGCTCAAGGCTCACCCTGCTCTTCCGCGGTTATGCTTTTTACGTCCTTACTTTACGCCTTCCGGCCAACTCGAGGACGTACGGCTATAGGACCGATTTAAGACCATCTGCACATTGCAAGCTCCATGCCAGCCTATACCGGCATGGAAGATGGGTCGGCCCGTGCAAAACCCATGGGCCGACCCATCTTCCATGCCGGTATAGGCTGGCATGGAGCTTGCAATGTGCAGATGGTCTTAAATCGGTCCTATAGCCGTACGTCCTCGAGTTGGCCGGAAGGCGTAAAGTAAGGACGTAAAAAGCATAACCGCGGAAGAGCAGGGTGAGCCTTGAGCCCCAAAACAGATCGCATAGTTACCAATAAAAAAAAAAAAAAACTATTGCGTCAAAGAGAGTCCCGGCAATTACGACATCTCGATAATATTGTCCAATTCACTATCAACATTCATCACATTGTGTAAACCAAAAGTGGTGAGCGACTGTTTGTCTCGTTCTGGTGATACACTTCTGATAAAACTCAGCGCCTTCTCTTTCGACATGAAGGAATTACTTGTCCAGTAGGAATGCGACGACGAATTGCAAAAATTGATTTCGGCACGCACCACGAAATCAAGCGTAAACTTGCAACCAATCGGGTTACCATAAGCAAGCAGCAAATTTGGTGCAAGACTTCTACAGGCGTATCCTTCGATAGCAGGGTAAGTAGAGCACTTGATTTGCTTTTCGAAGGACTCGGGTTCACTTCCCGGTGGTGACCAGATAAAATGTTACGACTGGACGCATAAGAGACGCAAAAAGTTCTGGAAAACTGTTCACACGTATTCGTGCGTGTGGATAGAATTGGAGGTCCGCTGAGTACACTATATTCTGAACCACATTCAGGTACTTTCAAATTGCGCATTCTTTGTTGTACGGATATCGGCGGAAAATCAATAACAATTGTCATCGACAGGCTTAAACTAGCATATGGAATACTTGTGGTAAATCCAGTCGAAAATCGTAATGCTCGTAAAATCGTTATGTTCAATTAAATAAAACTTTTTGATTCAGAGGAAATGTGATGTGAAGGATATAATCTAAAATACATTTTCCTCTTTTTAGCATTCTTTATAGAAGGCATTGCTCTTTTTTCTGTTTCGCCACCTAAATCCTTGGATCTCGATATTTATCGAATATAAAATATCGATAAATATCGAGCATTCTTAAACAGGAGATCGGGTTAAGAAGAAAAAACGTAGAAATCATGAGATTTGAGTCTTATGGAAGAGAAAGAAACACAGTATGAGTCTCATAATAAAATGAAAAGAGAAGATGAAGAGCGAACAATCGTTGCATCCCTTAATTTAATTTGTGAATTTATAATAATATTTTTAATTAAAATAATAATAAATAAATGTAAAATAATATATGTATAAAAGTAATAAAAATAGCGGGTGATTTAATCATTAACGTTATGTTCTTGAAACTAGTCGGACCTGCACCTTTCAAAGACCTGTTAAAATCGTAAAGCAAAATGGAATGAAGTTACTCAAACTAGTTTAATACCATGAACCGGAACTTAACCACTCCTTCTTAATTCATCCAATTAAAGTTCAGATTTTTAACCTATTAAAACCCGAACTATGTTCTAGTGGCCCGATTTCTCTGAAAATCACAATTCACGTCGAAAAATGTAATGGTAAAAAAAAATTCAAAAAGTCATGTGAATGAGGCACTGGAGTTGGTATGATATATCATACAATGGGCAGAAACAGTATATTTTTTTATAGTGTTTCACCTTTTTATTTATTTATTTCTGTTTCTAATGATAAATTTAGCAAATAATAATATAAATAAAACATAAATTGAAAAAATAAGAAATTTTAACACAATAAGTAAGTATTCGAAAAATCTCTTAAAAAATTTGGAACGAGATTTATGTAGAAGATTCTCTGCAAGTATTAAGCGAACCAAATCTCTAGTAAATTATAAGAATGGGAGCTTTGGATGTGCCTGTCTGTAGAAAAAACCGTCTGTTAGTAACGGCTCCATTTAACGTGAATGCCATACACAATACCATCGAAAATATGTCACTATAATTCCTTTAATTGCAAGTTATAATTTTTATATTCTTTAAAATTAAATTAATTAGTATGTATATCATTTTTGTAAAAAAATTGCATAACACTCAATAAATGTTGATAACACAACTAATTTTTTGTAAAGTGTCTACTTTCCAACGACGATCCATGTTATCCTTAATGCACATCGATAAAAATGCGACTAAACCTTTTTTATCCGTTAAGTTTTAAATTATTTTACTAGTATATACCATCCTCAACCACTTAAGATAAAAAACAAAAAAAGTGTGTGTGTATAGTATTCAAGAAAGAGGTTGTTAAGAAAGTAGTGATTTGCGTATGATATATCATACATTGGAAAGATATGGGTTAAGCTTAGATGGATAGTTTCCTTAGGACAGTCGTTGGAGTTCTCTTTCCAGCGACTTAAGGACAAGCAACTCTTGATATCATTCCATTCCCATAAAATACTGCACAACGCAAACTTACGTAAAGGTAACGAAACTGGAATTCGTGTACTTAGTGTTTAAACATTCCTCTCTTATGTCAAAAAATTCGACTTTACAATCATTACAAACCATGCCAGCATTTGCTGGTTGGTGAACCACGTGAAATTATTATGTAGATTAGCTCGATGGGACTTAATCTTGGAACACCTTAGAGGATCATATAACACAGTTTCTGTTGCGCCAATCATACTCTGTATTGAATGTACTTCCTGGGTCCATATCTCCGTTCTAGATTTGTAATCAGATGTTGATTATACGAATAGATCGATACAGTTTGGCTTATTCAAAGGTTTGCAATCGGTTCCCTTGTTTATAAATATATAAATATCACGAACATGATTTATTTAATATATTTTCTAATTGAAACCTGAAATTGACCGATGAGGGGAAACACATCCAGTTACATTTGATCAAATTTGCTGAACAAATGTTCAACACCACCCGACTTCTCGTCATGCTGATCATAATCGGACTAGGTGTCTAGCATTATAATCAAATTATATCTTAATACTTAATATTATACTTATCCAGTTTATCATTGTTTAGTTCTGTCCGGCATCCTGAGACATCTCACTGTTGGATATTGAAAATGACTTGTTTAGAAAAATGAAGTGATCCTCAAATTTAAATAATGAGATATCACACGAATATAATGTCGTATTTCACATGAGCAAGGAATAGGTTTGGAATTAGAATTCGATGCATTTTTAAAGTGTGTATGTAAAAGTTAAAAATTATGCGCCCTGGTGATGCGGTGATGCGCCCATGGGGATAGAGCAACCAATAATTCAAATTCGCCTTTCAAGAAATTCATGTTGATTAATTCGACAGTGAAATTATTGTTGTACAGTGGTAAATTATAGAAAGCTTAATATTTTGTGCCCCAGAAAACTTTTCATATTTTGAAGCTTCCTCTATATCCTCATACATGCTAGATGAAACTTTAATTTGCGAGGTGACTTTTCATTTTGGATGACGTACAGCTTTTGTATGACAATATTGTAAAAATAATTTTTAAATTACGTTTACTTAGCGTACACGAATTTTTAAAAATAAAACGTTTTGTAAAATCATGTTCATAAATACATAACCGTATTGTTTATGACAAGATTAGTTGAGCCACGGCGGTGCAAATGCTGCTAGTGGTAACTCTTGGGCATCTGATAACGCGTTTGTAAAGGCCGCGTTACAGCGCCTTGAAGGAAATATCAAAACACTATACGTCAAAATAATATTGGACGATTTCAATGCTGTAATTGGAGGTACCATCGGTGCGAACTGCATACAATCTGCGTTTCTATAACATAACAACACATTTTAAATATAAAGCTTCGGAAAGTTGTGCAAGCTAGATTCCGAGAATAAGCGATAATAAGAGAGCAGTTATGTGCGGGGTGGGGCGACTTTAAAAGTTTAGGAATACGCTTCAGTTAGGGCAAGTTAGGTCACAACGGCCGACACTGTCGGCAACGAAGGAATCATAATTTAATTTTTTTAAGGCAGTCTGATTTCCGAGTAAAAAAACTTAAAAACTGGCAAAAGGAACGTAAACCAATACGGAAAACCCCAGAGGGTTCAAGAAACAAAGAAGTCCAAACAAGGAAAGTACAATTATTGAAGCTGGGTCCGGCAGTAGATTTGATAGTTAAAAAGAGAAAGAGAGGAATAGAGAAGGAAAGAGAGGGCAAGAGAAAGAGATGAGAGAGAGAGAGAGATCCGGACTGTTGCGGCGGAAAGATGTGCTAAGCTCGCAGGCATTGGAGTTGAGATGGAAGGTAACTGAAATGTGGCGAGACCAAAAAGATCTTCCAAACGCCAGAGGCCATAAACACAGAGTAGCCAATCTACGACGAAGAGGACACAACAATCAAATCGCAGTATAGAGCAATTAGCAAAACGCTAACAATACGAAGAAGCAAATCGAGTATCATGGGGACTTACTGACTTTCGACTAGGTTGTGTGGTGCAACTGTACACAAAGTGGAAAGGTAGATCCCCAGCGAAATTGTTAAAACAGTTTTGCCCGCCTAAGTGAGGGTTCAACGAGGATTTTTACTTCAAATTAGTGAGTGTATGGTTCCTTTAATCCTATAGCCAGCTTCTAGATGTGTTACTTAAGTGAGGTTTACTGACACTTAAGTTGCAAAGGATCCACGCAGCAAACTATTTTAATTTTACTGGATTTGACACTTATACGCCATTTCTGTAGGAAGAGTATTCTGGGTGCTAACCAGAATATATGGTTTACGTTGACATTGAGGTTACCAAGAGGATTGGTAGTTAAGGATCGACATGCTAATCATTCTGGTAAATTAAGAGTGTTATTTTTATGTCGAAACGTAAATGTCACATAGGTTGATTTGAGCTCATTCAGTGCGATTTTCCAGTCAATTGTCCATTTAGTAACGTTGTCCATTCAACGAGCAATGGACAACGTTACTAAATGGACAATTGACTGGAAAATCGCACTGAATGAGCTCAAATCAACCTATGTGACATTTACGCTTCGACATAAAAATAACACTCTTAATATATACCTCAATGGGGTGCAAGTGCCGCAGGCTGAATCGGCAAAATACCTAGGTCTGCATTTAGATTCAAGGCTCAACTGGAAACATCACGTGAGACAAAAAGCTGAACAGATACGATTGAAACAACGTCAAATGTACTGGTTAATTGGACATCATTCCAAAATGAACCTGTATTGCAAAAGACTGGTATACCAGACTATCTTCAAACCAATATGGATGTATGGTGCGCAGCTATGGGGTTGTACACATAAATCCAATAGAGACATTATACAACGAAGCCAAAATAAATTTCTTCGAATGGTCACCAACGCCTACCGATTTGTGACTAACAAGGAAATCCACAATGATTTAGAAATACATTTGATAGACGACGTTATCCGGGAATGTGCCATAAAACATGAAAAGAGACTTCTTACCCACACCAATCTTGAAGCCGTACAACTACTGGACAGTACAAACGAAGTAAGGCGGCTCAAACGAATCAAACCACATAAGCTAACCGTATGAAAATTATAAACCAAGGGAACTAGACACTGGTCCAGCAGACCCACACAAGTTTATGCTTATCTCATAAGTACTAATGTCAACCTTACTAATGAATTAATAATGTTTAAGATTATAGTAGCCATATCAATAAAGTTGTTATAAAAAAAAAAAAAATTCTGGTAAACTAAACTTCGCTGTAGAACAAATATCTGATTACTACTCAGAATGACCCAATATTTCATAAATAAAAAGCATGTAAGGTTCGAACACAATACAATTCGAGATTACGATTGATTAACGATTATTTTTCAAAATTATAATAATACGCTAAAAGTCATTGTATGTATAATTGATACATAGGTCCTACTTAAACAGTAATGATATTCTATGTTTTAATGAATTATGTTTACTAATATGAAAAATGTTGTTTGTCTATAGAATCGAACCACTTGTATAACCACTTTCGATGCAATATAATTTTATTATTATTTAACGTATATTTGAATTTGTAAATATTTACTCGTACATATTTTATAATTGGAAAGTTAATTTTAGGACCCAATCACTATCGAAATGTTAATACATAATTTCATTCACAACGAAACACAATTATAAGTTGGTTTTGAAATTTGAATGCATTTTCAAATATATTAACACGTTTAACCTATCAGGTCATAACCTCTATTGATCATCGATACCCAACAAATATGACCGCTATACGATAAAGAATTTTATCACAAAAGCCCTTCGGCGACCGTGAAATAATCCATGAATCTTCTTTTATTATATAACTCAGTTTCACCAATAACATGATATTTACATAACACTAATCTGACAAGTTTCTTTTAAGCAAATACAAATTAGTTACGTTAAATAAAAGAAAATGCTATAAAAATTTCATGATTTCGCGTCCATCGTCGCATCGTATCATTGCGATGTGATGAATATTTAGAAAAGCAAAAGGTACATCATAATAATATGCCAACCCAATAATAGAGCAAAATCGTACAGTGCGGTGTGGTGTGGTGTTAGCGGACGAGCGAAGCACATAAACTCAAAAGAAAAATTTCTCATTTACGTTAATTGAATGTTAATGGTGTTTTAAATAACCAGAATTTGATTGATTTGTTACATTGAAATATCGGATTTTTTTAATGTGAATTTCTTCTTCAATTATGATTTATAAGCATATTCATAAAGCCGATACGCGGGGCCCGATCAGGTATTTATATTATATATAGTGTCAGTTGTAAATACCTACATAGCATGGTAATTAGTATGATTTCTACTATTTAAATTCAGTTTCTCTACACTATAGATATATTTGATTGTTGTCTCAGCATCATTATAATTAAAATTTGTATTATATACATATCAATATAATGAGCTTGTGCTACTATAGTGCGTGCTGATCGTACATTGTCGTCTTTTTTCATGTTCTCTATAATAATTCAAGAAAACATGTAAAATATCAATTGAATATCAGCAACTATATTGCGTAGCCTACATTTTTACATAAACCAAACGTTGGGCGCCAACACCGAAGATTCTATTACAAATTTACTAATGTATGTAAAATATGTACTACTTGTACATTATTTTTGATCGTCATTAGCGTGATAACCTCAAAAACAATTTTTAACACAATTAAAAGTCTACACCTCATCGCAAAATTATATGGTCATACACATCATTAACCAAAGTATAATAGTCTAAAAAAAATAATTCGTAACTTTCATGTAGGTATGTACATTAATTTGTACATACGCGTATTTATATAATCACTCAAGAAATCATTAAAAAAATAATTCAACGCCTTTCATGTATCCATAAGAAAATTTTCAAGATATGATGTTCATTTCTCCCTAATTAACATTCAAATTAATAATAAACGCAAAAAATAAAACAAAAAATTTTACGATTTTGACAATTAAAGAGCTTATTTTGACAGCTATCAACATAACCACACAAAAAAATATAATAAACACAAAGTAAATAAACAGTTACATGATGATATTATCGATCGAATGGATCATTTCTGTTTCAAATCTCATTTTGTTTTGTGATTGATCATTTAAAATAATTACATTGGGTTATGTAAGTTATGTTTATTTGGTGAAATTAATAAAAATAAAATATGGAATATTTTAAACACGATCTTTTAACCTTAATATTAATATTAGAATTTCGTGTTTGACTATTCCCACTAATAACAAAGGTACAATCGGAAAAGTACTCTTGATTAACGTTTTGGTCAGTCTTTCTCTAAAACAAAATAAAATGTATGAAGTTTGAGAGTGGAATGTATCGTATTAGGAATTGAATAGATGGAAATTTGTTTTAGCTGCCTACTTTAGTAAAAACCAAATTAACAACACAACATATTTGATCATTAAATGCAATGGAGTAAAACGTGATGCGATAACAAATTCGTTTCATTCGATGTTATATATTTTAATAAACTAAGTACTAAAAAATTTAATTTATTTTAACTTTAACACAAAGCACGTTTTAATTTATTGATGCTAATTTGTTTTTAAAATTGAAAATGTGAACTCTAGACCGTTACAATTAAATAAAAACAAAGTAACTATACATAAATGAATAAATTTACGATCAGTAGATATTTATTAGAGAATTTTATATTACTAACGGGCAGCCCACATTAAAACACCTATTCCTCGATTTGCAGATTTTTTTTTTAAATTTTGCCATCGGGAAAATCAGATCAGTTTTAACCTAATTTAATCACAGTTACTCCACCCGAAAAATTCACGAAAAATACTGGAAAACCAGAAATATCCACTAAAATAATTCGTAATGAGTTGCTTTCAGAAAAATATGCTGTTGTGGTTTAACACCGCGATGTTTCGAAATTTTACGATGATTTTTGAGGTTACTATTTCAGGCAAATCGGGCCAGTTTCAATTTTATTGTCGCCACATTGTCGAAAAATGTGGCTTTTGGATTTAAGGCTGATTTGATAGAACACGTATATATTCTATACTAAACGAATGATTTGCCACCAGCACCAACACGATGGATTTAAGAACTAAAGGGCTGGCAACAAACTTGTTGCTTGGCTCAAGACCATATTATTATATTACAACAAATGCAACCGATTCTAGCATCACAACAGTAGTTTTGAGTACAATTTGTGACATTTTTCAAGGATTCGCAACACGAATGTGCTATAATGGGCCTTTCCACACTTGTATTCTGACAATCGTGTGAGAGATGAAAGGACGGGGGAACATACACTCGTTTTAATTTCTGAATATAAAAAGCATCCATGCTTGTACAGTCCGCTGGACCAGAATTTCGCTTATCGGGTAAAAAAGACATGAGCAATACAACGACATTTTAGATGTTTTAAGCCAATTTAAACCTAATGTGACAATTAAGGAAATAAAATGCAAAATTAGAACACTTCAGTCAACTGTCGAAGGAAAGAATGAAAATCAACAAATCTAAAAGAAGTGGCATGAACACTGAAGATGTTATTAAACCGTCATTGCGGTGTTTCAATAAATTGGCCTTTCTAATTCACACCAATGATGCCACCCCAAGCTCTTCCAGTTTGGAGCTGTCTGATGTAAGAGTTGATATAAGTTTTGCTTTGATATAACTTAAAATGTTATTTTACTTGACATATATTTTCAGACTGGAATTACTACCGAAAACACCACCGAAAACGTTTCAGAAGCTGTTGAACGAGGTTCAGGAGGTAGAAGTTGCAAAAAGGCAAGCATAAATATTTTCATCAACCCATAAAACGGACATTCAATCCAAGGCTCTTGCAGCTCTTGACTATGCGAAAAAAAAGATAGCAGTTAGATAGCAGTTGGGTGAAATTTTAAATGTTAACCTTACTTAGTAAACATATAGAAGAAGAAGCAAAAGTTATGAAAATAAATCAGCAGTTGATACACGTCTTTTCAACCCAGCAATACAACATCCACCTCATCACTGTCACAATTCCCGACATCTGTTTCCTCGTCAGTATTAGGTAATAGTCCCATCTTTTCTTTTTTGCCCATCTCCTAGACAATTTAGTAATAACACTATTACAAAAGGTACCCTACATAAACCAACTGCATTAAAAATAACGTACCTCAATCATCTCCATTAATACACCACCTACCTGGGTCGCCTTCAATACACCACTTACCTAAGTCACCTCCAATACAAGACTACCTATCTCGATCACCTGCAATTCCCGTAGAAGATCTCCATCCATCTTCACCGGAAGAATTTGAAAATAACACTTACTACATATATACCCTGCACGAAGAACAAGAATCAGATGAAATCAATAAGAAAAATGTACATATAATAGAAGTTATAATTTTAAAACGCCCAAACTGTATTAAACCACCATATCTAAAACACAAGGTCGTGCTAGTGATGGCGCATATTTTTAATAAATGAACCAAATACAAATTTAAAATTTATTTACAAAACAAATATGTTTTATTTAACAAAAATACAATTATATTTTACCTTGCTCTGTTTGCATTTTTCTAACAGCTTCGCCAGCTTTTACATCATTCCTACTCTCAGTGGAACGAGATATGATTACGTTTGTTTGAGTATTATCCTGATTTCCTTCAGAAAAATGGTATTCATTGTACCAAGTGCTTCTTGAAATTAAAAAATTATGCAACACACAACAACATTGGACAATTTTAACAACTTTTGCTTCCCGAAGATTAATAGGTTTTGGAAGACTTGGAATTGGTTGCTTATAGTATTCCAAAAGCCCGTTCTATAGTCTGCCGAGCTCGACTTAACCGTTTATTTAAAAAAAAATTATTTTTATCGGTGGCGGTAAACGGATACGGTGTTATCATATTTTCCGATAGTGCGGAAACGCATTATCTGCGACGAATTCGTGAGGCAGCAATCTTTGATTTCCCACCAATTTTTGAAGGAGAACGAATTTCTCTGGTTGTTGTAACACATACATAAAATTTGATCTCTGCAACACACCACCATCGCTTATCCGATCATTGCATCTTACATCAATAAATAAGAATTTTGCATGGGCATCGGCTAGGCCTAACAGTACCAAGCTATGGTATCCTTTATAGTTATAATAACGGGCCGCATTTTGTTTTGCTGGTCTAAAAGCTATAGGCTTTCCATCCAAAGCCCCTAAACAATTTGGAAATTGATATTTCGAGTCGAAATAATCTGCAATTATTGCCCATTCGACCCTTCGACTGTTGTCGGAAACTGAAATAAAAGTTGCGATAAATAATAATAACTTGTTAATGTTTTCATTAATAATACTAACTAATATTTATTAATCTCATTAAAAAATTAATTAATTTTAAATAGTTCTTATATAGCATCACACAGATCTAAAATGGCTCCACACAGAAACTGTTTCGAGAATTTTGAATTGTAGTCCAAATCGTTGAAGCTTTAGCCTGTTGCAAGAAACCGCAACAGCTGCATTATTTTCGGGCATTTTAAATTGTTCAGTGGTATCCTTTTTATATACAGTTATATATGTAGTTTATTATTTTAATTATATTAATATCTAAACTGTTTTATATTTCACACTTCTCAAAAAAATAAATCCGCTTATTATTATAAATTATAGCTCGTGTCTTACCTCGAACAAAACAGTATGAAAATGAACCAAATTTACACTTATGTACATAGAAAAATAACAACAGTCTGAATACAGAATACATTCATGATGTAGCTAAAAATACTCATGTGGAAAGGCAGTAAATTGACAATTTTATACCAGCGCCAAAACGGTAGATTTGTGAATTAAAGTTCTCATAACAAAATTGTTTATGTTCCGCTCTAAACCTTTTAAACTATATGCCACGTCATTTTCAAGCGGCACTTTTGGGTACTAAGGTGCTTCAGCTAATTTTATGACATTTTTAAATGAATTATTCACCGCTTTGCGCTACTTATAAAAATCTTCTATAATAAAAAATTTTTACTCGGTAATCAAGCTTCTACTTTATAATTAAGCAATAACATCGAAGATTATAAATTCAATGTCCTTGCCTACAAAAGCTTTAATCTCATTCAAATGTAGGATAGCTTTCTGGTAACATGCGTCCATTAAATAGAACAAAATCTCGGCATCGTCAACACTTTATATATGGTCGTTCAATTATTAAAAACACCTACACCAAATTAACTTACCGGTCATTTCTTTAATGCTAAGTGACAATTCAACCATCTAAAACTAACAACTTCCTAATTAATCCACTATCCATTAGAGAAAAATAATTGTATTTGTTTTAACATGCGCGTTCAAAGCTGTGATCGTGTATAACATAAAAATTAAATTAAAATTTTAAGATCAATAAAATCTCTATGCAGGTATGTGTACCATCTACAAACTTGATCACATATCCGAGCACTATAAATAAAATTAAAAACGAAATATAAAAATACCTGTTAATGATCAATAAAAATCAAAAAAGCATTAATTTTAAATAGGTATGATCTGTAATATTTTATAACTGTTTGATTTATATTTTATTGTTGTAATTAGAATTTTTAAAATGTACTTATACTTTAAGTTTCTTTTTTTTTTTAATTTGTAAAAATTGTAATTTAAATTGAAAGAAAATGTGCTCTTTATGATAGCAAAACGATCAAGATTAATTAATCGTGTTCTGCGTTTGTGTATGAGAAAATCAACAGCTCAGTGCGGTAGAAAAATTGAAATTGATTTCATTTTTTATTTTTTAACATTTAGCTACCCATTACACCTTTTAAACTGAATACGTGTATCGATGTTGAACGATCATCATTTTTATCGTATTTCTGCCTATATGCTGTACCTGTATATGTACGTACCACATGAAGATTGCGTTTTAAAAATAACATTTAATAAATGATCAGAAAAATTGTATTGTGATCGTTATAATTGCGGTATGATCGATGCACGGTTTTAGATAAAAAAAAAAAAAAAAAAAAAAAATATGTTTATGTGTACGAGCGCATCCTGGGCGCGCTTTACACACAATATTTTAGGTAATGAGTATTCACCTTTGGTGGTCAACTTCATCCATCTCATTAGCCTTGTAAAGCACACATATCAGGTGCTTGAATCAAACGGATGTCATCAATGTAGTACGCACAACTTTATATAAACGCAGGAAAACTGAGTGATTTTTCTAATCGATCTAGATATAATTTATTCTCACAATTTAAACGCTTAATCGATGATAATCAATCGATCTGATCGTTAAATATCATGTCATCTTATATCTATATACATATATGTACAAATATTCTTCGAGTACATTGCGGCTAACAAATAACTTTTGAATATCAAGCGTCCAATCAATCTAAAGATGATAAAACTTGATTCAATTAGCAAGTGGTTTGTTCAATATATAATCTTGTCTCTCTAATGTTATGTTATTATTATTAAGACATAATAAATTGTTAATCAATTATAAAAGGAAAATAAATTTTGTTTTTAGTTGTTGTGATTTTTACCTTGCGTAATTATAATAATCATATTTTAATAAAAAAAACAAAATTAATGCAAATTGAAAATTTATTATTGATTGAATGTCATTTCGTTGTTTTTTATAAAATGTTTTCTTATGTACCAATACCTCCTTATACGAGTACGCAGATATAAAAGATGATGGTCACGTAATTTTGTCCTCCATCATTACCACGTGTTTTTTTTTATACATATAATTTATTTCTTACATCGATTTTCTTCAGATTTGCAAAAGAAAATGAAAAAAATCGAAAACTTGTTTTAGATTTTACGAGCATAATATACAGCTTATCGAGATTTATAGTTTAAGGGAAAAATATTAATAGAAAAATTAAATCGAGAGGATTTTTTTTATATGTTTAGAAATTATAATTTCATATTATTAAATAAACTCTTAACGGAAGTTCAAGGTCGATTAGCTTATTATAGTGCGCTTAATCCCGCTGGGATAGACTTAGTAGTATAACTTCAAATTATCAGTCAAATGCTAAAAGTAGACATTACGTGTACTTGTTCTACGTTCAATATTACAAACAACTATAAATAATGTAATGCGACTGAAGTTAGCCGAAAATTTCAATCGAGAAAACCTGCATTGTCGACATATTTTGTATTCTGGTGCTAGTACGCAATTCTGATGAAGTTAACCGAAAATTATACACTTCGGTGTAAAAATTTCGCAATTTTGATGAATTTTCAACAAAAGTTCAAAAATATCAAAAAACCCAATGCTTGTTTTATTTTCTTAAATGCAAATTGATAGTCTACACCTACCCAAAGGTACCTTTTTTGTACTTATACCGTGCCAACAAAGTGATTTTGGGGGTAAATTTCCGAAACACACGTTTTTTTGTGAATTTCTCGGCATGAAAATTAGTGGGAAAATTCAAATTGAATCATGAAAATCAGCAAAAAAACATTTTTATTAATATGAAGTATTCCCTCCCCTAGCCCGGATGATAGCTCTCATTCGATGTTTCATTGATTTCACCAAAGTTTTCACCAAATCTTGAGGTATCGCCTCCCATTCCTGTGCGATCGCCTGTTGCAGCTTCTGGAGACTCGTTGGAGCAATATCTCTGGCTTAAACTATTATTTTCAGCTCTTGCCATAAGTGTTCGATGAGATTGAGGTCCGGGCTTTGAGCTGCCCACTCCTAGCAGACACATTCACCTTATCCTGCATGAACAGGAAGTGTTCACCAATAAACCCGGCAAAAGAGTAATCAATGCTCTTGATCGACGGCCAGCATTCGCTCCGGAGATGAACGCAAGATCTGTCTTCGCCTACAGTGATATGCTTCCCCAGAACATGCACGATCCACCGTCATATAAGACACGTTCTTCAATGCAACATTGTGCAAATCGCTCACCTGATCTTCTGTATACTCTTCCTCGTACATCGTTGTCATGTAAACACATCTTGCACTCGTCAGAGAAAAGGACTGTTCTCCATTGTTCTTCTGTCCAATCCAAATGCTCTCGAGCGAACTGAAGGTGGGCTCGTCGGTGGGCTGAGTGAGATTAATTTCGGCCCATTTGCGGGTCTGTGTGCAGTCAGATCACCTTCCCGAAGTCGTCTTCTAACTGTCCAAAGCCGCAGTCCCAGTTGAACAATTAATATCTCTGCCATACTCGAGGAAAGGAGAATCGCCTCAAATTTAGTTGTCGAGTCACTTCACTTTGGTTCTGCCCTGCATCAACTAGTGCAAACACTTGGGCGGGTACCTCTAGTGTGGTATTCATTTTCTTGTTCCGGATGAAGACGTAATCGATAGAACACTGTTCAGGCTAAGCGTTGATATGCGAATGATGACCATTCCCTTAAAATGTACACTTTTATACCTGGCACAAGTTCTTCAACCGGTGCTACGTGGAACGAGCGTTTTCGGGTTTTTGTGTTCTATTGTTGTTACGTTGTGTTCTATTGTAATACACACTGACACACGTGGTATCATTAGGTGATGAAATGATGTTTAACTTAATATACTTTGATTCAAAAAAATATTTCGATTCGCGAGAAAAATTAAAAAAAGTGCAACTGTGCGAATTTTTTGCATCCAAAATTTGGATTATCAATAAAAATTGATTTCACATAATTTGCATGTTTAAAGGTAATATGGGCTGGATAAAGTTAGACCAATCCGTAAATTGCTGAATTCGCATGTTTATATAGTGTATTGTGTTATGGGGCAATGAATTTGAGTTGTGAGTTGTGAGGATCCAATTCTCTCCCCCCCCCCCCCACCCCAATGTAACACAATTTATAAACCTAGCCAACCCTCGTTTAAATGCACCTTTTATCGTGAGCTGTGTTTTGAAAAAACTATGATCATTTAGTAATCCAGCTGCAACCTTGTAATAATGATTCTAAGACTCTGTTCCTGAAAGCGATTTTTTCGACGAAATTGTCGACTAAACTAAATTAATGAGTAGTTATACTATTAGCTATCAGGTTTTATCATTTAAGCGCGCTTTAGATGATGAAAAATGGTGGCCCAGCAAAAAAAAAGAAGAGTTTGGTATATTAAAATTTTCATGTGTATGACAAGAAAAGAATAACATCGTGCAAAATTTTGCTGTGCGTTTTTCTCTTTTTTTTAGCAAATGCTGCCATAAAATAAAAATACTGCCATAAAATATAATCGACCCGAGTATATTTTATGGCAACAAATATTATTTATGGCAGTTTATACTTCTTTCTCAATTCAACTAATGCGAAAAATTTATATTGTGTGCAGCTCTAAACACGCAGCAAACATTTTGCTGTTCCAACATTTTTTCATCATCTAAATCGCACTTTAGGGGTTTAACGAAATGTTTAATGCATATTTTAATAATAATATAATAAATTAATTCTTTCCAATAGTGCGTAATATAATATGTAATTAATATTATTATAGAATTTACTGATTTTTTGCCGCGATTAACGTTTCACGAAAAAAATTATACAAAACAAATCAAATCATTTATTTGTTTATACTGCCATCTACAGCCAAAGATTAGAGCCGTCAACATAAAATGACGTCATATAGTGAAATTTTAAAAGCAATGAGGCTATTAGTATCTTGGTGCACTGCTTTTACCTAGAACCAATTTGTATGTACAAGATGTAGTTATTTAATAATTAAGTCTATGGAGAATTGTCCGTTTGTAATTGATCATATTGTGCTGTGGTTTGTGTAGTTGAAGAAACAAACCGCTACAGTTTGCTTAAATCAAGATTTTGGAGATTGCGATTCAATCTAAAATTATAAATTAGATCTGGGCATGAATTGATAAAATATTCTAATAATTCTGTTTTTATTTTAGCCGAATCGCAAGAATATTTAAAATTTGTAAACTTCTCTTGTTTCGCGATTTTTTATCCGATCTATTATTAATGCTGACTTTAAAAATTCCATAGTAGGATTATTAACATTTTGCCATACGGTAGCAGGAGCATTCCACTTATCACATGTTTGAAAATGTGTTCATGCTTCCATTACGAACAAACCAAAATCGTAAATTTTTTATTATTGACAGGGTTTAACCCGAATTTTGAACTGCGTTCGGGGGGCAGAAATTGAGTTAAACTCTATCCTGTGTGTATATGCGTGTACATATTATACAGTAGTTTTTACTAATGGGCGATGTTAACATTTAATGCCCGATTCGGGGAGCTCAACGCCCAGTACCGACTATTTCGGAGGTTGTGCAAGCGGGCCCCAGCCGTCAAAATCTGTCTACCGCAATAACAGACGACGTCCACCTCGACTACCCCATAGGTGGTGCTACATTGAGCGTAAACCTGGGCGAAGCAGACAATTTATTATAACTGACGCAAATCCTAGAATTTTTAATAGGTTAACCAAGGTGCTGCGATCACCAACACACGGCATTATAGCTCGCTTCCCAATATAGTATCGACAGTGCTGCAAATGTTCCAATTCAGTTCCCATCCCACACACTGCGTTTTGCATCAAAACTCAAGCACCACTTGTCTTAACGTCTTGGAATAACGAATAGAAAAAATAAAATTTTAAAAATCTGGGACTCTATTGTTGAAATATTACGAAATTTTTTGATACCGAGTTAGTGTCAAACGATAACGAAAATCTTAAAATATGGTATTCTTGAAATTGGATTCCGAAAATTTTCGCAACGGAACGTTACTAATATTTTCGTAATGGTTTTTTCGTGCCTTATTTCAGTTTCGTAATAAAATTATTTAAATTTTTTTTAAATATTCGTAGTTAAACGCAATGATTTCATACAGTTTGATATCTCAAATTATTTATTTAGAAATGTAATGGACATTTTGTTACCTAGGTAGTAAAAAATGTGATTTAATTTTTTTCTTTATTACTATGGGTGATCATTTGGAAAATTTGGATTAATTTTTTAGAATTACCCCGGTTTTAATTTTTCTAAACATTCTATTTTTTCCTTTACATTTTATTTCCTAAAACAAGCTATTTCTGTTATTCTGCCTCTATTCTTAAACATATAGGAATATCTACAATTGGTAATTTATGATGAGTTTTGTTTAGGTTTGACCACTTTTATCTTCTGTTTACTACTACTAGTTTATATTTGGGAAATCCATAATTTTTCTTTAATCACAGCTGATTTAAGTACAAACATTTAAATATTTTGGCATTTCGTTGTAACAAGTATTAATAAACATTGATAATATATCGTTATGTGATCAACAAATGTTTATGTTATTTTAGATTTAATAATAAAATTTTTAAAATTTAATAATATTTAGCAAAAAATACACAATAATAATTTAAAAAACGTCCGTTTCGCTTAAGGTTTTTAATTAAGAATGACATTTTTAATCACCTCATTACGAAATGTCATTAAGAATACCAATTTATGATTTCTCCATTACGATTACGAAAATAGTGTTACGAAAGTTTTTGGTACCGAAAATTATCGTAATAGTTCAAGAATAGAGCCCCTGGGTAGATATTGAAACAAAATGTAAAATTCTTCAAATTTGCTCAGGCGTTTATTTTTTACAAAATTCTTTTTCGTATACTAATCGCGTAAAACCAAAAAAAAATCTTACCCTAAAATTTTGTTTAATTTTTTCGTTTGTGTTAGTGAGTATTCGAATAAAATTATTGTTGCAAACGTGCTGCAAAAACCGTTACTTTAAAATTTTGTTTATAGGCAAAGAGATAAGAAACGAAGAAAAACGCATCGTGTGCCGCTCCGTGTGAAGCGCCACAATGAGAAGCATAACGCAGCGGTAAACAAGCTTTAAAAGTTGAGCTAATTAATGGGTGTACAAAACTGATTGGCTTATGGACAATCATAAGACTTGATATTGAATTAGGGGGTTTATTAGAATAAATTAATGGCATTTTAAGATGCTGGCTCTTCATATTTAGAGGTGCTTGTATAAATTTGAGAAGGGCAGAATTACATAAAGTTTTGAGCAAAATTGTTAATCTATTTCTTTATTTGATGATGCAGGAATATTTTTTTTGACATAATAAAATTTTCATAGAACTCTAAAGGAGGCTACGTAGCTTAGCATTACATAGTAGGTGATAAACATATATCGAAGTACCACTGAAATAATTGCTGAATAGTAAAAAATTTTACACACGAGATACATTGAAGCAAGCTACTTTTCTAGAACAGCATGGTAGTGAAATTTAATACAAATTATTATATTGTGCAACGGTCACCCGGAGTCTCACGTACATATATTTAGACTTCCATTTTTTACTGTTAACATTATAAGAGTACATGCTTAATGTCAATTTATAAAACTCTAAATATAAGAAAAACGACAAATAATTGTAATAAAAGATCATTTTGCAAAGTGCAAACCCAACAAAAAAATATTGCAATAATGACAGGGCAGCATAAAGTAAAGTGACAAAAATATGGTAATTATCTTAAAAAGTATATCTCCTGTAGGGTATTCTTAAGATATAATTTCATCTTCTGTTTCTGTTTGTAGTGGTTTGAACACAGACACACACACACACACACACACACACACACACACACTCAGACGAAATAATAAACTTTAATGTATGCCTACATATTCTGTTTTACAAGATTTTTTTTTTATATTACTGTGTCCAGTTTACATTTATTTAATTTATGAGACGACGGCGATGATGATGAGTTCAGGACGGTATGCACGATAAGATGTTTATTTTGTAATATGCAATAAAAGATTTTATTGATTTATTTACAAAATAATTAAATTTAATTTTTCACACATCTTAATTATATTACACGAGTACGAGTAAGAATACATTTTCATGATCGTATTGCCCATTTTTGAGCTTGACATGCAAATTTATTTGCGATACGATACATAAATATTTATTAGACATTCACACGATATTTTTGTTTGTATTAAATTTCATTACATTACGAGAAAATTGTTGTATTAACACAAATCATAGGGGATATCGGGAGGTGTTTTTATTTATTTTTAATTAGATTTTTTTATATTCAATTTATGTTTATTGGTAACACCCACATAAAATGTGTTTATAAATTATGTGAAGGCACCATACAGACACTCATATGTGGAATTTTTAATATTGTACACGCTTGGTGGTATGAATGCAAAGACCGCATATATCGCGTATCTGATGTGTTTTATGTCGGTAATGTTGTTTAAAATTTAATCACCAAATAATAATGATGATGGTTGTTTGATGGTTTTATTTAGCCCTTAGGCCTTCATGAAATGTAACACAACTGGTACATTAAAGTTTTCCAATTTGTCTAGGTATGATGTTTGATTATACGCGATGCCTGTTAATTTAGTATAGTTTTTATTTTTCATTGAAATAGTTATTATACTCGTAATATAAAAAATCATGATCCACGATCTAAGTAATAGTTTTATAGTGAATTTATTTCAAAATTTCATAAGAATTTAAATTTATTTGGGAAAGAAACTATACTACATATTTTAAATCAGAATATACAGCCGTTGTGGCGTTCAGTTGAAATGTGACTTATCACATCGATTCGTTATTTAAGTAAAATATGTTTAATTTATACCCATAAATCGATTTCAATCCAGTTATAAATAAACATCACGAAATAACAGAAACTAACTGGTATATCTGCCAGATAATTTTAATATAACTTCATCATTCTTTATTAAAAGGTTTAAGTTAAATAAAATTGAAAACAAGATTCCATTAACTTACGGCTCAATACAAAGCTCTCAATGGAAATGCGTAAAAATGTTTGAAAGATTTTACTGCATATGTTGTCGTGGACACAAAAAGACGATCGGGTAATGCATAATTGTTGGCTCTTGTAAAACAATTATTATTAACTAGCTTAATAATTTTATTATATAATAAGCACAAATAGTATAATATTTATTAAGAAACTTTACATTTGCCACAGATGCCCAATTAGATGAACGCAAACAAAGAGTATAACCTCCGACGTCCATAATTCTAGCCGAAAAAAATCAAAAATAGGAGCAAAACCGAAAATAGAACGCATAACAAGATCAATCGACATACAAATAATTTTAGGCTCAATTCCGGCGTTTTGATTGCCCCATTAAATAATTTTGGGCTCCTCTTGTTCTTGAAAAAACTTCAGGCCATTTAATTTTAAGCTAGTAGAACCCAGATCAAAAATCGGACCTGCACCAAAATTATAGGTCCGATTTTCAATTTGAAATCTGCTCTAGCTTCAAATTAAATGACCCCAAGTTTGGTCAAGAACGAATGAAGCCCAAAATTTTTTAATGTTATAGTCCATAAAGCCATAATTTTTTTGTTAGATTTATCAAATGCCCATATCAGTGACGATAATTTTGTCTTAGTTGTGAGAAGCCTCTCAGCCTAGGTTACCCAGAGGGCTTCTGCTGTGTACACCTAGCTAATCTTGTCCACTTCGCGGGGAGGGTACTGCTTCGGCAGTAGCAAAGTGCAACCAGGGACCAAATGCCAGTGGTATAACTTTGCTAAAACAATCAATGAGTACAACAAATACGGAATGTAATACCCTAGGCGGTACAGCTGCGGAGATGCTACCAAATCCGAACTCTCCGGAGACAGGTCCAACGGATTTTGGGGTAGGCCAATCATTGATTTATTTCATTTGGACGAAGGTTCAAATTATCAAGATCACCAAGATCTTCAACTGGAAATATTTTTCAGAACGAGAAGGAAAATGCCGAGCTCCGTGAATAATTAAGAGAAATAAAGGAATTTACAACTAAATTGAAAGAAGAATTTACAATTTAAAAGAAAGAGAATGAAGAACTCACAAAAGCAATTGAAACACGTGCAGCACTTGGGACAACATGAAAACAACATGTAATTGATGATGCCATTAAAATACTCCTTACGGATGAAGAAGAATTAGAAACACAAATTGGGTGTTGAACCGAAATAAAAGATCAAGAAAGCAAAGGAAAGCCCGCAACACCTACCAGAAGTATAGTAGAAACTTTATAACTTCAAAAGAGGTTTCTAGAAACCAGTTAATTATCAAGAAACATCTAGCTTAGAACAACAACCAGCTAAACCAAAAGAGAAATGACCTCCACCAATAAAGTCGTCGGGATATCAAATTTCCCCACTATACAATCGATTATGAAATCGATTACAGTAGCCGAGTACAAACTCGTATCTCTGGCGTCTCAAAAACTACTGTTGCAGACTCTGAAACCTATTTAGCAACGAAGCTTAATTCCGACGGACAGCAATGGTTTACCTACGAGGATAAGAATGATCATCCAATATAAGTTATGGCTAGAGGTCTTCATCCAACCTATGCAAAAGAGGAGACTAATGAGGATCTCAAGCAAAAGGGTTAATAAATAGAAAATGCTGTAAACATATTTAAGCAAGAAGCAGAAACTGAACAAGGAGTTCAAAGTAACAAAAGAGCACTTTCACTATTTATGCTCACTTTTAATAACATACAACATGAGACTCAACATGCTCTATTAAAATGATGCAAACAACCACAAATAAAACCTTAAGAATATAGTAACCTAGAATGTCAATGGGCTAATATAACATATTCCAGAATTAAAAATCTTCCGAATCACTGAAAAAGCCGATGTAGGCCTATAGTATCGGAAACCAATTTTACTTCAACTTCATATCTTAAAATATATGGATACACCTGTTACCTCGCCATTCATCCAGCAGGAAGGGCAAGAGGAGGATCGTCGGTGATTATAAAAAAAACACCAAATACATTATAGATCTTAATTGAAAAGGAATTTATGCAAGTATACTTAGTCACCTTAACTGTATGTTTATATAAAAAACAACAAATAATATAGTGTATCGTCAAAATAATGCCCTGCCAAGATATAATTTAATTAAGGAAGACTATTGCACATTATTTAAATCAATAAAGTTTCATAATTGGAGGTGATTTTAATGCAAAAAATATCTACTAGAGATCAAGAGTAACCACTAAAAAAAGGAAGAGAGCTATTTGCAGTAGGAAGAAAACTAGTCCACCTTAGCTAACAAATAGCAAAACCTGCTGGAGAAATTCCAGAAACTTGTTGAGGGTAATATTGATTTTCATCAGATGCCAATTAAAAATCTAACCCAGCTAGAAGAAGAACTGGAATAACTCAACAATGGTATGCAAGGAGCGGCGTGTATGCTATTACCCTCTGGAAGTTAGGGAACTAGTTGTAAAGCATAACGAAAAGCAAATAAATCTTATAAAAGACATAATCGATAAAATTAGTTATTGTTGTTTGGCCCGTATACGATTTTATGACCGGAGCCTAAATATAAAAGCTGTAAGATCCAGCCATTTTTTCATGAGCCTTCGATAGCTTTTTTTAATTTTTCAAACCAACCAGTGTATTTTAATATTTTTTTAGAAGCTTTTTTGTATATAAAAACATACATGTTTCGTTTGAATGGTTAGTTCAATATTCAGGGCTGGGATGTTCTAACACAACCATTTTTCGATAATTTATCGAAGTTTATTTCTCGTTTCTGTACAGTAAAATTTGTCTCTTTTAATTTTTATATCATTTACCAGCCTGCTAGATTGCGACATTGTGATCTTACTACGTTTCTATCACCAAATAATTTATTTTCGATTCTAGAATTCATTCTATAAGTGAAATAGATATTGTTCAAACATATTCTAGTAGCTGAGACAACCTAAAAGAGATATTTCATCCTATGTAAACGTAAAAATTTTAACTGCGATTTCATTTTCTGTAAATAGCCGCATCCAATCAAAAATATTTTGTTTTTTTGCGTATACGAATACGCAGTTTACCGAAAAATCACAGATACAACGATGACATTGGAATTATCAGAAGTTTGTTTTGTTTTCATTTTTAGTTTAACGCGGGTTCACGTACGTGATCAAAAAAATTTGATCACAATATGAAGTTAGAAACAAAAGCTATTGCTCTAAATATTAAGCTATTTTACTTGACGTTTCATTTGTCATTTTGAACCATTTTAATTTGGTGTTGTGTGTGGCTGTTGTGACGACTAACAATTAAATAAAATGAAAAACATTCATTTGATTTTCATCAACATTCGTTCAAGGTTGAGTTTGCTAAATCACAAATCGAATGAATGAGTGATAAATTGATGAAAAGTTTTGAAGATGCCCGTAACAATCCGTTTCAATTTCGGCATTTGCAGTTGTGTCACAATTTGGCGGATTTAAGTAAAGTTCCGAGCCCAAAGATCGTGTTAGCTTCTACTTCCGATATTGAATGTGGATAAGCACGTGATTTGTTTGTACAATGAGCTTCAAATTCTAACAACAGCATTATTCTAACGAATCGTACCTCGCCTTGGACTTTTGCTCGCGATTTAATAGAAAACGGTTTGAATGGGCGTAAAATTATTATACGAACAATATGCGATAGTATAGATATAAAATAAAATATGTATTTCATTTTTCATAAAATAAAGACAAAAGTGGAAAAAAAATTTGAATTAATTCAGTCTTGTCCGATCTAGCCAATCCAATTATTTATTACTCTACCCTTCACTCTTCAGCTTATTGTGGTAAGGGATTACAATTGGCGCCGTGCATCGGTGTGATCATTTTACGGTGGCTAGCTAAATTCATTTGTACCAGCTGGTCGCCTATATCTGCACCTTTTGAATCCTTCGTAGTACGTCCAAATCGCTTAAATTATTGCTGTAATATTCATTCAAAAGTTAAATAATTTAGTGATTTAAACAAACGATCTACTCACATGACTACAGCCGTCAAACGCTTATTTAAAATTAAGTGTTCAAGCACATCTAATTTACGTTTATGATTATCCTGTTTTACTGTAATATTAGCGATGTGGCACAGAATCTCTTGAAATGGTAAGTGATCGCATCGGCTGTCCTATTTCCTAATTTTTTTCAATGTAATAATTCCGCAATTACACAACATTTTAGTACACAAGATATTTTGAAAATACGTCGCACAAAATTACAAATTGTTTTCACAATTTTAAAACATCTATTAATATTAAAATTAATTAATTATGTAAATGCACGACAAAATTTAAAACACCAAATGCCAACAATGAAAATGGCGTGTGTTTTGTTTGTTTTTGATATTGACGTGAGTCATATAGAAATGTCAGAAAAATAGCAAAATTATTTATCCCTTTCCCACTTAGCCACATAATTGTGTGGGTAAGACCAAATTATCATGTTTTGTATGTGTTTTGAACCAACTTACACATTTGTACATTCCTTTCACACAATTGTGTTGATTGTACTTAAAATCAACCGAAATTTTTTATCAAAAAGCCATTACGTAGTTTTTTTACTTACACATTTGTGTGGTTTGGACTTAAATTTAGCGTATTTTTTTTTTTTTTTGTAGAAAAAGGGATATAATGAGCGCCATTGTTGCTCATAATTTGTTTTTTGTTTTTCTATGTTGGATGCTTGCGATCAAAAATTTGCCCAAAGATAAAAATATTTCATCTCAGGCGGGGAAATTCCAACGATTTGATTGGCTTGATTCGCGAATCATTTTTTGATCACGTACGTGAACCCGCGTTTAAATGAAAAATCTAATTTGATTGTCTGTGCTAGTGGTTGAGATAGCAATAGAGAAGAAATAATTGATAAACGAAACAAATATCAAATTAATTCTAGCAGAAAGAGATGCCGACTTCGATAAAATATCTAAAAATGGTGTGATGTTAGAACATCCCAGCCTAGGAAAAGCATATTTTAAAATTGATTCATATTAAAATGTCCAGTTAACGCAGAAACATTTAACACAAATTCTTTTTTTGTAGAAAGAAGAATTTGTTTATCTGTGTATGTAAATAAAATAAGAAATTAGTGTAGAGCGTTCCAACAAAAATGTCTGCAATATTTTTCCAAAATAAAAGTTCGTTAAAAAAGCTTTTTGATTAACAATGTATTATAGGAGTTATTGTGTTTTGGATTCTATTTCAACATTGTTGATGAGCAAACTTCGGATAAACAAAACAAAGCTTCATAAAATAAAATCATTAGCTGTTTTGCTTTGGCAAAGCCCGCTTAGCTTACAACAACAATTGCACTAGATAAAACCGAAGACGCTTTTATGTAAACCAAAAAGTTTTTAGTTTTAAGAAAATAAAACCATTTTATAGTTATGGTGTTCACCGCAAGGTGATCATTTTTTAATTTTTTCTTGATTTAAAAAAAAAAAAATATTTATAACGGGTGGCTGATGAATATTGCTACATTAAGAAACTCGAATAACTTTTTGATTAATTCACGTAATTTATTTTTTCTTTATTCTTTTGAAAGATAATTCATTTTTATTAAGTTTTCTTAATTGGTTTTAAAAATAATGGAATTTAAATGGTTACCACGCACGTTGACGCATTGCAGCGGGAATTTCCTCAATTATCGTTCGAATGGATTGCTTTAAATCATTTAAATTTGTTTTTTTTGTTTTGTAAACTTCCTGTTTGCAATAACCCTACAAGAAAAAATCTGGCGCAGTAAGGTCAGGAGACCTGGTGAGGCAACGGAATGTGGAGTCTCTTGAAATGAGCTTATTGGAGAATTTTTGCTACAATTTTGTCATAACTGCCCGGGCTATGTAAGGAGTTGCACCATCTTGTTGAAACCACACAGAGTTGAAAGTGATTCTCTTTCGGCATAGTTCTGGATAAAAAAATTCTTTCAACTTTTTTAAGTAACGGTCTTCAGTGACCGTAACAGTAACATCGTTCTCTTCGAAAAAGAAAGGCCCGACAATGCACTTTGATGAAATTGCACACCACACTGTTACGCTAGTTTATGAGCCTCATTATAGTCCATCTGCTATGAGGAGTGCCGCTAAACGTGCGCCTGTATTCTCTTTGTACCGAAACTAAGCACTACAATGCGTGATAGCAGCCGACAATCCAAATTCTTTTCTCAGTGTCCCAATTCTCCATTTTCGTTAAATTTAAAAATCAAACTGTAAAATAAAAAACAATTGGAACAGAATAATTACATAGAAAAAAAGTTATTAAATTTTTTTTTGGTAGCAGCTTTCATAACTGCTACATAATAATCAATTATCACACGATCAAACTTTGGCATATAAATGTTTTATTACCAACAGAGGAAAATTAAAATGCATCGAAAAACTAAAGCCAAAAGCTGCTGCTTTGAGATATTAAAGTTAAACCTGCATAGTTTTACCAAAGCAAAACACCTATTGTTATTTTATAAAGCTTTTCGCAATTACTAAACTAATCAAAAGATGTCGCTAAGTATAAATTTAGAAAACAAAAGCGAGAATAAATAGAATATTTTAAAAACTAAATGTTTGTTTAGAACCTAGTTCAATAGAATATGGAGATCTCCTGGAACTAAAAATATCGCAACACAAGCGAATTGGATTGAAATAAAACAAAAAATTGGGAAAATTGTGTCATTTTTCTATTAATGTTTCACAGCGCGCAGCAACTGTGGCGGTGAATATTTTGCGATAAAAAGTTTTATTTACGGCGGCAACTATATTATAAAATTCTAAATAAAAATTTTAATTTTTTTGAGTCAATTATGTTAAACTATTATATTAAAAATTTCGTGTTTAACTTTAATAACGGTTTATTTTCGTAAATAATTGTTTAATTATTATATTGTTTTCTGTAATATTAAGTAAATTTATTATAGAGACATCTGTAAACGGATTTTGAAATTACAGAAAGCTCGGTTTTGCTTCGCATAAAACTGAAGTTTTCTATGTTTTGATGTTTTTTGTAATAATATTTAATTAAGAAAATCAACGATGTTGAATACATTTCCAGTAAATAAATTTTGATGAAAAATTTGTATTATATGAATAATAATTATTGTTTCTATACATGGTGATTCATAACATCTCGTTTCAGCTCGTGTTTTCTCTTTAATTTTAATATAAAATAAAGTTTAGATTGCTATTAAAACCATTGTTCATCTCGAAAATTCTGATGTGCATGGGGCCAGAATTTACTAAAGAAGTTAAATTTTTATAAAACTAAATTTTTAATTGGATGTAAGAGAAATCTGCTTCATCACCCTGTATTAACTTTGTTTACTAACCTACACAACTAAACGGAATGCTCATTTTTATAGAAAATTATTAAATTTATGATTTGCTTCGCTTTAGTTTAAATTTAATAATTAAATTCTACACTATGATGGCTGATTTTCAATATGTGTCTGTTGAATATTTTATTAAAAATACAAAATTAAAATTTAGATGATTTTTTAACTATTGTATCCATAAATTTTATGTTTAAAAATTTTCCATTTACCACGGTTTCTTATAGTAACTCAATAAGACAATATAGCTTCCCCTCTATTTAAAGCTCTCATTTTAATATTACGGCTCTTAAAAATAATAGATGTCTCTGGTCTGACATACTTGTCTATCTTGTCGCCTAGAAAACGCATAAGATAATATCAATTTGTACCACATTTCGACATTTCAATTTAATGTTAAATGTAGCGGTTTGCCAGACATTTTAAATAGTGGGGACAGCTTTAAAATTCCAATCATTCAGCGGCTTAAATTTCAATATGTTTTATTGACCAAAACTAGGAACGATGAACTGCCTCGGTAACCTTTTGTACAGCAATAGTTCTGTATTTTTTTATACTGTTAACCCTACTCAACCTTTAGATTAAACCACAGTTTATTATTTTCATTATATTCCCAACACAATGCATTGTTATAAGTTAAAAACAGCTTTAAAACTTCATATAATATTTATGAAGAAGGACAACTCGTAAAAGACTTTTTAAGATTTTAATCAGATTTTATTGCTATATGTACGTACCGACAAATGCCGCGCTCCGAATATATCGTAAACTATAATGAATTAAGTGAATGCAAAAGCAATAATTCAATTATAGTACATTGATGACTTTTCATCTCGTTATGTGATTGATCTTAAATGAGTTGAACAAGATACGTAATATTCAAGTTGAAATTATTGATTTTCGATTTTAAGAGAATATACCTGATTCCCCCGTTTTATTAATTATCTTGTACTTGTCTTATTATATGTATTGTCTTTAATGAACGATAATTGCTTTGCTAATAATTTTGTTTTTACGCATCGCATCGCTTTTATATAAGATATATGTAATAATACAAAATGCACGCAGATTATGCCGAATCACCTTATTATTATGATTGTGGCGGATAAAAATCATTGCCATACCAGGGATCGTGCAATTAATCAAAATATAACAAGTTTTTTTGTTTCTGTTCAAAAATTTAATTTTATTCATACACCGATAAAACAATGGCCGCAACGGAGTATAAAAATCTATACGTTTTGTTACAACTTACAATATACGAGTATACGAGAAAGAGCAAAGATTTTTATCTATTCGGTTTCGGTATAAAAAGAATTGAAAAAAATTCCTCTGCGGAGGTTGGTGAACAGTTTCATCGTAAATATATATTCAATAGGTTATTGTAAATATATGTGTATGTATATACAAAATTACAAACTAACGATAAAATTTAAACTATAAGACTATAATTTACAAGACAATCACAATGAGTGTTTTCTGTAGAAAGACCGCGAGAGTGACAATTCCGTGTTTAAATTATGTTTATATGCTTGTAAGTTAAAATCAAATTTACATACATACATGTGTTAACTAAAAGGAAGTATTGCAAAAGAATTTCGCTAGTTTCTTTTAATCCGATTGCATGATATCACTCTTGAATTTGATACACCTGGAAAAATTCAAGTATAGTAGATATATGACGAAATAATCCGCGAAACTTCATGAAATAGTTCAGATAATTTTCTTATGGGATTTTAATTTGGCATGAATGTATATTAACGGGTGTTCCACCTGTTAGTTTTTTTATATATAAAAACACATAATGTACATAAGTTGGAAATCCAAACTTTTTTATTGAAATTGAAAGCTGGTTCTATGCAATCTACAACATCGTTCATGTAACCACCATAGCTATTTTTACAGGCTTGCATCCGAAATGATTGTTTCCAATAAAAACAGTTCAGTCGTCTCAATTGCAACTCGAATATTGTTCTTAAGATCTTGAATTATATACTTAGGCTTTCAAAAAATCTCAAAGAAAATATTCTAACGGTGTCAAATCGCATGATCTTGGTGGTCAATTGACAAAACGGCGACATTGCTATTGGCCAGATGGCTTCAATTGTTCAATTATTTGAATTTTATAAAGATGCATCTGTAAATTAACGTATGAAATTTGATGTAAAATGGTTAACGATACGTCTAATTGTTGTGAACTACGGCTCAATGAGATAATTGGCTCTTCACGAACATTATCACTTACAACCGTTACTGCTTCACGAGTACGAACTGGACCATGGTATTTATTTGCTGAACAACCTGCAACTGATCCAGTTTTATTAAACTGTTCAACAATTTTGCGGATGTCCATGTTGACCAAAATCATCACGTACGAAATTTTTTTTTTACAGAACGACGAATTAAAGACCATTTGCAGAACGTCCATTTTCGTGATGATTTAAACGCGTTGTTGTGTTGTAAATGAACTCATATGACTTGACTTTTCATTTGTCGAAAAAATTTCGGGTTGCCACCGCACAATAAATATTTTATATGATCTTAAAAATAAAAGCAACAGTTGAAATACCCTTTACCCATGAACAGAAATAATTGTATCATTTTAACCAAAACTTGTTATTATAAAGAATTAAAATTTCGACTGAAAATCAATAAAATAAAAATTCACGACCATCTTACTTTATGAGGAGGAGAATTTGTGGATATCTTTGACGTGGTAAATTCTAATAGTTTTACTTGCCGCATCTTCTACCTATACGTGTCCAACTCGTGAAATTCGGTCCCAGTTTCGCCGAGAACCGGTTAGTTGTGCAACTCTGTGGGGATGTCATTAGGTACACCCTCTGACCTACAATAAAATTGCGTTGTTGGCTCCTCGAACTATACAACCGCTGATTTCTCAAATGTGTATTTGGGAGGTGTCGTAATATGGATTCACGTACTAGTTCTAGGCGTGTTGATTTCGTGGTTATTAAAGCATTGTTATCACTTTCATAACCAAAGATGCGTCGCATTTCGTAATCTTGAGCGTGTCCAATACTGCCCAGAAACCAAATAATGGAGAGAAAATAAAGTGGAGCTGTGCACCACATTTTGGATTACTGAAGAAACGTCTAGTAGAAATTTATCCCATTCTACGCGATTTTCTTCAAGGTATAACCTAACGTAAGAATAGTTCGATTTGCTCGATCAGCAATGAGATAGAAGTTGCTTAAAATTGTCAGTGATTATGTACTCCGTTACTGAATATACGTTGGAAACTTCACTTTTTATGGATTTGCGCATATAATTACGGCTGCCGCTTCTCTTATTGGTTATAATAAAACAAATTTACAAAATTGATCTTAGATAATTAGGATACAGCAATTAACAATATGTACTGAAACTTAGATATGGCAATAAAAATTTCAGGTATAGTTATTGAAAAGGCCGAATGCTCTCTCGGTATTCATTCACCCATTTTTGTTCTCATTCGATAGTTGACGACCATGGACATTTTAAATTGATGGCAGTATTTATTGAAGATTTGGACATCTTTGATCACTAGGCCAGAAAAATATCTTCTAAAAAGCTCTACAGATTTTGAAAATCCAACGTACCCACCCGACAGGTTTGTATGAGCGTTTTTCAGCAGAGCTGGAATAGCACGAACAGATACAAGGAACTTCAATGTGGCAGTTCCGCTTCCTCGTAATATATCCACCCAGTTGCTGGACAGATTAGTGTTTTTAATTCCATTTCGTCGTGACTTCAATTCCTGTATTCTTTCCAAGTACTCCTCATCTATGAAGGTACGATAAAGGTAAGGAAAATTTAAAACAGTCGTAGGTGTATTATTAAGGACCAAATTTTCGATAAAATCGTGTATGATAAATAAAATATATACATTTTAAAATATTAAATATTTTCTAGTTTCCAATTTTTTTTTATTTCCATTGAATTCGAGAAACCAGTGTTATATTGCTTTCGACGTAATGCTGATCGCGATTTTGTATCTTTTAAAATCGGTATTCCTGTAAGCAAATTTAACCAAATGCTGGATTCATCGGCGTGGCCTTCTGGAAGTTTGATTAAAGAATTTTTAAATTCACGTCGGAAATCAATGAATAATAATTGTTTAGTAACACGCTCAGTAACAATATCTACTGCAACCTCAACCAATTTTATACCTTTTTCAAATCCGATGCCGCTGTCTGCACCTATCGCTCAACTGACACTGCCACTCTCTGACGAAACCAACACATTGTCTATTTATTATCACAACGCTAGCGGAATTCGATCAAAATCGCGTGAAATGTACCTATCGGTGTTGGAAAATGAATATGATGTCATTTGCATCACGGAAACATGACTGACAAGCTCGCACAATTCTGCAGAGTACTTCCCTCCAGACTACTATGTCTATAGATACGATCGTTATACGGATCTTGAATCAACAGTGAGAGGTGGCGGAGTTCTGCTAGCTGTCTCGAAAGATATACGTGCGGATATTATTGACCTTGGGAGTAACGAGTTGGAAATTTTGGTTGTTAAACTTGCTTTCAATGGAAATCTGGTGTTGATAGTTGCTGTTTACATACCATACGGATCCTCCGTTAATATATATGGTGAGCTGTCTTTATTTTTCTCAAATCGCAACTAGCAGTTGCAGCTCCTGATTTTGATTCTGTGATGATTTTGGGAGATTTTCACTTACCGAAGATAAAATGGCTTACTGTTGATGATGAACTTCTGCCATTCAATGGTGATCTAACTTCAGATCTGGTGATGGACTCAATCTGTTCACTCGGGCTAAGACAGATTAATAACATCGAGAACCAGTGCAGCAATATCCTCGACCTGGTGTTCATTCCAGTAGAAGTACACGGCACAATCATTACTTGTAATGATCTCGGCGGTTCTTCAAGTATTTTTCACATAACACTGCATATCCAATTAATATTTGAAAATTGTGTTAATGTCTTTGACTGCTAGTGATCCACAAAGTATCACTGACATGTTTGCAGCATTTTTTGAAAATGTGTATGTCCCGTCTTCGAGAGGGAATGACGTACTTGTTTTTAGTAATAATCCAAACGTTCTATTTCAGTTTATACTACAGATGACGTTCTGCACGCTCTGTTGAATGTAAATGTGACTATGAGTTGTGGCCCGGACAAAATTCACCCGCTTGTGTTGAAAAAGTATGCTTCGGTCTTGGCTCAGCCGCAGACGGACATCTTCAATTTGAGTTTGAAGAGTGGAGTTTTTTCTTCAATTTGGAAATCCAGTTTCATTAAACCAATTTTCAAGAGTGGACGGAGAACGGATATCGAAAATTACCACGGTATTTCTACCTTATCGGCTATTCCAAAATTATTTGAGTCGATGGTCAAGGACCGCATCTTTTTCTTAACTAAAAATTTCATCTCAGTAAACCAGCATGGGTTCTACCCTGGACGGTCGACTGTAACAAATCTTGCTTTGTTAACAAATTTTTTGACGTTAGCATTAGAAGGTGGTGATGGTGTTGAGGTAGTGTTTACTGATTTTAGCAAAGCTTTCGATAAAATTGATCATATTTTATTGGTAAAGAAACTGGGACAGCTTAACAATTGTGATGCCCTTCCTTTAAAGTAGATCTTTTCATATTTGACGAACAGAACCCAAAAAGTTTTTTTTAAATAATATTTTATCTAGAGACATAAATGATTTGTCTGGCGTCCCACAAAGTAGCCAAATTGGACCTCTATTATTTACTGCATTCATAGATGATGTGAAGCTTCAAACATTGTAAGTTTCTGATTTACGCTGATGATGTAAAAATCTTTTGTAAGATTAGAAATGATCGTGATCTAAATCTACAACAGGAATTAAACGTTTTCTGCGACTGGTATAGCTTGAATAAGCTTTGCCTGAACGTTTCTAAATGTAAAGTTATGAATTTTTCTAGAAGACGTTATGGACCTGATAATAGTTTATTCTTAAATGGCGTTATGATAGAGCGAGTTCATTCTTTTCTAGATTTAGGGGTTTTGTTTTCACGAGATTTATCGTTTAAGGACCATATTGACAGATGTATTAATAAGGCTAATTCAATGTTAGGGTTTTTAATCCGTTTCTCCAAAGATTTTCATGATCCATTTACTCTAAAAGTCCTCTTCGCTTCATTTGTTCGATCGCACTTGGAGTATGCGTCAATTGTCTGGAATCCGTACTATAACAATTCCTCTAACCGTATAGAATCAATCCAGAAGCGATTTATGTTGTTTGCCTTAAGGCGACTTCCTCGAGAGGTAAACGCTCTTAAGTATGTGCTTCCGTCGTATCTAGGGCGTTGTTTGTTACTGAATATTGAACCATTGTTCGTCCGAAGACAAATTTCTTGCGCACGGTTTGTGCGCGACGTTATAATGGGCCGAATTGATTGTTCACATCGACTGTCCTTGTTTTCAATACGTGCCCCAGTGGGATCACTCAGACACCGAGGCTTAGTGATTGATCTGCACTTCCATGGGTATAATTTTGGTATATCGGTCCCGGTTTGTAATTCTAGCCGTGTATTTAATATTGTATCTACCGTGTTCGATTTTAATTTGTCCAGATATGAATTTAAAAGAGTTCTAAAAATTATTTTATTCAAATTTGATTTATATTAATAAACCTAATTTTAAATACCAGATCTAAATTAATACTGTTGGTTAAATAAATAAATAAATAAATTCGTACAAAAACATTTCGGATTGAATTTTTGGGTGACATTATTTTTGGATGAATTGATTTTCAATTACTGTGACGTAATAATTATTTTTGTTGATTTTTTGTTAATTTTTGCAATAATTATTCTTTATAGAATTTTTCCCAAATCACAGAAACTGAATTTTGCCTCGTTATCACATATTTTTTATTGCTTATCAACTAAAGTAAATTCAATTCTTCCTTCCTAGTCAACAGATTCGAATGTAAATTCGTTTGGATAAAAACCACAATGGTAATATCCTGAGGTTCGGCTTCGCTATTGCAATTTATCCGATATCTCTTGTAAAGTATAAGGCCACGCATACCTAAACACAAAAACCATAATTATTAGTTTGCTGTTAAGCTACTTGTTATAGTTCCATATCAAAACATTATGGCACAACATTTAACATGTTGTTTGATTATAACTAAACATAACTACTAAATACGCCAACAGCTAAATCCATTGTGAATTTTGTTGTCGTACTTTCGACATACATATATCCAACAACATAAATTAAATTTTAAATATCTGATTTATAATAAAATTCCACTATAAGCTAATAATTCATATTTACCATAATCATTCTATTTATAAAGATATTTTCCTAAGCTCTCTAATAAAAATTAGATTAGATAGTTAATAGCTGATGGCAAACTATAAATTTTTCTATTGATAATATTTTTGAGATAAAATTTTTTTTCTATTGATAATTTGAGATTTTCATTCAAAATAAATCAAACAAGTATAAAAATGTTATAAAAATTGTATATACTATATGCAGAATGGCAACAACAAACGCATAATATATTATTATGTATTATAATATGAGAGATAAACAAAATGGTTGAAAATTGACTTCAGTCAAATTATTATTCTTTTGTTTCTGATATGTCATATTTTTTCTGTTTATAGCTATTATGATATGTAAATATATGCGAATAAAGCATATGTAAGTATATATGGCAATGTTGGCGGAGTATTTTTGATACATACATAATACGTCATTCGTGTGCTATGCAGAACAACAAAAAAAAAACCATTCAATCATACATTTTTTTAATATTTAAACATTTCAAAAGCAAAAATAAAAATTGATCTTGAGACGTTCAATTAATTTAAGTAACTTTTTTTTGTTGCAGATTTTTATTTTATTTTATTTATACACCTGTTGAGCTTGAATTGGTACGACACTGTGTTTCCTTATTAAAAATATCGACATTTTATTTGTTTTGCCATTCCTTTCGCATCGCATCTTCAATTATTATTTGTACACAATACAATATTATACAGTCTTCTAATGCAGCTCAAGAAGTAATATGCACATTGTACATATTGTAAGTCAAGTTGCCTCTAAGAACTTACATGCTTATACACTGGAAGGCCAAAAAACGATCCATGCATAATTTTAAACCAATCGATTTCAAGCGCAAAAATATCGACAAATCATGGTTTAAAAAATATATAGAAGTCGATAATCGAGACATTTTGTTTTTCTGAATTTTTGTTGATATTATGTTGAAATTTGTTTTCGGCTTTAAACGCAGCTTTGTACGCCACACCTCGGAAAACATTGTAAATTTTTGTTATTATTAAAGTTATTTTTAAATAAATCAAATTTTTTGCTCGCTAGTGTATTTATTTTATAATATAATGTGTACGTACATAAAGAATATTTTTCGTGCAGATTTACTTTTTTACTTCACAGACGTTGTTGTTTAACTGAATTCAATCAGAACTGGTTAAAAATAAATAAGTTTGTTTCTGTTAATAGTTTGTTGTAAGTAATAATAACATTTTTTTTATGTCTCTAGAAGTAAACGAATAATTTTAGTTATGGTTACATCTACAAGAAGAGCATGTATGAATCAAATCAAAATTTTCTCCACATATATACGCGATGCATAAACGTGTTTTCAAATTTCAATTAGATTTATCTCATCAGACACCATGCAAATAGATATAGATTTCTCTCCATGTATACCAATGCACACGATCAGTAGGTAGTTAGATGTCCAGTACAATAATTAATTATGTAAACACTTTACAATTTTTTAATCGAATACAATTTTTCACATGCCTGAGTAAAGATTAATTAATATTTTAATTTAAATGAACTAACGTATATCATGTATGTTATACAAATGTGGTTTTGGCGATGAAGATTAAGATGCCAAGAAGGACGATGCAATATATGTTACGTAAAGTGGACAGATAATGATGAACCACCATCATCCAACAACCACATTAATATGTTTACTTCATTAAAAACAATTCATCTTCTTACTAATTGTTTACTTATTGTGTTCACGTTTTTTCCTCGTAGAACGGTACACACACAATATTTTTTACCTCCCCAGCTACAAGAAAATATTAAGTTTTCTGCTTGAGTAACGTTTACTGTTTTTTTTTGTGTTGTACCAATTACAAATCGTATAGAATCAATAAAAAAAAGATATCGATAAACAGTTTAACATAACCTCAAGATTGAATTCAATATGTAATTATATTGTGCAATAATCTTAACTAGACGATCAGATTGTTATCAGATACAACAAATTTGTGGTAAATTAATAACTACATGGTAAACCATATATCGCATCCATTCCATTGACCCATTTGCAAAGACATGCAAAATCCATAAACTACATTATTTAATTGACGCCGTTTAATTTTTTATTTTTTGTTTTTTTACAGGTAAGTGCGAGGGTCAATATTTGTTTGTAGTCTTAAGCTAATGGTAAGCTAATTAAATATTTATTGAAGAAATAATTGTCTAAGGGTAAATATTGAGATTTTTAATTATTTCAAGATTGCGTTTTTTAAGCTAATTTGAGTTTTAATTAATCTTTAAACGAACGACAATTGTGTGTAACTAATATATTCAATAAACTTTTATAATGAATTACATATTCGTACTATATGATACAAAAATTTCTCTGTACAGATAGGCTCAATACCTTCTATTCAAAATAAGCAACTAAATTGGTGAAACCAATTTATTATTGTCTTGTCTACTCAAACACATTAAAAAACTTGAAATGGACAATGAGCGGAATAAACTAAAATCTAATACTTATAGGATATACCCAAACTATAATTGTGTTAACCTGGTAGCAGTTAGGGAACTTTTGAAACATGTATTGAAAAAAGTGGTTTCACCAAAACACATATAGCAGCGACAACCGGTTTCTATTGAGCCTAAAAAAATTTGAATCTTGCACTATATGACATTCATAATATCCATAAAATGTAAAAACAACATTTTTTTTTATTTGACAATTGCAGAGTTTATTGAGCTTTACAAGTCCCCTAGAATACGAATGGCCTCATTGCTTTAACAATTTTTCCACATGATGTCGTTTTATGTCGACTATATAATTGACAATAAACAAATACAATTTTAGTCAAACTTTTTCATGCAACTTCAATCGCCTTGAAAAAGCACTTTGCACAGCAATTCTACAAAAGTATAAACTAAATAATATATTACGGACCATTTGTAAGACAATAAGAATTAATTTATAGTATTATTATTACATTATCCATACAATACTTCGTTACACCTCTAGCGGTACTGCTTCGTACTTAAACTGTCTTAGTTTCACCCTACTTCTAAAAGGTTTCACTCTCGATAAATCTTGCGGCTCCAGTAACTAATTATAGCACTAGCAAAACAAAATAATTCCTTGTTTAATTTTAGTCGTAACTTAAACTTTGGAATACTCACCTAACCAACTTTTACTTTCAGTTGTGAAAAATATCAACCTTATATTTCCACATTTAGCATGTGCTTCCTTGTTATTTTATGGAAAGAGATCATGAAATCCGATCGGAAAAATCAATTGTTCGAAAATATTTCAATGGACAAACACAAAAAACTTCTAAATTGGATAAATTTGGCTTAAATATTTTGTTTGAAAATAATTAATTTAAAACCGAGCAATTTTGGCCGGAAATATTCTACCGTAAGAAAATGAGCTTCGAAAATCTTTCAGCAAATTACTAGTAGTATTATGAAAGTTGCATTTATGCATCAGTCCACAACTCCACACCCACTATGGTACATTTTAATCGAGTAAGTTAAAAATGTTTGTGATCCCGCTACTGAGGCTGTATTCTTGAAATTAGTGGAAATTTCCCCAATCGGAATGCAATTTGATTTGAATTTCTCTATACTATTCGAATTTTTCGCCGGCTACTTTAACCATTTTATTTTTGAAATTTGTTTTCAAGCTTACTACTATTTTTCTCTACTATAAGGGAATATGTAATTTCAAATCGATTTACCCAGTCGGAATTTTTCCCTTGGTAGGGGAAAAAATTATATGTCTTAATTTATAAAAAAATGATTAAAGTAGCCGGCGAATAATTCGTATAATATGGGGAACTTTCCACCGATTTCAAAAATACGGCCCCTGTATTTTAAATCTTCTCTCACTATTGTTTACTTCTTCGTAAAGTTTTATTGTTAACAATCAATCAGCAGCCAAATTCAAAAGGACATAAATTACTCCAAACTAGTTCGTGTATCGAACACTAGAAAAAAAAAATATGTGCATCGGAAACAGGTTTGACGATTAATGAAAATTGTAGAAATTTGGACATACGAATTGTTCCGTCTACAAGTTGTTGTGTTGTCCGATTATATCTTGATTTTGTGTCACCCGATGTTGTTTTCGTAACCACCAGTATATTTCGCTGATGAATGGTGTTGTTACATCTTCCCTATGGATTGGATTATTTTATTAGTTAATGGGACTTTGCTTGAGATCGACATCAACCAAATAAATGGCGTCTCTTTGGAACAGGTTGAATGGTTTCTCTTTAATTAGAAGGCGATACAAGTAATCCTATGAGGAAATTGTCCAGAAATACTGAAACATCGGATTTGCGGAGAAATATTGGTTCAGATATCGTAATTAGCAGTTCTCCGATAAGTAAATAACCTGTACGTAGATTCTAACTTTACTTAGAAATAGAAAAAGCAAGTTTTTTGAGATGTTTCTAGCAGTTTCGTATTTTTCCAAATGGTTTATTCTGGCAAAACGTAGTATGAGTAATTTTTCCTATTTACAGCAGTTATGACATTTAAATTTCCGTAACTATTTGAGGTGTAGAATTAAACTCCTGTTCAATTATTGCAAAAGTTTAACAAGATAATATTTGGATGAGTAATCTTAAATGTTGAGATTAGATATTTGGTAAAGTTATTTACAAAAAATGTAAATATTAGAAAATTAAAACATAAAACTTGAAGTTTGCTAAAATATTATTAAAGAAGCTTTGAGTCTCGTAAACTCCTTCTTAAATGCAGCCGTCACTAAAAATATTTAGATAAAATATCGCGGTGTAAGTGAAACCCTAATGTTCTGCAAATATTAATGGATTAATTCTACCAATTGCCTGGTTGCTACCATTGCCGTGGTATCATTCTAATATAGTGTTCGCTGGCCATGTTTCTACATATAAAATAACGTTTTTTCTTCTTTTAGCTGGTGTTAGCGCTTTTTCGTAGAGTACTAACACTAAAAATAAAAATTCCAATATTATTTTTTTATTGTGCAAGAACAAACCATAAGAAATATTGTGTATGAAAACACTCGAATAATTTAATTGCCTATATAGGAATAAAATTCGCTGCTGGGGTGAGAAGCGTGCTGTAGCTCGGATCGTTCGACAAAACAATGGTCGCGAATTCAATATGATACAGCAATTCGATCTGAAATAGCAATGCCGCCGATTTTTTGAACGCGGTCGAGTTTCGCTCGTAATGCATTGCAAAGGATGTTAACGAATTTTGCTATCAAAATGCGGTGAAGTAGAAGAAATAAAATTCCAGGTGGTGCAATCTAGAGCCAAAACCGGTAGTGGTTTTAAGAGATTTATATTTACACTATAAGTAGTTTGCATTGTACTCGTACTTAATGATCGAGAAGTGTTTCTTTTATTTGCTCCGATTCCAATTAATCTTGCATGAAACGGTTGTATTCTAAACGAAGTTCATAATTCTTAAAGCCATGTTTTTAAGCTGTAATTGAAGAGTAACAAACTCTCGTTACTATTTTATCCACATTTTAATCGATCGTTCGTTGAATCTTCAAATATCCAGTCCTCGATTTGTCTTGTCTAATTTCTAGTCGCGGTTTTATTCTCTCCTATTTTTCACAAAGATGGGCGTTTCGGGCGGAGTTTTTACTGTTGACGCTGATAATGCAACCATCCTTTTGAAACAATTAAATGACGTCAAGTACCGAGAAGAACGCCAATTAGGCCACGACGACAATTCATTTGGCAATTATTCTGGACTTCTTCGAGATATGCAGCGACGTTTGACGGACCGGGGATGTTTCAAATGATATTCTGCGCCTGCTTGCTTCGGTCTCTGCTTGTTGTGGCACAAAAGTTGCACTACACTTCACCTTGTATATAAATTTGCCGCTGGCAAAGCAAAACCACCTGAAGTCTTAAACATCATCAGGAAGACAAATGGAGTCGTCACTGATACGTGGCATGACACACGCTTAGAGTTACTAAACTCGCTTCTGCCGGACGAAACACCTGACGTTACTGGGCCTCAAGCAGAAATGCGCGAGATCGCCACCAACAGTAGTTGGATATCTGATGCTGAAGACCCCCATTTACGTGGGAGGAGGTCAACAGTGCCCTTACTTGCTTTAAGCGTAACAAGTCTCCTGGACTTGACAACTTGAACGCTGAAATAATCCAACTGGCTTGGCCCATAATAGGGACTTCCATAGTAAAATTATTAAAGAGCTGCCTAAAATTTGGCTACTTCCCGAAGGTGTGGAAAAAGGGTGAAATGATTATATCAGAAAACCTGGGGATAGAGATCCACTTTCTCCGAAGTCTTATAGACCAATCATGCTGCTACCTGTCAACTCTTAAAAAGGCTACTAGCGGTTCGTATCTCTCCAAGAATCGAACAGAGCGGACTATTCTCGGACAAACAATTCAGCTTCCGAAGTAGCATGTCTACTGAGGACGCAATAGTCCGCCTAACAAACACTGCCAAAACCCAAAGTTCAAAATATGTTATGGGTATTTTCTTGGATATAGCTGGAGCATTTGATAACTTAACGTGGCCTAGTGTCATTGCAAGTTTATCAGTTTACAATCTACCTGGAAACATCATGAATGTTTTTAAGAGTTACTTCAGCAACCGAACCGCAGAAATTAGAGACAAATATGGTTCAGTATCAAAACAAGTTACAAAAGGATGTCCTCAGGGCTCAATCCTAGGCCCCCTAATCTGGAATATCGTGTTTAATACGAGTATGATGAATAACCTGGACGAAATAGCATTCGCAGATGACAAAGTCATTCTGGTGCACGGCAACTCGATGCTTGAACTTCAACGCCAGGGTCAAATCGCCATAAACTACATGATACAATGGTGCGAAACAAATAAAATGTCACTATCTGCAGAAAAAACAGTGATGCTGCAGCTAAAAGGCAAATTTGACTCTAGTCGACCACCAACAATATCAATAAACGGTCGAAACATGAAAATGGTCAAGTGCGTTAGAGTCTGTGAAAACGTTAAGAAACTATTCCACTCATTGGCGAGAGTGTCAAGAGAGGGATGGGGACTGAATCACAAAACACTTGTAATTAATATACAAAGGTGTGGCGGAGGCGCGTTTCACGTATGCCACAGCTGGTTGGTATGACAGGTTAAACTGTCACCACATCAGATCACTAGAAAGTGCTCAGAGGAATATACTGCTAGGAGTAACAAAAACCTACCGAACGGTATCTAAGGACGCTATTGTGGTTCTGGCCGGCGTGCTCCCGGTGGATATTCTAATCAAAAAGCGAGCGCTCATGTATCACCTAAGAAGAAGCGCCATGAATGAATCAGGTGACCATTTACATGTCGCAGATAGTGAACATATTCAATATAGCAACAAAAATGAAATCGAGCAAATGGCGATTGACCTGTGGCAAAGAAGATGAACTGAATCAGCAAATGGAAGGCATACATTTGCATTCATTCCAGACGTAAAAGATCGTCTAAAAATTAAACTACAACTAACAAGCTCGATTAGTCAAGTCATCTCTGGGCATGGTAAGTTTAAGGCCTTCCTCCAGAGATTTAAAATAATAAACCATTGTCGATGTCTATGCGGTTCGGAAGTAGAAGATTTAAACCACCTACTTCTCGAATGTAACGAGGTGACGGTACCACTGCCAAAATTACTGAGTGCCGAAGTACTCCCACAGTTTCGGGCATATTGTGCCGAACTGATCAACGTCTTAAAAGAACGTAACAGTGCGCTAGAGTAGACCGGGTAACCGGACGGTACATGTCTCCAAGCGACTAGGGATGGTAACGATACAATTTTTGAATTGTAACGGCTAAACTGTACTTAGCACTATTATCAGTGAACTTGCTAATTTATTAACAATGCAAATATTGCAAAATGAGGCTTGTGACCTGATATATATTTAAAAATTCTTAGTTTAAGGTTATACCTAGGTATAAGAATTAATGTAAATTTTACGGGAATGTTGACTACGACGGATAATTGAATTGAATACACTTCACCTTACAGTAATTGAATATAATATCTAAGGTATCTTAGCCCAAATTGATTTAATCAATCGTGAAACGGAATAGTGGATCCCACAAAAATAGAAAAATCGCCTTGTGGCGATTGTAAACTCCTTTAAAAACAACTGAATTATTTAATGTGTTGTATCTGTTGTGTTTTGTGATGAAAGAAGTAAAGTTTTACACACGAAATGTCATTTATACAAGTTATAGTGATTTCCATGTTGCTTTCGACAAATTTTTTTTTTAGTTTTTTATTTGAATACTTATAACCCTATCCAAATAGTAGTAAAAAATTATAAATATATTTTAATTTATAATTTTTATCTTAAACTCATAACATTAATATCATATAATAATAATCATAAAAGTGTAAATGACAACTAGTGGATTTAATGTCTTTTAAAAGTTCGTCATTCACACTTATGTATGGTACAAAACATATACAGCATATAGTGCCATAGAGACTAAAACTACATTACGCATAATAAACAATAAAATACAAATATATAACAATACAATTAAATTTAATTAATTAATGATGATTGTTTCTATTAATCACAAATAATCTTTAACTGATGATAGTAGATGAGATTTTATCATTCGTTTGAACATAAAAATATGTCCAGCGTTCCTAATATTTTCAGGTAATTTAATATAAATATATGGCCCAATAAATGTTAATGATTTTCTGCCATATTCCGTTTTAATTTGGGGGCACTTCAACTGACAAGAACCTCTGGTTGAATAGCCATGACCTCGAAATTCGAATTGTATAGACGCAAGTAAAGATGGGATGTGCAGACACTTAAACATGTAGATCGACACATACATCTCAAAAATTGCTTTAATTGGAAGAATGCATATAGCAACAGTTCGATAGAGCTCTACAGTAGGAAACAAGTGAGGCAGTTTAAACATTGCTTTACAGCACAACGGCTGAGCCAAAGGTAGAAGAGGCGTATGAGAATCGAGTATGAATAAATGAGAAATAATTTATTTTTTAACACATGTTTTGGAACAAAATCAGCCAGTTTTCTAATCAAGCAAATAAAAGGGCAAACTTTAATACAAATAGAATTAATATGGTCATCACACGTCATATGCTTGTCCAGTGTTACGCCAAGGTACTTGAATTTGTCTACTCGCTCTATGGTGCAATTTGCAACTTGAAGTGGTGGTAAATCAATGTGCCGTAGGCGTGGGGAGTGAAAAATTATATATTTCGTTTTGTTAAAATTTACTGACTTTACTTGTTCAGATTCAGAAAATCTAAAAGTAAAATAATATCATCCCTCATTTGTGACAACACACCTGACAATCCCTGGATTCATAAAAGAGAGCCGTATCGTCAGCAAACATTCCAATATCACCCGTGAGCGGTAAATTGGCCATATCATTTACGTAGATTAAGAATAGCAAAGGACCAAGGACACTCCCTTGAGGAACACCACAGTTCACACCTAAAGTGGAGCTTTGTACACAATTTAAAATCACAAACAGCTTTCGATTACTAAGGTAACTTTCTAAAAGTTTGTGTGATAAGCCACGGAAGCCATAAATTTGTAATTTCTGAAGAAGTGAACTGTGATCTATACAATCAAAAGCTTTACGAAGATCAAGAAATAAGCCAGATATATAGTTTTGCCTATCAAAATTACGATAGATTAGGGCCAAATCTGTACCAGAACCTTGTCGAAACCCATACTGACGAGAATAGAAAAAATTAGATTTATTTAGAAAATCGATCATCCGGTTAGCAAGAATTTTTTCTAAAATGTTGTCAAATACCGACAAAACTGAAATTGGACGTTAATTATTAACTATTTTGGAGTTTCCAGACTTAAAGATTGGCGTCACTTTGGCAATTTTAAGACAATCGAGGTAAACACCGGTTTCCAAAACTACATTAAATAGATCAGCTAGTAATTGTGAAAAAATTGGTGAATAATTCTTTAGAACTACACTACGAATGTTATCGTAACCACCACCCGTTGTATTACTGAGAGTTGAAAATAAATTCGATACTTCGCTGCAGGAAGTGGGCGAAAAGGAACATGAATTAATACTAGGCTCCATGATGCTCAACATCATTAGAAATAACAGAGTCGATCCTATTATTAGATTTATTTTCCATGAAATGATTTAACTTTTTCCAGATTTCTTTTTGGCTCAAATTATTAAATAAATTGTTAAAATAACGCTTCTTTGCAAAATATTTTCCGTTTTTGATCTTCTTATTTAGCAAATCTAATTCATGTTTCAGTGCTAAATTAGTACTGTTCCTTTTAAAACGTTTCAATGTACGGTTTTTAAGTTTAATAAAATCGCAGAGATCAAGAGTCATCCAAGGACAAACATTTGCATTTTTAATTTTTACATTTACTTCCTTCAATACGGAAAACTGTAGAACAAGTTTATTATATGTACATATCAAAAATCCGTTCAAGAGTAGATTCAGAATTTCTGACGTCAAATACGGTAATCATTAAAAAATATTCAAAGGACTGATTAACCTTTTTGTAATTAACGTGTCTTTTCGTTAGTGTCCGAGTAAAATATTTAGCCTTGAAGCGAAATTTAGAGAGTAAAAAACTATGATCACTTATGTCGGCTTCTATGGTAAAATTCCAAACTTGCTCAATATTATGAAAACTACTTACAGAGTGGTCTAAAATATTACGGCTCACAGGTCTAGTAAAGAAAGTATTTGTAACAATCATTCCATGAGAGAGCAAAGTTGCGTTATATTCTGAGATTAAGGTAAAATTTTTATTAACAGGTATGTTAATGTCACCAACTAAAATAATATCGTGAGTAGATTTATAGTTTCGGAGAAGTTGTTCTAGAAAATCGAGAAACGATGCACTGTCTGAATTTGCAGGCCTATATATTCCGCATATCTTCGTTAGATTAAACTGCAAAAGTTGAATGCGTATATATATATATATATATATATATATATATATATATATATATATATATATATATTGGAATGTTAAATAACCGTCATCTATACTAATCATGGTGTATGGAATGTCATTCCTAATGAACATAGCAATACCACCACCTGTTCTATCATCCCTACAAGAGAAAATACTTACGTAATCTCTAATGTTATAAGAAAATTTATTAGAACTTTGGACAAATGTTTCCGAAACAACTACAATATGTATGTATGTCAGTTTTAAGACTCTAACGTGCCCTATACTCTAAAAAGTAATAACTTATAGAACTTAGCTAGATCGTTCATACCCCAAATATTGATTTGAAGTATATTTAGATTAACACAATTTGAACGTGATACATCAATATTTGCCAAATAATCATTAACACTTTCTAAGTAAAGGTTGTGGCACTTAGATTTTAATGATTTAAAGCTCCTAACCACAGTAATAAACATATAAACTTGCAACCATAAGACAAACAAAAGTAAGAGATATAAACAAGAAAGTAATGATAAAAAACAGAACCATTATCAGAAGATTAATACTAATAAAACCATTACACAAATAATTATTAATAGAAAAAAATGCATCTTAATGGAATAATATAATAATATAATGATAACTACTGTACAATAACTTACTGCACAGAAAAAATTTATATTATATATCAATATTCGGTGAATAATACTAAGCCATAAAATGATGTAGGGTGCTATGTACTTTAAAGTATGCTGAATTCTTATTAAGCGACTACCGCTAAAAAATAATGAAAATAAATAAAAAATAAACAAAAATTGTATAGTATGATTAAAATTGATTACAACCAGGGATAAAAATAAGTAATAAAAAGTAAATAAGCGTTTACAGCTAGACCCGTACGAGAAGGATTTAAAAAAAACAAAATAATAAATAAATACTGATGAATTGCATATAAAATGTCAACATTTAGGTAAACAAATACGTAATAAGAATTCAAAAGTGAATTGTCAAAAATGTTTGAAAACAAATTTTTTAAAATAAAAATTGAAATAAAAGTGTTAAAATTAATAGTTACAAAAATAAAACTAAATAAAAAAGTCACTAATAAATCAATAGTTACTATTCTAGTGGTGAATTTAGATGACATCCTTTGGTATGATTGTTGGAGTATCTGCTGCTGCAACGGATGAGTCATTGGCTTTAAGTAGACGGTTTATGTCGTTGAAAGAATAAATATGGTACACTTTCAAGTCCGGTGATTTGCGTAAGTAACTTTGTGGTCTTTACACCATAGAAACTGATACTTAAAGTTAACTTTAATCTCTTTAGCTGCGTTGTATAAGCGAGACTGAAACCTTGTGAGATGATGAAGTATCCAGATTTTGTGATTAGGAGGCACCATTGAAAACTCCGCACCAAGTTGATGTAGGTAAATATACTTTCTCTTTCGAAATGCGTTTAATATTGTATTTTTTAGATCAACGTTATTTAATTTAACAATGTATGAATATTTCAGCTGTGATGCCGATTCATTATTATGAGCCGTTGGTTTCACAGAAATTATATCGTCACTGGCGATATGAGTGTCGGCTGCACCTATAACCTTAAGAATTAGTTTATGGACATCATCAGTGTTTGTTGGAATTCCGCAAACCACTACGTTGGAACTGTTTAATTCTTGGTAACTAATGTCCAGCTGTACCTCAATTAAATTAAGTTTATTTTCATGAACAACCACTTTATTTTCCAGAATAGAGATTCTACGGGTACAACTATCGTAATCCTTAGTTAACTTCTCAATTGACATTTTCATGTCATCCAGTACTTTGCAGCAGAAACTTACTGATGCTTCAAGAGCATCTAACTGGTTTTTCATCCCTTGAAGTATAATAACCACATCACTTAATGCTGGGGTGTCGTTTAATAAATTAGGATTGTGACTGCCATCGCCAATATCCTCTAAGATGGAACTGTTCGATTTACTGCAACAATCAGGACACAGCCATGAAATAGAACCACTATTAAGCTCTCTAAGTACCTCGTCAGATATGCCAGCACATTTAACATGGAATAAACTCGCGCAAACACCACATTTAACACCAGGAAACCGTGCTTTGGATATTCCTTTGATACACTTCTCGCAATTGGAAGCCATTTTAAATTCGCGCCAAGAAATACGTCAACAAAAAAATTAAAAATGGACTTAAATTTACGATTAATTATTAAATTAAATTTGTATGATAATTGTAGTTAAACGATTTCCTTCAGAATACATTAAATTAATTAAACTGGCCACTCAAACTTATGTTTACTGTTTATATATAAATATGTTGCTTTGGATTTGTGTTGGGCGATGTTGTGTTTATTGAAGGTGCTCACCAACAGGTAACGCTCATGAAATCGATAAAAACTAGATTTAGGAATGGCTAACTCGAATATTAAAATAGGTAATTAAAAGTCAAAACTTTGTTTAATAGAAATACCTAAACAATCGTTTATGATTATGTGGATCACAATTTATTTATTTATTCAAGCACTTGGTGCCAAACTTTTATCGAAAGCTTGAGCTACATCTAAGGAAACTCTTGAGTATATCTTCTTATTCTCAAGTGCATCCTAAATTCCGTGAACTTGTCCAATTGTGAGTGATTTTGTCTAAGCCCAAGTTTGTGTGGTGGAATTAAACATCTTTCTCCTATTATAGGTTCGAGTCTAGTTTAGGAATCATAATTACTTACGCTGTTGTATTTTTATTTGCTCTTTGCCTCGATAACGGTTGAAAAATCTCTTCCAAATGGGCAGTAAATACAGAGACTGTTCGTTTGTCGTTGTTTATCGGAGTCCCTTTCATTCTTCATTTCCTTAAGTTGTTTTAATTTCTTGCGCAGAAAATTGAAAGTAGTTTTATGTTGCAGAGCACAAGTCTGATGCCAGCTTTTACGAACTTTCCACTTTTCTCTAACTTGGTATGAAAAATAGGCGAAATTTCCGATGCTGCTTGTTGGCTAGTATTATTGAATGCTTTTAGTTCATATTCCAGCTGCATCGCGATTTTAAGTTTTACTCGGAGATTTGTTCGCTCTTCCGCACTAACTTCTTGAATAAATATCAATTGTTTGTTAATTTAGCCAAATCCCATTTTGCCAATAAACCAAGAAGATCTGGTATTTTATGAATGCCAGTAGGCCATTCTTTATCGCCAAAGTGTAAATCTCATTAGTGCTCGCTAGCTGTATTTTAATTTTTGCAGTTGTACCGCTAATTCTCATCCTCTGTGGTATAGTTGGTCGGTGTTGCCATGTTGCACTTTACAGTTTATAATACACTATGGAGGTTCGTTTCGGCTAACTGGGTACTCTTTCGCGTTGTGTCTACCGGCACATTTTACACACATAATGAAGCCTCGACATTTCTTGCATTGAGGTATTAATCTCGTATTGTGTTTCAGTGGTTCTAACCATTTTTTATGAGTCTTGTTTTGATATTAAAAATATTTTAAATGTTCGCTTTTGTTGAATGTGAGCATGAATACCGGGAGCCTCTTTTACTTATCTTAGTTCCTTGGGTATTTTAAATTCTCTCCAGTTTAAGGATGTTTACTGCGTCTTCAATTTACAATTCTTTCATCCTGAGGTCTTCTATTATATTCTCCTTCTTGCAGGTGGAATGACGGCCTCTGACCTTATCATTAATTTTTAATTTTTGTTTTCGTACGTTTACACTTTTACCCACTTCAGAGTTTTGTGGCTAAAGCTTTGTATGCATTGTGATTTCACTCTTGTGTTTCTCTTGTTGAGTTCTTATCGAATAGACATAATTAAATATATGTACGAAACACACAATCTGCATTATCGACCTTTCGATTCTCTTCTAACTTCAACTAAAGAGTATCTAATGTTATAACGAGTAACGAAACAAAGGAAATATTTTCATCAAAAAATACTTGTTTTTTACAATTTAAATGGGCTAAACAATACACTTAGGCATCTTTATTTACTGTAACTTTCATCGTTTTCTATCAATAGTTACGAGTACAACAACTCCCTTACAGAAAAGCCTTAAAAATATTTTGAGGAAAAGAAAATTTTAGTTCGTTAGGTGGTTGTCTTATGGGAAAAGTTATCAAACTTTTGCCTTACGGAAAACACAATGAAGTTATCTACGTTGTGAGTTGGATGCCAATTGTTTATTATGATTCAAATAAAATAATATCCAAATGAAAACAACATCTTGATATGTATCAAACATATAAAATTGTGACTAACAAAACCTTTTTGTTGCGTAATATAATTGTTTACAACTATATTTGAATATATGGATTTAAGAGTTAATGCAATTACTGTTTAAATAATTAATTTTCGGAAAACGTCCCAAGTTAAAAATTAATATGTCAAAATTTTGTATACAATGAAGTATGATACAGTTCGAAATTTATTCTTCTATAACTACTCGTATGCTCTTCTTAAGGTAAAAGTAAAAGTTTTTCATTAAAATTTTCCCTCCGTTTCGTTACTCTTTCTAACATTACATACTCTATGGCAGCGGTTTCCAAACTGTGGGTCGCGACCCACAGGGGGGTCGCGTAATAACCTCAAGGGGGTCGTGAAATTTTTAATTTCTGTTTTACATATTTAAAAAAAATACTTACAAACATCTATTTAATCACTAAATTTTAATGCAAATTTCTTATTGCGATATTACTTTATTAAGAATCCCTGTAAATGCCAATAATATTTTTATCAACTATATCAAAAACAGTCCTTTAAAAGCGAGATTATTTGGAGAGTTGTGTGAAGATATGGGAGCTGAATATAAATCACTCTTGTACTATTGTGAAGTATGTTGGCTATCTCGTTCAAAATTTATTCAAAGAGTGTTCGAACTTAAAGACGAAATTGCGATCTTTCTTGCTGAAAATCACAAAGATGAGGCATCTTTTTTTTGCAACGATAACTTTATTCTTAAACTTGCTTATTTAGTTGAAATTTTTAAAAAATTAAGCGATTTAAATAAATTAATACAAATGCATGCTCTGATTCAAAAAGACAAAGTCACGGCATTCATTAAAAAATTGGAGCTATGGATATCCAATTTAGAAAAGGATATATATGACATGTTTCCAATTTTAAATGATGCCGGTACCAGAAACAATATTAAAGCAAACAACAATCTTTTTATAGAACATTTGCAAAGTTAACTAAAACATGTTCACATTATTTCCACGAGATTGATTTTACAAAGTTTGCATGGATCCAGAATCCATTTTTGAATAACCAACTTTATGCATTTGAATTGACAATTTTCGAAAAAGAACAATTAATTGAAGTATCTTGCGATACTTCATTGCAACAGGAATTGGATAGTAAAACTTTAATTCAGTTTTGGGGCACAACTTGAAAATGTGCTTATATTATTTTATTGTTTTATCTAATAAGGGGGCCGCCAATTTTTTCTTTTTTTCTTATGTGGGTCGCAGTATCAGAAAGTTTGGAAACCGCTGCTCTATGGTTTGAAATTTGGTTACTGCAGTCTGTACTGTATATTACTGAATGAAAAAAATATAACCCAATATTTTATTACGTAGATCTCTCTATGTATCATTGTTTAGTGTAGTGTATTATCCCTACGTAGTCCAATTAAATGACATAATATTGTGCTGTACAATTAAGAATCACTATACATATGAACTGTAAATTTATTCTCCGATTTTTTCTATGTTGTTTCTTAATGATCAGCAGAAATTACATGACATTTATATAAAAAAAAAATAATAATAAATATAAATTCACCTTAAGAAAGTGTTAAATTGGGTTGGGTGCAGTAAATAATATAAAACCTTAATTTTTTTTTTGTAATACTTCCTACTTTAAATAAAAATAAAACTTTTTAATCTCATTTATTTACTTTTAGGTAAATAATAAATTTAAAAGAAATAATTTTTTTTAAAGTAAATTAAACAAGTGTGTAGGTGTGGTTACTTGTTTAATGAACTTCTTTTATTCTATCTTGTAGAATATTATTGTGTGTAAGCCACATGTCTTCGAGCACAATATTGGAAATTTGCTTTGACTATCTATACTTTCTGTAAATTGTATACGGTTGATAGATTTTTTTAATTTAAGGTTAAAGTTGACATTCTTTTGTTTTATATAGAAAATAAAAATCGTAAGAAATATAATATCGAAAAGACGCGACATTATATTATGTTTAACCACAAATAATAGATCTTTATGTATGAAGCCATATATAATCTTAAGACATTAAAAAATTATCTCCTTTTCCAGTTTGGTGCACCCAGGTTTGTCAGTAATGGATAAATTAAAGATGCCTTAAATGAAGCTGTATAAAATAAACGGTATCTGGCGTCGATGTCATACCATCGCAGTTTGCGACTATCGACTTAGAATACCTACGTATGTTTTATCAGAGACAACCTAAAAGACATTACTCATCTGTTGTATTAAAACTGCATGTGATAGCACAAAAGTTTAGAAAATCTAAATAATTAGAGATATTCGCAAAAAAAGAAGTGATATTTACTCAAAATTGAGTAAATTTTGAGCTATACGAGCACTGTGATTTGACGCCGATCAAATTCCACTATGCTTGGTAAATTTAACTTTTAACAAGTAAATTAAAAAAAATTGAGGACATGCTTTTATACGCTTTCTTTGCATACATTCGCTATCAATTTTTTATAATTACCCATCCAATACCCAAATACTGAACGTGTTGATTTAAAGTTTTAAACAAATTTTATTCATGAGTTCATCGATACAATATTTTTACGCATATTTCGCTAAATGAAATTATTAATTTTAATCAAAATATTGATCAAATCATGGCAAAAATGATTTAATAATGTGTGGTTTTCCACTTTACATAAAAAAATCTTCACCAGCAACGTCAACCCACCGTTGCTTGGGGTAGTTCAAATTTCAGTGACCGCATGGGAACAGCATAAAAGTAATTGGAAAATCAAAGAAAAAGTGCGAGGTCATCGCCCCGCAGCATGCCAGTATACCTCAACCATTAGTTATGGGACCTTTTGTCCTGTTACTTCTGTGCTACTGCTCGAGATTACTACAGAAGTTGCGTCTCTATTTATAATACTTACTGTGTGATAGGAGTTTTTAGTAGCCATTCCTAAATGTTTGAGGACACGATAGTCGTATATTTAGAAAAGTCTAATTATACACGTGTATGCGAACGCAGACAATGCACTGTTGTATACGATCGTCGGGGATAACGATTATTGAAAACATCCTCGCTTAGTGATTTCTTTTAAAAATTCAACAATGAAACTTCAATAAAATACGTGATCAGGAACAAGTTCTGGTAGAGAGACGCTGTGAGCACTTAAAATGTCGATTTCCAATCGAAAAATATGGTATTCACACTCATTGGAGAAGGTGCCCAAAATAATTATGATATCGTTACGTTTTGAATTCACAGGATCGTGAAAATTTTTGAAAAAACCCACTGAGACATCGGTTTTTGACGAAAGTCAAAAAACTACAAAATTTCTAACCCCGAACCGAATTATTGAAAATCATCGACGTAAATTTTTTTTAAGTAGTTTACGTAAATTTATATTTTGGTTCAATGTTGAAATACTGTTTTTCTTATTCAGTACATGCGTATAAGGTTTATAGTTGACTTGATTTTAAGTATGAGCAATTGCGGTGGTGTTAAGTTTACGGATTAAGTATGTACTCCAAAGAAAATTTAATTTTTGACCCAGCGGGCAAAAGTTTGCGCATTGACATAATTTCTAACAGTTTTCGGAGATAGGACATAATGTTCATAACATGTCCCTCTAGATACTGTCGTATCCATGTTGAAACCCTATAATTAGTTATTGTTACGTATTATTTTTTAAGTTATTTAACAAGTGACCGTTATTACTAACCGTTCCGCATTTGTATGAAGGGAACAGTGGGTGTAGAGACGAAACAGAGACGTTGCAAAAGTAGGTTCTGGAACAGCCTGTAAGCATATACCATTACACAGCTCAGAGTAGAACAACCCTCCTCAAGAAACATAATAATTTTGAATACCAGTATAATATTGCTACGCGGTGTGTGTCTTCTATCTACATAACAAAATTAATTTGAATAATTTACACATTTTTCGTAAGTCACAATTCACATAAAAAATTTAACAAATACTTTCAATTTTCATCAAATGTTGCTAAAGCTGTGTGAGAGATTACGTCGTAGGGTCAGTATCCGATATCTTAATAATTTATCTTGATTTGCAAAATATTATTTTCTTTTTATATTGAATTAAATTAGACCGCGCTTATGTTTAGACATTAAATTCTTATAAATCACCATGTGTAATATCCAGTATTCTTCCTTCTCGCGCCAATATATTCCAAAAGTTGTAAAAGCACAGCAAAAAAGAAAGACTCAGATTTTGTTTTTATTTTGGAGTCATGTCGTGAGGAATTTTATTATTTTTTTTCTGCCTCATCTAATTTAATTTATTGGCAAAGAAATAAAAATAAATACTTTGTTCTGTTGCGTCATTTTCTTATAATATTTTTAATGTGTAAAGGTATTGGGTACATAGATCTGTTCTTTTACATATATGATTTTGACCTTAAGAGAAATATTTTTTTTAAATGTAGGTATCGTTCCTCTATGTATCTCGCTCAGTTGGTAAGCAAATTTTATTATTATATGGTCTTAATATAAGTCTTGGGGGTTATTTAGTGCTGCAATAAGTTTTTTGCTAGCAATTTTGTATTACGTTAAACGAATAAAATTCTAATAATTATGTAAATGTAAAAATAAAAAATGACGATCTTGCTATTTATTACAGTCTTATTTTGTTGGGGCATGTCAGTACCAAGACCGTTTCGGAAAAGCGCCTCTGTATAATATACATATGTTGTTCGAAATACACCGAACATTTAATACTTTACACAGAAAACATTCTTTCCCTATGGTTTTTAACATCAAAAGCAACAACTTATAGTAGTCACACCTGTGCATCCTTGTTCTTGCTTCAGTCCTTCGAGCAGTTGTTTAATTTTGTGGTGCAATAAAAAATTATGGACCTGGCTTTCCCGCCTAAAATTTTACAGACTGAATTTCATCAAATTTTCAATTACTTCCTAAAACTCAATCTTATTGAAAATTTCCACACATGTTTATCTTCGGTGACAATTTTGACATGATAATCTAGCATATAAACTTTCACGGACGGATTCGAATCCTTAATTTGAAGATGTTCGCCGCACATCAATAAGATAGTATCAGTAACAAAAGGCTTGTTTGAGTATCAATCACATCTCAATAATTCATAGAGAGTCTGTAGCACAAGGGACTTTCTGTACGATCGATTTAACCTTCTTGCTAGAGGTGGTAGATAGCAACAATAAACTAGCAGTTTTGACTTGCGGATCTGGGCGGATTTTTTTTTTCTTGGGCACAGAGACTAATTAAACGATAAGAAACAAGAAAGCGATACTAAATATTGCCTTCTTTCTTGTTTACACTTAATATAATAGGCTTATGATAGCGGTCGAAATTGTGAGTTGAATTGAATAGTAAGGTCAATCACTAGAATACATAATAAACTTTTAAACAACTAAGGCCGTGGAAATCAGGCGTCGATATTAAATACCAAAAATCGAAAAATACCGTCTCATCATAAATCATCAAATTTTCCGATATTTTATTTATCATTGTTTCATCATTTAAAATTTCCTTCAAGGCTCCGGCTTAATTTTTTTAAACTCCTTAATCCTTTATCTTAAAACCACTCAACCACTTGGTACTTTCAGTATAAATCGTCATGTTTAAGCATAAAGAGCATATCAAAACCTTTCCAGATGCCACTGGCTATAGATAGGGATCTTTTGATTTTTTTAGAAGAAAAGTTTTCGCTGCATTTTGTGCAACAAGCGTTTTAAGTAATACCTGATATTTATATGGCCAACCACTGGGATCGAACACTTGGCACCACTTTTAGCATAAAAAACACAACAGGACCTTCCCAGAAACTTCTGCCTATATAGAGCACTCTATTTTCAGAACAAATTTATTTTGGCTTGTTTTTTATATAGCCTAATGTATCGACCATTTGTCATTTTTCTACAATTTTCTCAACAATGTCGTGGCAGAAATTCTTATTAAAAGAAGAAATTTGCATATTATCTTTTTGAATTAATCTGATCGAAGAAGATATTTTTTAGTTTTTTTTTGTTATATTTTTTATTTTCAAAAAATGTTCACTATTTTTCGTTAAACAACGTTTAGGAGCACAAGTTTCAACTACATATACAAGTTTATCCATATACAAATTTCAATTTTTTATGTTTGGTATTTCACATTCGTTATTTAAATTCCTATGAGGGTTGTCATTCCTAATGTACCATGGGACATTGACAATCCCACGCAGCACTTTATTTTGAAAGCATTGTATCATTTGTACATTAGTCTTCCTTACACAACCTCAAAGTTGGATACTGAGTCGGGACATTTTAATAAATTTTATGCCTAACTGCGCCTTTTTCTTTTTAATGTGCTCTTTCCATCTTAGATTAGCAATGATGTATTTCTATATGGAATTTACTTTACGTTAAGAACTACGGGGTTTAAGTTTGCATTATACTTGGTAAAGCGTTCTGTCATTTACTAATTTGGCTTTATTCAATAAGTTGCAGGTATACAACATACAAATTATTTTAATTAAGAATACTAATTTTCAAGTTTGACTTGAAAGTATCGACCTGCTATGTAAAGTCTCGATGGAGGTTAGATTCAAGCACTTGGTGTCGAAAGCTTGAACTACAACTAACAAAATTTTAGAGATTATCTTCTAATTCTTACGAAAACACACCCTCAGTGATTTGTTAACTTATTATTATTAACTTATTCGACAGTAGAGTGATTTTCTTTAAACCCATATTGGTGTGGTGGAATTGAGCTTCTTTCTTCTATTATATAGGTTTCAGCCGTGTGGGTAACTGCGGGAAACTGAGGGAAACTTTCGAATTTCAAAATGAAACTTTGTATATCGATTAAACCGAACTTGTGCTAATTAGAGCTCACTGGAAAAAATTAGTGCTAATCCGGGAGCCTCTAAGTTTTGCCGGAAACAGAAGTTTCCAAATCAATAAAACATTAATGTGAAATAAAATGCGTCAGCATGTCAGCATAACTGTCTAAAACTAATCTGGCAAAAATGCTTAATCCAACTATTTTGCTGGAACTCAAATTCGAAGACTATTTATGCAGCTTTCAGTTTCTAGTTCTAGTTCTGATAACCACAGAATATAATAGTATTGAAATTCTCTCGAACGTTCTTCCGTTCATCTAAAAAGTCAGATTATTTAGCCAAGCAAAATACTTATATGAATTCTGAAGTTCAGGTTCAAAAATATTTAACAGATGAAACATAATACCAATTTCCAAATGAGAATTTAATTGCTTCGTAAAAATGTTTCTGCTTACACATCACAAATATATGTCATACATTTGTATGTCTTTCAAAACCAAAATTGATGGATTACTTTTAATAATGAACTTGGAACTCTAATGCTGCAATAGAAATTCAACATTCATGTATTCTAAAACAAAACTAATTCAAGTTCATTCAAAATAGCCGTACCGAATTGCCTTCGCATGATATACATAACATCAATCAAAGCTTAACCGCACAATTAATTATGCAGCCCACCCGTCAAAAACAACCAATTTCGGCACATGTCATTGAAAATCAAAGGAAATATGAAAAAAGATTGTTAACTCGCTCGCACGTCACTACACACGAGATCTCTATATTTATCGGAGTTTTTAATCATCATAAATTAGGACTCACAACACCTTGTTCTAAGCTTATTAATTTCAGCCAACCGCGTATACCATACCATACTTACATATATTTTTTTTTATCTTTTTAAGCGACAAAATAAGAATCAATTTATCATGAGCTAAATTTTTATGTTCGGTCTGTAAAACTACATATCAGTACGTACAAAGAGAGTAGGAGGTGGAATTAGTCTAAACTGTAAGGTAAAGACTGGATGAACTACAAAAAAATGCTTTAAAACTAAAAATAATAAAATAAAAGAAACACAATAACGATAAGATAAATTATCGTAAGAAAATAAATTACATTTAGAGATCATTTTACAGTGGAGGTTTAATTTGTTTGGGGAATAATTTTGAAGAAAATTTGAGGTCGGAATCCGTTCAACAAATAAATCAATCTTCATAATTCATTTTTCCAGTTAATTATTGATTTTAAATTTTGTTGTTGTTGATATTTCCTTTTTATGGCGTGTTCGATCGTAATCAGTTCGACAGCTATCATTAATATTCCTTCTTATATAAATTTTAGTACGCAAACACACACAAATCAAAATAATAATAATTCATCGATGGTATTGAAAACAATTGGAAAAATGTTTTTCGAATCTAAGTACAAAATACATGTACGGATATTCAAATACGTAATGGACTTAAGCCAGCTGCAAAAGTGTTTTTCGCAATCATCAAATATTTTATCGTTTATGTTAAGATCGTAAACATTAATTATATAACCAACGATAAATATAATAATTAATGATCTAGTTGGTAATTATTAATTAATTTTATTATTTTCCGTTATATGGGTTAAAATGCGCATGAGAAAATTTCGTGGATGTTAAATAAGATGTTGAGACCCAAACCCAATTTGATTAACGTGAGAGTGTGAAATTTCATAAATATGACGCGGATGTTTTTACACAAATATGACTATTAGGGTTACACTGTATTCTCAGCAAACTCTACAACTAAACCGTAATACCAAATAAATACGAGGATAAATAAATAAGAATCTTCGCTTAATGTTATTCTACACAATAACATTCATAAAACAAGCAAAATGGAAAATATAAGATTTTTCAATTCTATATATACATAAGTCCGTGTATACCTTGAGATGAATTACTTTTCGTATTTACCTCAAATCAACTCTTTTCATTTTCTTTTTTTCGTTATTATTGCTATTGTTGTTATACATTTTCTTGTCTTTCTCGTATATTATTTATTGTTTACATTCATCTTGTTGTATATTTTTTGTATTTCTTATAATTCTGTCTTAAACTTTTTTGTACTTTAAATGCAACTCTTACATCGGTTTTAGTCTTGAACATACATATTTGAAATATTGTTTGTATTTTGCTGGACATACAAAAATGTTAAATACACATTTTTTAAAAAAAAAAAACTCATAATTATGTTGATAAAGTAGATCAATTTGTAAGCTTTTTTCTAGATCATTATGCGCTCTAACTGGCGGAGGCTGGTAATCAATACTTTTTAATCGAAACATTATTATGAGATAGTACCGTTTATTCGGTACTCCGCTTAATAATCGCTGAGGCAGTATTTTTACCAAAAATTACGGTTGTTTATACCCAAATACGAGTTAGGGTAACGTTGATCCATTTTTAATGCAAAAAAAAGTCTAAAATGTGGTGAATCGGCTAAAACGAATTTTGAAAACTACAAAATGTAAAATTACTATACAGCTCAAAGTGCTTAGATCAAACTGGAATGAATTTTTTACACGGTTTTCACAAATCTATTTATTATCGTGCGAAATAGAAATTAAATTGGTTTCGAAAACTTTTTAGTTTTGACGTGAAGCTGTGTAGACAGGCGTACTAAAAACTTCCTCATCTATTCTAATATTCTATGAATCAAACCAAAGCCTTCTAAATAAATCAAACGTTCTTTTTGAAAAATGTTTAACAGTAATCGAAAAATTTAACTAATTTCTTTACGCATGTAATCGGATGAATCATGAGAAGAATTCACAGGATGCCTCAATTATAAATATAAAGAAAATGTTGAAAAATGAAAATTCTGTAGATTTTGCAAATTTGGACAGCTTCAATCTAGTGCACCATGTAAGTGTGCCAAAAGCTCCAAAACTCGCTCCACAGAATTTCCATTTACGGACTTTTCAGTTAAAATTATGGACATTAAAAGGATCCAAATGGGGAACCCTGACGATCCGCATTGACATGTGGCGTATTTTTTCGAAGTTGAACAGCTTCGATAGTTTGCAGGGAAAATATCGAGGATTCGCTTTACAGAAGTTCAATTTACGAAATTGTGCGTTATAACTATATGATAAAATGAACGGGCCAAAATGGAGAACCGATGCGCATAAAGTTTAGCGTAGTTTTGCGAAATTTGGCTGCTTTCATCTATTGCACTATGAACAGATTTTCTATTTACGGACTTTCTCGTTATAATCATGAAAATTGAACGAAACACTTTTTTTTTCGAAATTGAACAGCTTTTATCTGTTGCACTATATGTACATGACTATGTGCCAAAATCTTTAGTTTTGTTACTAGTGTTCTGAAATTAAACCAGCTGGTTGGTAAGTGATGATTAGGCTTATTAAATTATTACGATTTGTTTATCGAATGGGTATTCATGAATGATATCAAAGCAATCTTAATAAATCAAGCCTGCCTATTAAATAGCACTTTCAAATACGGGATATAAAACATAATCAAAAAACTAACTTTTCATAGGTTTTGTATGGGAGATAGCATTACGTTTGATAAATAAAACATGAATTAAAAATAATGTAAAATTGATTTCTTTTCACATAAATCGATGACATATATAATAGATTCCAACTCATTCGAATGACGCAATCAGTAGGCTTCTCGTTTTCTTCAAATTAATAAAGAAAATATAAGGGATTTTCGCTGTACAACAACAACAATTAAAAAATACGGGAAATCGATGACGTCATAATATCGTCATTTTAAACTAATTATTAGAGAGAAATAGTAAATTAAAATGTATAAGAAAATAAGAAAGACAACAATGTGTTTTAAAAAAGAGAAATCAAACAATATGAACTATGAAATCAAAAACAATGAAGAGTGCAATCATCGTAATTCAATGGTGAAGACAAAGTAAACCGTATAATATCCGAAATAAAATCCGAAGCTAAAATCCGAAAATAAAATAGTTTGCTGTTATTTTGCTTAATTTAATTTAAAATAGTAGCCATAAGCAGTTTGTTATGAATGCTTGTCGTTTTTGTCCCGATTTCAGATACGAATACAAATCGTAAATATTTGAATCGTAATATTATCCTTTATGGATTGATTAACATGTTTAGAATGTTTAAGTGGTTTATTAACTTTTATGGAACCATCCTTCAATTTTCAATTAGGCTTCCGTATCATTCTACAAGAAACAAAGTATTAATAAAATGTTTGTTACATACTTTTGTGTATGTGGAACGGTTGTTGAAAAAGTATGTTTGTTCGATTTTCGGTTTTGAGTAGTATTGTTCTTCTATTTCGATATGCTTAAGCATGTATCAATATCCCCCAGATTCCAAAACGTATTGAATTGATCTCGGTCTTGGTGTCTGTTGTAACAATTTGCTTTCATAATTTTAGATTTACCATTTCCATTTAATGAAATGTTAGAGTTTCAACTAACTCGCATGCAGACATTATCTCTCTCCTAGAACTGAACCGATATTACCCGATATTTTTAACGAATTTAAAACCAAAACGGTAACAATTATAATTATAAAGAGAGCGTTAACCGTAACCGGAGCGCAATTTTCAAACGTTTAATTCATCCTTCTATTTCGTTTCGGTTCCCTCTTTAAATTTGTGTTATAACACTTAAATCGCCTAACAATTATGTTTTAAAATATTTAAGATGAAAATGAAATATCATTTCAAAATTGGCAGAGATTGATTATAAATTAGAATTAATCCATAACCCATCCGTAATCAAATTATAAATTATCATACGATAATACTATTATGTTATATGGATCACCTAATGGATCAGTCAAAGGTTCACTAGAGTCCATTGTAGTCGTAAAATCGTCGTAGAAAGTGTAATTTCTATCATTTAAATATGCAGTATGAAGCATCGCTAAATTTTTAGTTGTGGATCATTCTGCTGAGATAAGTTTGCAAAGAAATCTAATTTTATAATCTAAATTGCTTAACTTATAATTTGTGATTTTATTTCATAAACGCAATAATGAACCATGTGCACGTTGAACATGGACTAGTATAACCATAATGCGAATCGTTTGATGTTTCAAGATTGTCGAAAGAATTTTTGGTGGCTTCAACGAGAATAACGGCTTTGAACCGGAATACTTAATTAATGATGAAAAGTGTGTTAGACAAAATTATTATTGTTGATTTACATTTTATTACCTGTCTGATTTTCAGAAAGTGAGTGACATTTATACCTACTGAACAAACCGGGATTATAAAGCAAAATTTAAAATGGGGTTAGGCATTTATAATAAATTTCAACGTCAGTAAACATGTAGTTAGTCCATGTTTTGACACATTTGATAAATACTTGGCCAAATCAGATGTTTCTAGGATAATATTTATACTTTTTACACTATTTGCCGTAGGTACTTGGCGAAACACACTTACACTTAATAGACATATTTTGCTAACACTTGTTTTTCTATTTCGCAAAAAATTTAGATTTTTGAATATTTTAATTAAAGAATTTGTTCAAAAAGTTTAAAAAATCACTCGATCAATTTCGACTTTAACCTTTATCTTGCGCTTCAACTCTAAGGATACTATTTTTATCATCAACCAATCTTAATTAATTTTTATTTAAGCTCCACCTCCAATGAGATTTTTCTAATGTAATTATTTAATTTATTATATCATTAATATAATTATTATTATATAAAGCTTTATACTTAAGTTTAAATTTATCGAACACTTTTAGTATCACTCACCACTGGGAAGATCTTGATGACAGCTTCAAGAACCGATCTTTTGAACGATTGTTGCACTAAGCTTCAGCGAAACTCTTTTCTAAAAGAATCGAAAGACTCCTTTGCAAACAGAACAGTCGTTTCAAAATTGCTCCCCCAAATATGTAGTTGTAAAATTCAATGTCCCCACAGAAGCATTGATTATAATATTAGCAAAATAATAATATTACAAATTTTATCTTCCACCTAGCCTTAATTTAGACATGGTTGAGTTATACGTACCATGTAGCTGCGTCTCTATAAGTCTTTTGTTTGTTCGTTCATCGTTTTTGCTTCGCTAACATATAACTTTAAGCGCTCCACTGGGCTAGAAATATTTGAAATCTCCATTTTTCCATCAAATCATCAAATTTTACAGGGCAAGAAGCAACATAATAGGAACGATGTACGGCTACGATCATTCGTCGATCCGCACTACTGAGCCCGAATACGGTCACTATTAAAATCGAAAACAATTTATTACGCTTCGAAACAAATCCAATCGAGTGTTCGAAATATTGAACTGTTCGCGCTATGACAAATATGCTACTTGAATATTTCAAGACTGATGTTATACCACCAAAATGTTGTCCAAAAAATATGGTACAAATTTTTAAATCTGGCAGGAATTAAGTGACAAACACGACTATCTACTTTACCAGATCATGGTTATATTTTGGAGGTCAAAATTAGTTTAATGTACAAAAAAAAACGTTAATACTGATTATTACAACATTATCACTATGGTTCATTGCTTATGCATGCGTCTCACAAATACGTGGGACAAATACTCAAGTATTTAACATTCATTGCTTGTATACTTTTGAAAACATTGTTGTTACTTTAAACAAGTTATAGGTTTTGCACTCCAAATTCAACCTTTTTATTAACAAATTCAATTTTATTAACAAATCATGTTCATCAATTTGGAAATAAAATTCACCTTTATCCAAAACATTTTCAACCTTTTCCAAATCAAATCCAACTCTATTCAAATCAAATTCATCTTTGTTCAAATCAAATTCAGCTTTATCCAAATCATATTCATTATTTTCCATTTCAAATTCAACCGGAGTCGTTATTAAACCAACAGGACCTATTTAATCTAATAAATTTATTTTATTTAAATTTAAGATTCAAAATAACAAGTTATTTACTTTTTTGAATTTTAATCTTTGCATTCTGTTCTGGAGCCGAAGAACTCCCAACTCTTTCGCGGTTCGCTATTTACGACCCACCTTATGCAGTCTTCATAGCCTCTTCTGTCACTTCTTGGTGATCTTTTTGTGGATATAATTCTTGAGACCGGATCTTTGGGGAACCCATTGGCTGGAATTGATAATTATTCCTTGGGTTAACATTCGCATATTGTTTATATTGTTTCGAGAATGGCCTATGGTTATAGTACTGTGGCTATAATGAAGTATTGGTGGATCGCTAGGGTGTTTATTCTGCTTAGGATTTCCATACAGGCTTGAATGTGTTAAGCTGTCATAAATGTCTTAAGACACTATTCCCGGTATAAATCAAGCTTCGCTCTTATCACAATGACGTTGGTTTCATTGAGCTTGATATGATTTATAATCGTGCTCTGGATATCAATTATTCGATCAAACTATTTCTCTATCGTATCGTTTTCGGGGTGCTGTATAAGTCTCTTACCAAAAATTGTTTTGTTCCGCTTATCAGCGTAGTGTGTATTTAGATTGATGGACTCCCATTCTAATGGTATGCCATACATTATTAGAACTTCGTTCGCCTTCCCCACGATTTTATTTCTTATTGCTCTGAGGTATATTCTAGAGCAAAAGTGAGCATCAATCGCATTGCCCAGTATGAGAATTTCCCCAACTTCCCCATTTTGTTCCTACTGGAGGTATAATAAGTTTCATAAAGCAGTAAATCTTTTATCGCGCCGGGAATTCTTAGACTTTTGAGTAAATCGTTAACACAATTATCACTATCTTCTTCACCGTTATTGGCTGACATTATTATTATTTTTTTATAATTTTAAATTTAAATTTTTGGTAAATATATTCAACCATGTGCTTAGTAAATCTGTTCGCTAATTTTCTATATACATATCTTCATAAAAATTTTAAGTTTTGAAAATTCAATAAACCGTAGAATTTTCTTATTGTTAAGTTAGTATTTCATACTAACGGAATAGGATTACTTTGATTTTGGGAATTGAACATTAAATTATCGATTCACGATTACCATAACATCACGACTGTGACGACTGCTACGAACATCAATAAACTGTCGATAGTCACTTTATTTGGATTTTAATGTTCTATATTCACTTTGTGTCAATAAACCGTTGGTACGAGCACTTTTAACTCCGAATATAGCTAATTTTATAATTCCATTCGCAAACTTTTATTTATTATATTTTATAATTTATTAATTTATTATTTCTTATATTTTGCGATAGTTTTCTTTGTTTTTAGTTCAGAGATTATTATAAAAAAACAATTCCGTTTGTTTAATTTGTACTTTTTCTTCATTTTTTTATTAATTTAATTTTATTTATATTTATTTAATTAACTTTGATGTTAAACAATTTATTTCACATTAGAGGCTGACTTAACATCTAATTACAGAAGGTGTTTTAATCTATAATATTGACACTCGTTACCAAAATGTGCTTATCTTGCATTTTTCGCTGCACGTAATTTTTAAGGTGTTACTCCGCATGCAATTTACAAGTAGACCCCACGTTGTGTTAAATTGTTATTGTGTTATGTGTAGAGAATGTTAACTTCGTCCACCAAATCGCAATGTAAACTGCAATTAATGTATAATCTGTTAAAATGAATTACGAGTTCCAAAATCATTCTAAGCGAAAATTCTTGTAGTCATTCTTGAAATCGGTGAAAATTTCCGCATGTGGAACATAATTACGTACCGCGTTTCATACCGCTCGATCGCTGCGCAAGGAACATCTTCATGGTTGGTTTATAATTTATTTAATAAAATTAATTTTCTCTCTAATAATGCACGGTGAAAATTTATACTTAATTTCCAATTTCAAATAATATATAACTAAAACATATTTCTTATAGATTTAAAGGGGTGAGACCTCATATCGCACATGATATGGAAAGGTAACACAAACACAAACATGAACTTTTTAAGTTAATCCACTAGAAAGATGATCAATGTTAGATTTCATATCCCGCAATATAAACATTTTTGTTTTTCCTTTACCGAAAATGATAGAGCGCAAAGTGTCCTTCTTCGTTTCATGATTTTGGTATTAAGTAACGGAATTAGTATTTTTTGTTTTTGCTCTCCTGCAAAATTTTAATTTTTGGGTTATGTCACTTTTTCATGTCATGTGCGATATGTGTTACGGCATAGCAAAGGGAAAATGGTTTTTAATTTTTATTTTCGTTTGTAACGACAAGTAAATCTTTGATGTGATGTCCCTTAAGGCATTTTAATGTTGAACAATTTTTTAGATTGTTACTGCTGGCGCTATCTTCTATGAAAGAGTTTATCTGGCTCAACAATATTTCCCGAAACAGGTTCACAATTGCATGGGAATTTCAGACACGAATATCATATGATTTGAGTTCTAAACCCTATTCAACGACTTGCTCATGCACCACTTATGTAAAAAGCGTTCCGCGTGGTTCTATCTTCCGTTCGTGACGTCCCCGTCACCTCACGTAAACCTTAGATTCCTATTCTCCTAGTCGCATCACTTCAAGTGATGTGACTACTCATCTTCTTGGTTACTAGATCATTAGATTGAAACTCTCAAAAAAATTGTTCAATAAATACTGTCATTACATGTTGAACTGAACCATACACGACTGAGTTGCGAACTGAAATTATGACTGAACGAAACTTTGAGTTCAGTTTACATTTATCATTAATTCGTGACCGGAATGACATTTAATTGTCACTGCAGAATTTTTTTGTCAAGAAGCTAAAATTTATAAAGATTTAATAAAAATGAGTCAAAAGGTTGCTTCGATATCAACACAATTTAAATAAAATTATAGCTTTGCAAACGCAAAAGTGGCGTACTTTAAAATATAATACAAAATAAGCAAACAATAAAAGATTTCAAAAATGTTTAAGGAATTTTCGAAAAAACTTTTTTAATCAACGTCAATTAATGTTACGTAACAATTTTGTAATGTTTTAATTTTGTAATGTTTTTAAATTTATTTATGTCATTTCAGTCCAGTTTTGGTTTACATGTTACACTTAAAAACAAAACCAACTCAACTATCCTAAGTTAAACTGACTGACTCGGCCATCATTTCAGTTGCAATTTGAGTTGGGTTGCAGTTTACATATTACACTTTTCGTTAAGTTTTCAGTCAGTCAACATTTCAGTTCAACATGTAATGACAGTAAATGTCTTTTTGGCTGTTTTTTAAATCTTAGTATGCTGCTTTATAAATATTTCCTTGCGACTGCTATCACTTCAAACGACAATTTCTATCACTTGAAATGTTTACGTGGCAATTAAATAAAAAAACATTCAAACTAATACAGCCAACTAAGATTTAAAAAAAAATCATTGAGAGTTTTGCACACAATTATTTAGTAAATTTTGATTTTAAAATCTAGTAACCAGGAAGATCCATAGTCACGTCGCATGAAATCATGATACAATAATTTTCTCTTTATCAGATAAACTCTACTAGTAATATATTGTCGCTAGTATACGAATTGTGGTGACCTTAAATTTTTTCATTTTCGTTTGTTTTGTTTAGTATTATTTCTGATGCACAATAAATAAAACAAAAAGTATGTAAATAAATAATTTTTTTAATTTTCTCTTCGTTCGGCCAAATCCGTATTTTTTTTTTTTTTAAATGTTGTTTCATTTCGCTTATAGGCGTATGCATATAAAGGGTGATTTTTTTGTGGTTAGGATTTTCATGCATTAGTATTTGACAGATCACGCGGGATTTCAGACAAGGTGTCAAAGAGAAAGATGCTCAGTATGCTTTGACATTTCATAATGAATAGACTTACTAACGAGCAACGCTTGCAAATAATTGAATTATATTACAAAAATCAGTGTTCGGTTCGAAAAGTGTTTCGCGATTTACGTCCGATTTATGGTCTACATAATCGACCAAGTGAGCAAACAATTAATGCGATTGTGACCAAGTTTCGCACTCAGTTTACTTTATTGGACATTAAACCAACCACACGAATGCGTACAGTGCGTACAGAAGAGAATATTGCGTCTGTTTCTGAGAGTGTTGCTGAAGACCGTGAAATGTCGATTCGTCGCCGTTCGCAGCAATTGGGTTTGTGTTATTCGACGACATGGAAGATTTTACGCAAAGATCTTGGTGTAAAACCGTATAAAATACAGCTCCTGCAAGAACTGAAGCCGAACGATCTGCCACAACGTCGAATTTTCAGTGAATGGGCCCTAGAAAAGTTGGCAGAAAATCCGCTTTTTTATCGACAAATTTTGTTCAGCGATGAGGCTCATTTCTGGTTGAATGGCTACGTAAATAAGCAAATTTGCCGCATTTGGAGTGAAGAGCAACCAGAAGCCGTTCAAGAACTGCCCATGCATCCCGAAAAATGCACTGTTTGGTGTGGTTTGTACGCTGGTGGAATCATTGGACCGTATTTTTTCAAAGATGCTGTTGGACGCAACGTTACGGTGAATGGCGATCGCTATCGTTCGATGCTAACAAACTTTTTGTTGCCAAAAATGGAAGAACTGAACTTAGTTGACATGTGGTTTCAACAAGATGGCGCTACATGCCACACAGCTCGCGATTCTATGGCCATTTTGAGGGAAAACTTCGGAGAACAATTCATCTCAAGAAATGGCCCGGTAAGTTGGCCACCAAGATCATGCGATTTGACGCCTTTAGACTATTTTTTGTGGGGCTACGTCAAGTCTAAAGTCTACAGAAATAAGCCAGCAACTATTCCAGTTTTGGAAGACAACATTTCTGAAGAAATTCGGGCTATTCCGGCCGAAATGCTCGAAAAAGTTGCCCAAAATTGGACTTTCCGAATGGACCACCTAAGACGCAGCCGCGGTCAACATTTAAATGAAATTATCTTCAAAAAGTAAATGTCATGGACCAATCTAACGTTTCAAATAAAGAACCGATGAGATTTTGCAAATTTTATGCGTTTTTTTTTAAAAAAAAGTTCTCAAGCTCTTAAAAAATCACCCGTTATAAGAAGATAATTATTTTTGGTCACCGTTTTAGTTCATTTTTTGAACGTTTCATGGTGGGTTTATCTATAAGAAGAGAAAATTATTGTATCATGCATGAAATTATACGTCTAAGAGAATTGAGTATACCAGATTCGAACATTATTGGTTAAGAAATTGCCTAGCACGGACTTCTCTAAAGTGTAGAACTTCATCAAAAAGACACGTTAAAATCCCAATACAAGCTGACCATTTTATTAGAATCCTAGCCCAGCTCTGTAAATTGAATTGAAAAGTTGTCGGTTAGGAAACGGCTTGGTTCCATTCGTTAAAGATGAATCTCAAAATTTCGTCAAATTTGGCTTTGCACACAGAATATGATCATCATTTGTTAAGAGATGGCCTAGTTCCATTGAGCATTATGTTAGAGTGCCAATCCAATTATGCATACCATATTTGACAGTAATTGATTGGGGAGTAGTAAAGCTCCATTGAGCATGGCATTATATGTTATGTGCAATATAATTATACTTGGTAACGAATATTCTTTGGTGTCCAACATTAATAAAACATTTTAAATTTTTGCGAAATAAGATTAATTTATTTGATTTATCCAACCCGGTAGTTCATCTGGCATTGAATAACATTGATAGTTTTCCGGGAACCATTGCCTTTGAGATGCGTCACATATTTTTTGCAATTTTTTGAAAGATATTTCGTGGTTGCATATGCAACGGTTTAATACTAATGGATTTTAGAGTAAGTTTTAATATGAGTAATTCAAATAACTATGGTTTCAGGAAATTCTATTGTAATTGTGGAATTGCAGGAGGATTAAATTAATAAAAAAAATTATGTTATTTAGGAAGCCGGAAAATATTAATTTAGAGTCAAATGTCTGGAAATCTACAGATGCTTGTGAAATAATATTTGTTTGAAATATTAGTTGTTGATTGTGCAGATTAGAATTGCGTTGACTATAACTATATCGACTTTATATAGGTGCCAGTAACCGGGCCGATTCAATCTATCAATTTTGATAAGGAAGCCGGATATTATTAATTTAGAATTAAATTTCAGGAAATTCCCAGATGTACGTGAAATAATATTATTTTCTGCTCAGTTGCTGATTTTGAGAAACAATTGTTGAAAACCAATACCATCGATATCCATTAAACCTATTATGTCTTTATCCTTCCTCTAGTAGATCAGAAGTAGATTAAAATTGTGTTGTGCGGTACGATTGCTAGGTGTCTGAAACCGGGTCGTCCCGTCCCAAAAAATGTACTTTCCATATCCTTCCTATTGTTATGTGTAAACAAGCTGTAGAAAAAGGACGGCGTTATCCGGGACACTTGTCCAGTACTTGATTCTACAGTCCAATCAATCAATAAACACTCAGTAACATGTCCTTGGCAAAACTCGGAATTGGCGATCATAGTGTTGATAGCGTCGCAAACTTTAAATACCTCGGGTCAATTATAATATCGTTGAATGATATACAGACAGAAATAAAATCCCGAATCGCTGCCGAACAACGAGTTTTCTACGCCGCATCAAATTTATTGTGATCTAAACACCTATCGCAGTCATGCTAACTCGCAGTTTATAAATCATTCATAAGACCTGTGCTGACTTTCGGAAGCGAGAGCTGGACCATGACCACTAACGATTGTAGATTGTTATCTACCTTCGAAAGGAAGATTATCCTTTCGATCTTTGGTCCAATTAAGGTCGCGAACAACGAATATCGGTTTCGTATGAACCACGAGATAAAGCAACTTCTTGGAGGTTGGGATATTATCGGATTCATCAAATCCAACCGAGTTAGATGGCTCGGCCACGTTGTAAGGTCTCCACAAGAACGAATGATTTACAAAGTGTTCCATCAAAAACCAGCCGGTGTGTGTCGTAGAGAAAGACCCCGTATGCACTAGGATAATAATAATAATAATAATTATCCCAACGACCTATTACCCCACCCAAACGCGCGCGGGGAGTTTCCATCTGTATTATTATTATTTTTTTGAGTATAATTCAAGTGAATTATAAACAAGGATATCGAGTTGCTTAACCAGTGAAATTGAAAAATTGAATGTTGAAACGGCTAAATAAGTAAAGTATAAAAATCAAATATGATTATAAATGAATAGCTAAGTGAATAGTTAAGCAAAACGATAGCCATCGCAGACGGAAGGAAAACGGAAGTCGAGTCTGCTTAGTACAAGCAGATTTAAAATAGATAAAACAAGATAAAGTAAAGCAGAATAAAATGAAACAAATAAAAACAAATAAGTTAAATAAAACACCAAACTATAATCAAGAAAAATAAAAAAGTTTTTTCAACATGCGTTTCGTCATATTAAAATCGATCAAATGGAAGTGCTGATTAGCTTCGAACAGCATTCTAGAGACGGGCTCATACTTTCCGTAATCAGTTCGTTGAGGGTCTATTCTAAACATAGGTACCGTTCTTAAATCTCGCGAATTTATATTTAGATTAATTTTACCAAGCAGAACTGGAGAAACGATACCCCCAGTTAGTATTTGATGGATGAAAGCCATGTCCGCAACAACTCGGCGCTTACTAAGTGATTGTTAATTAATTAGCTGCAGACGATCTTGATATGGAGGCAGGTTAAACATGTCCACCCATGGTAGTCCGCGTAAAGCAAAGCGAAGAAATCTTCGCTGGACTGCTTCAATCCTCTTAATATGAACCTCATGATAAGGCGACCACACCTGGCTAGCATACTCGAGCAGGGGACGAACGAATGTTGAATAGAGAGCCTTCGTAACATAAGGATCATCGAATTCTTTCGACCAACGCTTGATGAAACCGAGGGCAGAGTTGGCTTGATTGATAATACGATCGATGTGTTGTCTGAAATTCAATTCACTGTCGCAAATGACTCCCAAATCACGAACAGAACTGGCTCTGGTAATGACATCGCTGTTAATGTAATAGTTGCGAGAAATGGACTGTACACGTTTTCGAGAGTAGGTGATTGTTTCACATTTACCCACGTTCAAATCAAGGTTGTTCTTTGCACACCAAGTGGAGAAGTTATTGAGGTCGGATTGTAATAGGCTCTTGTCGGTAGTGTTTGAAATCCGTCTGTAAATCTTCATGTCATCGGCGTATATAGATATCGATGAATTTTTTATTAAACGATCAGCGTCGTTGATAGATAGAATGAAAAAAATTGGCCCCAGATGGCTGCTCTGGGGCACTCCAGATGTTGCTGATATATGAGTTGATACTGATGACCTTAATAGAACATGGTATAAACGGCCTTTGAGATAAGAGCCCACCCAACGGAGAACTTGGCGAGGAAAGCCAAGGGCCCTAAGCTTAAACAAAATAACTTCATGAGAAATCCTGTCAAACGCCTTGCTAAAATCGGTGAAGGTAACGTCAACCTCTTTTCCTGCTTCCATCGTATTTAGTGTTTGTGAAGTGAATTCAATAAGGTTTGTGGTCGTGGACCGTGCTTTGAGAAAACCATGCTGATTGTTAGAAAACAACGGTTTACAATGAAAGCATAGTGAATCATACACAATACTTTCAAACAGCTTAGGAATACTAGATAATTTTGCAATAGGTCGGTAATTACAGATGTCTGATTTGCAGCCGTTCTTATGAATCGGAACTATAAAAGAACTTTTCCAAATGGATGGAAAAATTTCAAGCGAACGATGGATGGTAGACCGTCAGGGCCGGATGAAAAATCATCTTTAAGTTCGGAAATCTTTTGTACCACGGATTCATAATCGATTTCAATGGAAGTTAAGGTTGTTTGATTACAATTATTCATGTATGTAAAGTAGCATTCATCAGGTTTAAAATCACTGCTTGTGAAAGCCAGACTGAAGAAGTTAGCAAAATGGTTTGTTATGACTTTAGGATCATTAGAGGAATGATCCTTATATTTGAAAGTGGAATGGTATCCGTCGGGATTTTTCTTCATATTGATAAAGCGCCAGAAACACTTAGGCTCAGTGATTAGCTTGGATTGCATGAGTCTGATATAACTCCCATAAAGTTCGTCAGACAAATTACTGAAATCATTATAACTATTTAAATAGTTAGAGTAATCAGAGTCAGATTTAGTTTGCAGGAATCTTTGCCAACGTTTGTTCCTAAGGTTACGTAACGTTCGTAATTCATTATTATACCACGGTGGTGATGGCGATACAGTTTTTTGGCGGGTATACGGAATGGAATGTTTAAAACATTCAAAAGCTGCAGAGTAAAAATTGACAGTTTCTGTTTCTATATCGTTATGATCATGTAAAATTGTGTTAAAGTCAACGTTAGCCAATAAATGTTTAAGCTTCACAAAGTCGGCCTTACGAAAATTGAAACATAGTGGAGTTATAGAGTTGACATTGAGATTGTCTTGTTCCAGACCAAAGGTGATCAAAATGGGAGGGTGGTATACATCTATGGCACAGAGGATTAGATTGGATTCAGAAGCGACGCTATTGTCGATAACAGAGGAAAACACCAAATCGAGCTGCCTGTTCAGGCTGTTCTTAACGTTGCTGATCAGAAATAGTCCAGAGTTCAACATATTGTCAGTGAACAAAGTTTCTTTGGCGGTTAGTGCATTCAAAGCAACATAATGAGTGTCATCTGAATAATCCCAATTAAGTCCGGGGAGATTGAAATCACCAAGAACAAAGATTTCATCTTTAGTATTCATCAGGTCAAGGACGAAGTCAACAGCATTAGTAAGAAGCTGATAGCTTAGAATCTGACTTAGTGGGCGAATATAGCAACATAAAATAAAAACATTATTTTTATTATTTTTAATTTTGACACACATTAGCTCGATATTATCAGTGTTGGGAATGATAACAATTTGACTATCAAAATTGGGGGATGTGAAAGCTAGAGAGAGAAATCATTTGAAATCCTGAATAGATCAATTTTTGTCATGCAAACAATTATTTAACAGTTCAAATTACAAATATTTCTAAATCTACCGTTAAATCCTTGCTATTTGAGTTCTTATTTAATAAAGTTGGTAAAGTAGTTTCTGAGAAACAAATTGTTGAAAATTAACTTAAAACAACGTGCGGCGCTGTCAATTTATTCAGTGATGCAAAAAACATATCATTTTTCGTGTGTCATCAATAAAGAGAATATTTTCCCCAAGTTTCATAAAAATCGTGGGAGTGTGGACTGGACTCTATCGGTTTTGTATAGGGTTGCTGAAATATCTAACCAATAAGTTCTTTATGTTTTCTAGCAGTAAGGGCACAACGTGCCCTGTGAAATGTCGTAACAGATGTTACACCACGCCCAACTACACTACGATCATGTGTACAAGATATGTCGATACTGGTCGGAATATGAATTGTTTAAGTGATATTGATCCAATCTAGAAAAAATAACCTCTATTTTGGATGTGTTTCCTATTCAATTTTATATTATCTTTAAAGTGTTTGATTACTCGCCTGTTAATAATTTCTTATGCATATAAATATTAAAATTTGAATTAAAAAAATATAAATTTTTACTATTCACTTGACTATTAATGTTTATATAATCTTACATAGACTAGTCCGATCCGGCTTCGTGGAGCCAACATCCAGCTATTGAATCTACAATTATTACTCGTAGTACCACATTTTTAGCTCATACTTTCGAGAATTATTTTGAAGCGCTTATCTCTTATAAGTGCTTTAAATGATAATGCGAGTTTACTTAATGTGGCAAATATTCTGTTTGTAATACTCTTCTGAGTGGGCGCGAAATACTTAACGTTCCTTGTATAGTTTTTAGAAAATAAGTTCCATTTGTAGGTCCCAATACACAGGCAATACGTACACATATTTCTCCAGTGTGAAAATTCACATACGTACATAAATTAAAAATATTATTTCTTCTCACGATCAAAATTTTATTACAGGGACGGTTTTATTGATTTTATTTAATAACCGAATAATTTATTCAAATGGTACATAAGACATTTTTAGTATACAATTACGTATTTCCATTTTAAAATTACAACAAGGTAATTAAGATGTTTTACCGTCACATCACCTCCGGTGACATGCATACTTAAAATTTTGTAACATTTATCGAATTTTTTTTCATGCAGACGCTTACAAGTCGCAATATAATATATTATGCATAACTCGTAAATAAAACTTTCATCTCAACTCAATTACATTTTTGGCACCGGCTTTTAAAATTAATGATCGATAAAATCTCTTTAATCTGTTAATTATTATAATTTTTATAGTGTTTGTGTTTTTGATAGTGAAATTTCTCATCCTCGGGTTCTCTAATACAATGGAAAAATAAAATGTGGTATAGGCAAATCGGATGGAAAAATGTAAATTTTCAAATAATTACAAAACGGAAGCCTTCATTTTTTAATGTACACCTTTTTTGTAAATTGTATTTACTTTTCTACCCACAGCTACGAAGATTTATCCATAATAATTAAATAATTTAGTGAAGTTTTATTATTTTCGAATCGACCATAATTTTATTTAACTGGCATTTTTATGTTCAACAATTTTATGAGTTCGAATTGGGAACTGTTGTCGTAACTAAAGGTAATTGGCACATACTCGTGTTGTTAAATAAATACAAATAAAACGTCTTTTCCAAAAAACATTATACACCAGAAATTTGTTATTGGGCTTGTTAATTAAAACTGGTACATAAAATCAATAAATACGATTTTCCAGACTATATGATGAAATCCTTCACAAACATTGCTATTAAATTGGTTTTAAAAAGCCTATTAAATATATTTCATAAAACAGCAACTTATCGTCGGTTTTGTGTCTTATATAATTATCTATAAACAATTTTACGATTAAAACAGCCAAAGTACCAACATCATCAGGATAAACAGGCATGCGAATTAAACTAATTAACCTTTTATTAAGATAATACAAGAAGTGATTTGTAACTCTAGTCTCTGTTTTGTTTACAACCAAGATTTTAAGACTGTATCTTGTCAACATACACATATAAGAGGCAAGCAAATAAACCAAATTTTATAATCAATGACGATAAATAAGCGCTAAATATAAAAGGGAGGAAAACAGAATTAAGTAATTAAATATATAAGTTGAAATCAAAAGGGAAGCTGCAAATAATTCTTGTACGTTGCAAGTAAACCAAAAAGAAGTGTTTTGGAATTCCAATCTTATTATTATTTTTTGCTATTATCGTTTCAGTTGCTAATGGTCCATTCACATTAATCGAGCATTATATTTAAGATAAGAAAATTGCTGGTATTCTCGTACGTACGAGTATATGTGGGTAGATGATGTTTTCAGTTATTTTTATTAGCGCACAAGCTATTTACAAATTATATATAATATTGTTTTCGATATCAAAGTTGGTATAAAACAGAACAAAAAACACAGATTGGGAAAATATGTTCGAAAGTCAAGGATGTCTCAGGCCCACCAAAAAACCATAGAAAACTCCCAAAATTAATATTCCGCCATCAGGGCGCGTATTCTTGAAATCGATGGAAACTTCCACATGCGGACGGAACGGCTAAATAGAAAACTGATTATTTTTCAGTTAAAATTGTTCAATAAGTGTAAATTTATTATTTTGGCTAATAAATAAAGTTATTTTACATTATATCTCATTGATTTAAATAAAATATATCGATGGTAACGATGCATTAGTGCGTATCTCCATTTTGCGTGTTTTATAGGAAATGATAAAAACGTTTTATTTGAAACTGAAATGACCTTGTAAAAATATATTAACACATATTATTTAATTAAATTGCTTAAAATTGTTTTAATAATCAATAATTTAGAAAAAATTAACTCTTGTAATTAAAATTGTAGATACTTACTTATGAAATATAAAAAAGAAGAATTTTGTAGATACACACTGATGCATCGTTACCACCGATATGCAATAATTTGTTCGGAAATGAAAAAAACTTTTTCAGAAAACGTTCGTAGAAATTGTATTATGGCATCGCCTTACGGGGATAAATCCGCATCGATTTACCCAGTCGGAAATTTCCACCGATTTTTTTTCTTCCGCATTTTTTCACAAAAGGTGATTGGTTGAAAAAAAATTGTTTGAATGAACGAACGAACGCAAACATAAAGACACCTTTAGATTTTATTTTCCCAATAAAATGTACGAAATGAATTTAATATGGAAAAGAGCGTGATTGTAACGTCGACTAATGCACACATTTACTTTCTTTTACGAAGTAAAATAAAGGATAGTAATCATCTAAATTTTCGACCTCCAGATTTTTGCAGATTTAGCATTCGATATATCGCCTAAATAAAAAAATGGCTTTTAAAAACTTCTGTGTGTGTATATGTGTGTGATCTGTACAAACTAAAAGTGTGTGGCTCCACAGCCCGGATTGATAAAACTTTATACTTAAGCATTGTCCATAAATTGAGAGATGCCACTATGCCAGCTTCAATCAAATTAGATATTTTCATAGTACCAACGGAGTTCATTTGAGAAAGGTCTCCGTTCTATCCAAATTGCTCATTTTCCAAAGTCTCATCCGAAACTCATTTTAGAATCCTATATTTAACACACAAACAAAGTTTTATCCCAATTGGTTAAGAAATTACAAGTTTCGTAACCATAATTTCGGGATCATGATTTCCCAAATGAGAAGTAAAGATACTTTACACGTTCTTTTGACTTTTCATTTGGTTTTAAATAGTAGGCGTTGACCAAAATAGCATGATTGACATTTAATTTATTTTTAAATTACCAAAAATGACATTAATGTTTTTTTTTTTTTATTTTTCTAAATTATTACAACTGAGTATAATTCATCTAATAATTTTTCTTTCTTAATTTAGTCGCTTGTGAATGAGAAGAGGCCCAATGCCCAGCTCCATTTATAAGTTATTTACTGAAGTAGTCTTTGCTTGGTGTCCTTAATCAATTAAATCAATTGGTTTCGTTCTATGCAATCGTCTTACTGCATGTGAAGTGTTCAACATACCACGAAGCTCTTCACTTACGTGTTGATTGATACGTTGTCCATGAATTTCTGCAATTTTTTTATTTATTCTTGAACCGTCTGGATATTTAGGTCCCTATTCCTAATGTACCACGGAGCGTTAACCATATCACGTAGCACTTTGTTTTGAAAAGTTTGTATTATTTTGGTGTTGGTTTTCTTTGTACAGCCCCAGAGCTGTATTCCGTAAGTCCATACAGGATTTAGCACCTGTTGAGTTCATACAATAGCAATTTATTTTCGGTTGACAATTCCAAATTTTTCCCGAGCAGCCAATACATTTTTCGATATTTGATATTAAGCTCGTCTTTTTTCTTTTTAACGTGCTCTTTCCATTTCAGCCTGGTATCTAAGGTCATCCCTAGATATTTAACATTATTTGCATACGGAATGTGCTGACCGTTAATGATTACAGGTTTATAACTGACTTTTAGATTGGTGAAATTCATATGAGTGGATTTCGATTCATTGAGCCCGATACGCCACATTTTTGTCCATTTTATGATTTTATCACATGCTTCTTGGAGTTTCTTTGTCGATTCTTCGATAGCGTCTCCTACTGAGAGAACTGCAGTGTCATCAGCAAATGTTGCAATGGTAACATCGTTTAATTGAGGTAAATCTCTGGTCTAGAGCAGGTAAAGAATAGGGCCCAAAACACTACCCTGCGGGACTCCCGCCGAAATCTTTTTTAGCTCGAAATATTCATCTTCATATTTCACCCTAAAGTAGCGATTCTCTATGTATGATTTTAAAATCATATAATATTGTTTTGGTAAATCTCTATGTAGTTTGAAGAGTAAGCCTCTATGCCACACCTTATCGAAGGCCTGCGCCACATCTAAGAAGATACTAGAACAAACATTTTTCCTTTCTAATGTATTCTCAATGTAAGCCTATATGAACCTGCTCAATAGTTGAGTGTTTCTCTCTGAAACAGGAGCTTTCTTTACTTTTATGTTCTTAATTTCAGCTTCTAGTTCTTTTAATGTTACAGGCCTGATCTCTTCGAAAACAGATATTCTGGACGTATCAGCAGTGTTTTCGTCATTGGTCTGCTGACCTAGAGGTTGAAATGTTTCTTCAAGATGTTCAGGAAACAGGTCAGCTTTATCTTTCGCACTTCTAGCCCATTTCCCATCGTTTGTTTTGATTGGGGGGATCTGCGTTTTTGGTCATTTTAACCCTTTTGTTGCTTTCCAGAAGGAGTAGCCGGTATCTTTAATTGGAGCTAGGGAACAAAGGTATTTTCCATTTGTTTCATTTTTCACTTTTTTTATGAGAGCCTTAAGTTGGATGCACAAGTTGTTTAAGGTGGTTTTATCTTGCGGCCCACGCGTAGTCTGCCATTTCTTTCGGGCTTTTCGTTTTTCATGCACTAGTTCTCTTACTTCTATTGGGTAAATAACAGAGTTTCATTTCCTGGATTATAATTTGGGGGTGCATTACCAAGCCGCCCGTTGTATGACATCAAGGAGCTTGTCTAGTTCCTCTTCTATTTCATTTTCAATTTTGATTGGCACTTGAAGTTCTATTTTTCCTCCTACCAACTGCTTAAACAGTTCCCAATTTGTTTTGTTGTTTGTGAACCTTGGTGAATTTGTTTTTTCTGTTCCATTTTCACTAACCGTCTTAAGAACAGGAGAATGATCAGATGTTAGACTTTCATCATTTTCTAAGAAGATGTAGCGTTCCGGTATGCCTTTAGTGATATACAAATCTATAAGGTCTGGGATTTTGTTAGGATCAGATGGCCAGTACGTTAGTTCCCCCATTAGTAAACTTCACAGTTTGAGTAATTCTTTGCCTTTTGGGGAGGTTAATCTTGAACCCCAGAAAGTATTTTTTGCATTAAAGTCACCTCCGATAGTGAAGTTACTTCCTAATTTTTGTAACAAGTTAATGGAGTCTTCTTTCTTTAGGTTAAACTGTGGGGGCATTATATTGCAGATATATTACAGGTGTTGTGATAACCAAATTTAACCGTCACGGTGGTTACTTGCATGGATTCTTTTTCTATTTTTAATTCTTCATGATGTTTGATATTATCCCTAATAAATATAGCTGACCCTCCTCTTGCTCGTTCTGCGGGATGAGTGGTATGGTAACAAGTATATCTCCCGATTGATACATAGGAGCTGCTGGTAAGATGTGTTTCTGATATTAAGCATATATCAATTTTCTCGGTTTTTAAAAATAGTTCTAATTCTTCTAGGTGTTGTGTTAATCCGTTTGCATTCCATATGGCTATTCTTGATGAGTAGTATTGATGTCTGGTTTCCGGAATTATGAATTGAACTATAGTATTTATGTTTAACTATTTTGGAACTTGGTATTTCCAGCAGATTAAGTCGATCCAGAATTAACTTATTTAGTTTATTCTGTTCCTCAAGGCTCTTTAAAATTGCTTGGAGTGTTTTTGAAATTTTCGGTACCGTTCTTCTCATTTTCTTTCGAATTAGAAGCGGCCTGAGCATATGTGTAATTCTCCCTACGCATAGATGCTACATTTCTTGCTCGATCATCGTTTGAATGACTTAACTGCCCATAACAGTTTTTACATTTTGCTGATTCTTCTTTAGATAGTTTACAAGTTTGTGTTGGGTGCTTTTCAGCACATTTCACACATCTTGGATCGCGCTCGCAATATCGTTGCTTATGGTTGCCTTGGCATTTTTTATATTGTACTATTCTTGTACTGCCTCTTTTAACAGCTTCGATCTTTACTCGCATGTTGAGTATGACAGTTATATTGTGCATTTTTCTATTTGCTCGGATTTATCAAACGTTAGAATGAACAGGGGATTCCATCTTTTTGAAAAGGGTTCTCGGGTTCTAGTCGGTTCTCCCCGCTACGTCTTTCTTTTTTAATAATGTTCACGGCATTAAGGATTTTAAATCCTTTATTTTCTAGATCCTCCATTATTGAATTAATTTCACAGGTTGGATGTAGCCCGCTTGTCATGACCTTGATGGGACGATCGTTTTTATTTTCGTACGTGTACCACTGATATTTTTCCGTATTCAGCTTCATTGACAAGTTTCTGTATGCGTTTGGATTTGAAGTGTTAATCTTCCATAATAATCCTCCTACTATAAAAATCGGTGGTGGATCTTTTACCTTTGGCAATGCTTCGTTTGGTTGAGCTGGTTGCCGTTCGAGCGACTTTTCTACTTCTGGGAGTCAATTCGCGTTGCGTGAAAAAATGAAAATGAAAAGTTTTTTTCATTGGCAATCTAGTAGTTTGAATAATTCGCACGTAATTTTAAAATGTACTGTGTGAAATCAATATTTCTTATGGGAAATGCAAGCCTACTCGATTGCAAATGAAGAAAACTTTTCATTTTCTTTATTTCACGGAACCCGAATTGACACCCTGGTGAGGACTTAGCAACATTTATGGGTGGAGGTGATTTATCTTTTGGTTTAGCTGCTTGTTGTTGTTCTAGAGGTAGTTGTTTCTTGATGATTAACTGTTTTCTAGAAACCTGTTTTGAAGTTGATGGTAAAGTTTTTGCCATTTCTGGTGAATGTTGAGCTTTCATTTTCCTTACTTGGTCTTTTACTCCGTTTCAACATCCAATTTGTTTCTCTTTCTAATTCTTCTTCATCTGTATGGAATTGATTAATGTCATCAACGATGTGTCGTCCCAAGTTCGGCACGTGCTTCAACTGCTTTTTTGAGTTCTTCATTCTCGTTCTTTAAAATTCTGAATTCTTCTTTCAATTTAGTTTCAAATTCCTTTATTTCTGTTAGTTATTCACGGAGTTCGGCATTTTCCTTCTCGTACTGCAATATATATTCAGTTGAAGATCTTGGTGATCTTGGTAATTTGGAACTTCGTCCGAATGGTTTAAACAATGATTGGCCCACCCCAGAATCTATTGGGCCTGCCTCCGAAGAGCGTGGATTTGTCAGCATATCTGCTGCTGTACCGCTTGGGGTATTAATTTCCGTATTTGTTGTACTCATTGTTTGTTTTAGCCAATTTATACCACTGGCATTTGGTCCCCGGTAGCACTTTGCTACTGCCGAAGCAGTACCCACCCTCCACGATGAGGACGCGGCTACCTTGGTGTAACCTAGGTCTACACAGAGACTACTCTGCATACCCTAGGCTGAGGGGCACATTAATGTTGACACAACAGAAAAAATTTACTCCCGCCAACTAAATATCTCAATTACAAACAGAAATTTTAAGGAAACGAAAATTTTTTTGGTAAACTATTAATATTCGGAATCTCTATTTTTGATTTATTCGGTGTTGTGAACACTAAAAATTTCTCTGGAATGAATAAAAAATATCTCATTCCGAAACTATTTCGAAGTCCGGTTCATAACTATGAATGAAAACCCATAATCCCACATTCAAGATTTTTTCAACTCTTTTGTATGAAAACAGGCGTGTCTTTTGTATAATTTACGTGATTTAATTGGTTAAAACGATGGGATGAAAAATGCGGGATTTTTATCCATAGTTATGAACCGGACTTGACTTGCATTTCCGAATAAAAATTGAAGAGCCGAGTATTCACGGTGTAAGCTCAGTACAGAAATAAAAACGTAGTACGCAGAGTAAAATTACTCAGGTTGAATAAAAAAAACACTGAGTACTCCTTTGATTGAGGAATGACTTGGCTCTTTTCGAATCGAACACTTATTAATGGAACCTGACTTTTTCAAATAAGTATGCTAGCGAAGTGACATATTTTCTGTCTCTATTTTGCAGAAAAATTTTAATTGGTTTTCAATTTTTTGTTGTTTTAGTATTTGGTTAATATTTCTAGGTAGTAAATGGGTATTTATGGATTAAAACTACATGAAATGGTTAACATTGGGTATATCCAGCTCATGTAGGCCTACATTTAAGATGTCTCATTTGTAGATTTTCCTCAGTTGTGGAATTCTACATGCATATATTCGTGTTATTTTGGGTTTATGTCTAATATAAATGATTTGAATAATTAAGTAAATATGAAATTGCTTAATTTATTAAATCTCCCACCTAGAAGGTAAAAACAATAAAAATAAATGAAAATAGAGCAAAATAAATGGTTATTTAAAGTACAGGCACAAAGTACCTATATACAGAGAAGTAAGTTTTGTACTAATCGTATGTATAAAAAATATTTTGATAATAATTTTCGAACAGTATAACAACAGTAACGGCGGAAAGATCCGATAAGTAACATAATGTTTTCTCATTCTAATTTCGCACAGTTTATTTCAACATGAATAAATCAGGTCGTCCCACTTCAATACATGAAATTTTAATGTAAGTCTATCTCACGAAAACACAAAATATATTATCTCCTCTTTTATTGTTTATGTACGACTCACGAGTACGAGAACGAAACGAAAATTTTTCGCATAATGTCGAGTATATTCGTCATAAAGATAAACAAAAATACATTCGTAATTCGTATTATTCAACGAATCAGCTGTAATTTTTTTCCGAAGAAGAGCAAATAAAGATCATTTAAAAAGTAAGCAGGGATAAATAGTTTTTCGAAACAAATGTCTTTAGATTACATTTTATAAAGAAATGTACATATTTAATAATTGAAGATAGCTAGGTACCTCTATTTTATTTATAATATAATTTAATATCATTGATTTAAAGACGTTTTTTATTTTATCAATGATTTAATTTTAATGTGAGGAAAAGTATGATACAAACACGACGAGACGATCTTTGTTTTCGATGATTTGCACACGTTAAATGCACATGTTAAAGAAAGTATGTATATGTGACGTAAACAAGAAGCAAGATCAACATTGAATTTTATCAATGGTTTTCACTTTTCGTAAAATATTATTTTATTTTTTTGTGTGTCCTTTTAAAACAAAATTATGTTTTATTTGTGTTACCTATGTACCTAATGAATGAGCTGTGAAAATATTTTATGGTATGAGAGATTCCAATAAAAAGAAATTATTGTAAATAAGACTTGTTATCACGGCTGCCGCATGAAAATTGTCTTGAGCTAGACAAAGTTAATAATGTGTGTATATAATGCAAAATGTTGTTGTAAATTATTGTTGTAGTAATCCAATTGTTGTACCGCCGTTTTGAGATCACACATTTTTAACTTTGTCTAGCTCGAGAGTTGTATGCAACATTGTTATTCGTATTATTAATAAGTGATAATTTGTTAATCCGTGGATGTTGATAATAGGGATAATAAATAGGTATGTAGATTAAAATTTTTTAATTTTAAAACTGAGAAAGCATAAACGAGCCAATTTTATCTTGTCCTTAGGAGTGTTTTTTTTTAATAAACAAAATCAACCTTGAACTGGTTTATGAACTAGACATTTTTGTTTTATAAAATTATTCTTAGGCGAATATCGTCGATGACGTAAAACTAGTTCAGCATTGCACTATTTTATCTATTTATTAAGGGATCGATTGGTTTTAATGTCGAAAAAATCCGACAGTTATAAAATTTCGTAAAAGGGCCCTAATTTATAACTGTAGTCGTGTATTTAGGAAGCAAGAATTTTATTAAATTATTGGAGCCTATTATATTGTAAAATATTATTTCGTTAAAGAAACAGCTTCAGATAATTATTTTTATTAAAGCTGATGTTCGCGATAAGGACTAGAAGAAGCTCGCGTTTATAGTTGACAAATTTGAATTTAGTTTGATTTTCCTGTTACTGTATTTACTATATGTGCAAATCCACACTAGCGTAACTTTGAATCCGGTAACTTCTTCGTTTGTTTCCCCCTTTACCAATAAAACAGGTTTTTTTTTCGTCACGTAATAAATCTAATAGCTTGGGTGAACTACATTTCATGAATGGACTGAGTACATTGTATGGACTATGTAGTGGGTGATATATTATGAACTGAATAGATTGTACGAGTATTGATGAACACGATTGTTGATGTCCTAGCTGAAATAAATGGGCAGTACGCTCTGAATAAACTAGATGACTTAGTTAATTAGTATTTTAAATAGATAAAATCTGAACGTACAAAAAAAAATTTGTATTTCTGTGGCACATTCTGATTCTTGGTTCCTTGGAACAATTCATGTATAATTTCAGTTTAATTTTATTTTTATTTTTGGCACAAAAGCAAAAAGTGGTAATTGTTCTAAAACAAAATTGAATTGCGAATAATTTTACCTGCCAGTTTCGATATGGAAAATTAACATCATTCCCAATTAACAAAAATTAATGAAACTTTTTGTAGAGAAGAAAAGCGTTGTAAATATATATGCATGTATGCGTGTGTGTTTATGTGTATGTGTGTGTATGTGGGCAGACATAACTTACTCGGGTAACTTACTAGGCTCAACAATAATTTCAATATTCGGGATTCCTTCTCTAGGAAAAGAAAATTTGTTCTTTGTTTTTGGCAACTCTGCTGACCTGACGAAATGTGGTGTAGTATCCGTGGCTAGGTAAAAAAAAATAAACTAAGTTAAATATTAATCGAACTCATAATGTTGCCGGTTTATTCATTGGTCAATGAACGTAATGAGTAAAATGCGTATCTCTTCGCAACATCGCATTGAGGTTGCCAATAAAGGTACTGTTACAGCTGTTTTTGATTTTCTCTGCTCAGAGATTATGCTACCTGTGCCATACATTCTTAACCGCTTATCTGTTAATATTGCAATTAGGGACAGTCCAGCAATATAACATGTACAGCCTAATTTGAAACTGTTCGGAACGCCCCGGCCACTTTTAGAGCAAATGTCCGATGTACTTTCGCCATTTCACGATCGTTCAATTGCAATGCGTCGGGCTCAATTGAAACGTCTGAGAGTAAAATTTATTTGGTTACACCCACCAATAGTAGTCGCCGGCTTTATTACTTCACGCCTATATTTGGAATCATCCTTTGTATAATCGCGCTTATTCTTAAATTCGACAAAGCTTAATTTTACTCTTTAAAAATCAAGTTCGGTGCAACAAATTACATATGGATTGTAAAAACATATTATGAAATATGATTTCTAAGCCAATTTGTACAAATTAGAAAAGGTAATTATTTTTATGTCCTCTACGTATGTATAAGGACGTATATGTATGTTACTTATCAAATCTTAAATGCATTCTATATTTAACTTGCGAGTTCTCGAGTTAGGCTTTCTGGAGTAGAGGTTAAATTTCTAAATCTTTGGGAAATTTCTACAAGAACTGTCTCGATTTTTTAAAAATTTGAAAATAATCAAAATAATGGAAAGTGCAAAAACTGAAATTCATTCGAAGTGCAAACTCTTAATCTCGCTGATTACTCTCAAGCGCAGGAAATGCCCCTTGCTGCTAGTTTAATAATAATATAAAATTTAAACTGTGACAACTTAATTGTTATATTTATCATACATTTATTACAAAAAATCCATAATGATATTTAATTTAAATAATAATTTACATTTATATTTATTAATACATACTATACATTTTAATTAATTTGTAAGTATTCTTAATTTTCTAGAATTGTTTGGTATTTTTTCATTTTTTTGATGATCTATATTTAATAATACCCATCTACAGTTCTTACGTAGCAAGACTAATAAGAAAAAATTTATTAATTTATTTAAATGCTTGTAGCATACTTCATTTTCGTCTGGTAAAAATGAGGGAAATTTAGATGTGATTTTTATCACACACATTTTTCCCATTTCGCCACATATATTATTTATATAATTGTTATGTTTGAAGTACGTTTCAAAAAGCTGTGCAAGATATTTTGCTACTTCCAGCCATTCAGCCGAGGGAGCTTTTAATTTTCCAAAATTAGAATATTCTTTTTTAAAATTTTTTTCATTTAGAAAAGTGTTATTTAATGTTACATCTCCCTCTGACTGATTGACCAGTTTTACAATGCAATGTTCGCACTCAACTTTTTGGTATACACAATAGCCCGCGTAGTACGAAATTGCATTGGACGTAAGTAGAGTAAATTCATTTTCGGTTATTAATTTATCAATATCCTCGATTGACATAGACCCTTCCGCTTCTGATTGTTTTAAACTGGCGTTGTAATCCGATTTAAAAGCCCTCCATTCGAATTTTAAATTTTCCGCATCATCTGGCAAGCAATTTGATTGTGTTGAATTAAATAAAATTTTTGTAACCAGTATATTTGCAAAATGCACTCCAATATCGTAGCTTGAAGGCATGCAATTAAACCCTCCTTTCCCTCTAAGGACCGAGAAAAAATTTTCCAGTGCGTCCTGATTTGTTTTTCCGGTTAACAGAAACTGGATATCATACACAGAATTCAAGTGACTGATTAAACCTAATTGGGCACAAATTGTTAATCGAAGTCCCTTAATAAATTTAAAATAATTTTCTTTGTGTGTTATAATCTTTAAATTATTTAAAAATTCCAAACTTTGCTCCAGATAATTATAAATTTTATTATTCATCTTAAGTGGCTGCTCATAAGGGTTTTTCGATGAAAAATTCCTACAGTTTAAACAGTCAAAAATATTATTGAAATGTTCGATAATATTAGCTGTGGGTATTACGTAATCTAACTTGTTTTCAAAAATCGTACTGTACGCAGCGCGCTAGAAACGGTGTTACTTATCACTTAGACCGCCAATTTGACACTCATTTTTTGAAAATTGTTGGGATCCATATGGTATTTCGTCAATTTGGGTAGTAATTCAGACTCTCAGACGTTTCAATTGAGCCCGACGCATTGCAATTGAACGATCGTGAAATGGCGAAAGTACATCGGACATTTGCTCTAAAAGTGGCCGGGGCGTTCCGAACAGTTTCAAATTAGGCTGTACATGTTATATTGCTGGACTGTCCCTAATTGCAATATTAACAGATAAGCGGTTAAGAATGTATGGCACAGGTAGCATAATCTCTGAGCAGAGAAAATCAAAAACAGCTGTAACAGTACCTTTATTGGCAACCTCAATGCGATGTTGCGAAGAGATACGCATTTTACTCATTACGTTCATTGACCAATGAATAAACCGGCAACATTATGAGTTCGATTAATATTTAACTTAGTTTATTTTTTTTTACCTAGCCACGGATACTACACCACATTTCGTCAGGTCAGCAGAGTTGCCAAAAACAAAGAACAAATTTTCTTTTCCTAGAGAAGGAATCCCGAATATTGAAATTATTGTTGAGCCTAGTAAGTTACCCGAGTAAGTTATGTCTGCCCACATACACACACATACACATAAACACACACGCATACATGCATATATATTTACAACGCTTTTCTTCTCTACAAAAAGTTTCATTAATTTTTGTTAATTGGGAATGATGTTAATTTTCCATATCGAAACTGGCAGGTAAAATTATTCGCAATTCAATTTTGTTTTAGAACAATTACCACTTTTTGCTTTTGTGCCAAAAATAAAAATAAAATTAAACAGAAATTATACATGAATTGTTCCAAGGAACCAAGAATCAGAATGTGCCACAGAAATACAAATTTTTTTTTTGTACGTTCAGATTTTATCTATTTAAAATACTAATTAACTAAGTCATCTAGTTTATTCAGAGCGTACTGCCCATTTATTTCAGCTAGGACATCAACAATCGTGTTCATCAATACTCGTACAATCTATTCAGTTCATAATATATCACCCACTACATAGTCCATACAATGTACTCAGTCCATTCATGAAATGTAGTTCACCCAAGCTATTAGATTTATTACGTGACGAAAAAAAAACCTGTTTTATTGGTAAAGGGGGAAACAAACGAAGAAGTTACCGGATTCAAAGTTACGCTAGTGTGGATTTGCACATATAGTAAATACAGTAACAGGAAAATCAAACTAAATTCAAATTTGTCAACTATAAACGCGAGCTTCTTCTAGTCCTTATCGCGAACATCAGCTTTAATAAAAATAATTATCTGAAGCTGTTTCTTTAACGAAATAATATTTTACAATATAATAGGCTCCAATAATTTAATAAAATTCTTGCTTCCTAAATACACGACTACAGTTATAAATTAGGGCCCTTTTACGAAATTTTATAACTGTCGGATTTTTTCGACATTAAAACCAATCGATCCCTTAATAAATAGATAAAATAGTGCAATGCTGAACTAGTTTTACGTCATCGACGATATTCGCCTAAGAATAATTTTATAAAACAAAAATGTCTAGTTCATAAACCAGTTCAAGGTTGATTTTGTTTATTAAAAAAAAACACTCCTAAGGACAAGATAAAATTGGCTCGTTTATGCTTTCTCAGTTTTAAAATTAAAAAATTTTAATCTACATACCTATTTATTATCCCTATTATCAACATCCACGGATTAACAAATTATCACTTATTAATAATACGAATAACAATGTTGCATACAACTCTCGAGCTAGACAAAGTTAAAAATGTGTGATCTCAAAACGGCGGTACAACAATTGGATTACTACAACAATAATTTACAACAACATTTTGCATTATATACACACATTATTAACTTTGTCTAGCTCAAGACAATTTTCATGCGGCAGCCGTGATAACAAGTCTTATTTACAATAATTTCTTTTTATTGGAATCTCTCATACCATAAAATATTTTCACAGCTCATTCATTAGGTACATAGGTAACACAAATAAAACATAATTTTGTTTTAAAAGGACACACAAAAAAATAAAATAATATTTTACGAAAAGTGAAAACCATTGATAAAATTCAATGTTGATCTTGCTTCTTGTTTACGTCACATATACATACTTTCTTTAACATGTGCATTTAACGTGTGCAAATCATCGAAAACAAAGATCGTCTCTTCGTGTTTGTATCATACTTTTCCTCACATTAAAATTAAATCATTGATAAAATAAAAAACGTCTTTAAATCAATGATATTAAATTATATTATAAATAAAATAGAGGTACCTAGCTATCTTCAATTATTAAATATGTACATTTCTTTATAAAATGTAATCTAAAGACATTTGTTTCGAAAAACTATTTATCCCTGCTTACTTTTTAATGCCTCTATTCCATGGAAATAATCTGCTGTCAGCAAAAATAAAAGCGAGAAGAAAATATAGATATTGCTGGTTGTGTACGAAACAAAACATGTTGTCAGTAACATTTTGCTGAGAGGGGAAGTGTGATAGGGGAAGTTTGCTGCTATAATGCTGCCATAAAAAATGTAAATTGGAGTATTTTTTATAGCAGCATTTTTCACACAACTACAAAACATGTGTGTAAAGATAAGAAATTTTTCTCACACTCATATAAAATAAGTTGTTCGCCATTTTTATACTCAAATGTCGATTTTTTTTTTTTTTTGGGCTGAAATTTATTAACGTTAGTGGTTTTTTGTGGTGTATATATTAAAATTCGAATTGTACGAAAATGTACAAATTAAATATTTTATGAAATTTTTATGTTATGCTAAAATGTAAAACCATAAAATTTTACTATAAAATGAAATAAAAAATATTTCTGTTCTTTGTCACTCTCATGAAATTTAAAAAAAAATTTTTTTTTGCGTATTATCAGCAAAAAAACTGCTGTCAGCAAATGTTATCCATGGAATTAAAGCTTAAATGATCTTTATTTGCTCTTCTTCGGAAAAAAATTACAGCTGATTCGTTGAATAATACGAATTACGAATGTATTTTTGTCTATCTTTATGACGAATATACTCGACATTATGCGAAAAATTTTCGTTTCGTTCTCGTACTCGTGAGTCGTACATAAACAATAAAAGAGGAGATAATATATTTTGTGTTTTCGTGAGATAGACTTACATTAAAATTTCATGTATTGAAGTGGGACGACCTGATTTATTCATGTTGAAATAAACTGTGCGAAATTAGAATGAGAAAACATTATGTTACTTATCGGATCTTTCCGCCGTTACTGTTGTTATACTGTTCGAAAATTATTATCAAAATATTTTTTATACATACGATTAGTACAAAACTTACTTCTCTGTATATAGGTACTTTGTGGTACAGGCTTAAACCAAAAAATATCTACTCAAAAGTAGACAAAAAGTTGTGGCCTCACTAAATATTGAGGTATCCACATTTGTTTAGTGAAAGAGATCCAGCCCATAATATGTGTGAAACCTACTATTTTTAGTGAGGCCCACATGGGCTAGATACACCCATTGAACTCGTAGAGTCGTGAGATATAGTACCTAGCATTAAGTGTTAGAGTACATAAAACTTTCTTTCACAGATCACCCGCGTGTACTGCTATATGGCAAATGTAAACGAACCGTACGCTGTATTTGAATATAAAGATCTATCTTTTAAGGCACATTAGGCACTGTATGTGTTTTACAATTAACATTTTTTATTTATTTGGTGTCCAAGTATACGAACTTCTTTGATTCCTAAATATAAATTTCAGAATATAAAAAATCCAGCATAAGCTATAACCAGCGAGTCTGTAAGAAATTTAAGTAACAAAGCGACATCTGAAAAATGTATGTTTATTGACATTACTGACCAGCGAAACTCAAAGTACTTTTCGTTCATTTTCGTTAAATTTGAATTGTCATTTAGCAATCCGTAACAAGAGCGAAAATTATCGCTCAAACTGAAGGAAACGTCAAAATTGTATATTTGAAATGACGGTATGATGGTATGTGTTAAATTTTTATAATTTACGTGTACAAATATTATTTATACTTTAATAATTTAAATAATATTTTATGTACATTTTTCATCAGCTCTTTTCAGATCAATAGATTCCGATTGTTCACCAACATTTGTGGTCGCACAAGGTCTAACAGCATGTTGAAAACGTCACATGTCATGCGAGTTTGGATAAAAAATTACTGTTGACAATTCATCATTTCTAAAATCGTTACCTAAAATAAATTATGTACATATACCGCTAAATACTCGTAGATACATTTATTATATTTAGTTAAATGTAAATATCTTGTAATATTTGAATCTATCTCTTGTGCGATTTAATTTTCGTACCACACAAATTCGTTTTTTTATTTTTGTCCCTTCGTCTTTTAAATAGGGTAAGAAGCTGTTCAATTTTCTCAAATAGATTCATTTTTGACGAAAATCGTGGTGTGGTAATTTCTAATTTTGCAGATTGACATTTAAAAATTCAATTGACAATTATAATAGTGTTACAGATTCGCTGGTCAAACTGTCAAATAATCAGTAACAAAACGTTCTCGTTAAATTCTGTAAGGTTTCGTTACTGACTCTTACAGACTCGCTGGTTATAGCTATAGTAGCATTTAAAAATCAAATAAACACACGTTTAAAGAAAATTGCCAATACACAATTTAATTGGCATAAATATATTCGTTAAATTATTAATTACTTTAGCAACGAATAAATTATGCGTTGCAAACAAACAATGTTTTCATGTTGCTGTCAAAATAAGTATGCAAACTCGTTTCGACCGAGGTTGCTTGCTAAAAAGATGGCGGCAAATAAGTAAATAAGTCCGTTTCAAAAAAGGCGAGAACTGGATATACATTTTTAGATGATTTACCTAAACAGTTTGATTGTCATTATGTGATTCTCAGTTCTAAAACTAAATTGATGTTTTTTTGATCTCAAGCGTGGTTATATCCCAGTAAACGGTATCATACACCACAAAGTAAATTGAATCAGAATTACATGTAGCAACCACTAAGTGTGTTAAAATCGAGACGGTTAAATGTTTTAAATATTTCGGTTTAAATTTTAGTGATAATTGTAAATGGAAATTTAATATTCACAATAACTGACTTACCTCGATAAGAAAGTTTTATCACTTGCAGTATGGTAATATAAGTTGGGCAGCACTTTCTTTTCCAATATCAAAAATCTAATAGTCGGTTAAAAACATTGCTTAAGAATAATTTACAAAAAGTAAGACAGACTCCGTCATTTCCATTATTCACCAAATCTAATATTTGTAGATGGCTGAACCGTTGAAGCAAACTGATTCTTAAATCTTTCTTCTTCTGCTCTAAATTTATACATGTATAAGCAAATGAGATATAAGCACTGCATTTTCTCATATACACTTTTTTATAATTAGACAGAAACTAAAACAAATTTAATTAATTAATTGATATTTTTCTTTACAGGTAAGCAAACAGCATCCACTAAATACAACAAAAGTCAAAATGATTCAATTATAATATGTGTGAGTATGGAATTCAAATCTGTTTTATTGTTTCTGAAGATTAACGGGTTAAAGATACCATCAAAACATCCATCTCGGTTAAACCACAAAGTGTTAATTAAATTGTATATTGAATTTAACCTTTATTACGAGAAAATATAATACCAATGGTTTTGTTTATGTTGAACAATTATAATTTATATCCCTTCCCGTCTACAATGACTTTGTTATAGCTACATACCAACCCATACATATTTTAATAGTATAATCTCTTCATTATACCGACATTAACACGGTATACATACGCATACCTTCAAATTCCAAAAATGCATTGTGTTTTAGATATATACCACATACATATGTATACGAGTAGATACTTAAATTACAATTGAGTTAACAAAAAAAAATTACATAACCACAACAATCATTAAAACTATGTATTCTCGTCCATAATATCATGTTCGTGGCCTTCGTTCATTATAGTGCTCATACCACCATAAATTGAGGAAGTTCAATTTTAAATTAAAACCCCAAAAATACCTCTCACCAAAATTAAATTAAATGTCGCATAGAATATCATGATACTTTTTATTAAAATAATAATGATCATTGTAACAGCAGTTTGATTTAATTTTATTATAATTAGATGAACAATAACGATGTAACATATATGATGTATATACAGTGAGCGGCAAGAAAGACAGACCATCATTCAAAAAAGTTTTTGCTTTAAATATGATCAATTAGTTTTTTGTTTCAGGAAATAGAAACTTGTCCGTGTCGATTAAAATTTGCGATTTAGTTTTAACTTTTTAAAAAATACTGGAGATTAACAATTTTTCGAAACGTGCTGTGGCACTATTCTGGTTTTCCCTGGGAATAGGGAATTGGGAAAAATATTTTCATAGCATTTTATTCCAAATTATATTTTTCTGGCCTACTGCTGGAATTAGTTTGGTGTAAATATTTTCGAAACAAAGTTGATTGGGAAACATTTGTTCCACAAAATTTTTATAGGGAAAAATAATTCCCAATATATCTTTGTTTCAAAAATATTTACACCCAACTAATTCCAGCAGTAGGCCAGAAAAATATAATTTAGAACAAAATGCTATGAAAATATTTTTCCCAATTCCCTATTCCCAGGGAAAACCAGAATAGTGCCACTGGTGATGATTTATAATATCAATCAACCAGGTAATTTATAATGGGGTAGATACTCGGTCAGCTAGCAAGCAAGCAATTTGCTAGCCGAAACCTTGACTACTCAATCAATTATACAAATTTCAAAATACATTTTTCATAAAATTTTTGTATATTTTTCCAATGTTACAGTAAAATTTACGGCTTCAAAAATTAAACAGCAAATTTTGTTGTTGTTATGCTTATTGAAAATATATTTTGTTGTGACATATAATACCTATGTGATGAAACACTTTAATGGTCCTGTGATGTTTTCTCCAAAATATATGTGTCTTGGATGACTGCTATACGTTCGTGACGGGGTATCCACAAAACCAGAGGATCCTGGTGTCCAATATAGCTCTGATGAATCCAAAAGTATCAACCCAGCGATGAAAAGTTGTCCAAAATGCTCGCCAAGTGATTGTCTTCTAGGTTAACCTGAAGTCCTTTGAGACGTTACTTGCTCTCTTCATTTACTATTGGTATCTTTTGATGATGACCGCATCCTTAATCTAAAATAGGTTAAAATACATTACAGTAAGTCAACTTTTTTGATTGCTTTCTGTATCGGGAACAGATACTTCTTTTAATTCAAGAAGACTTAAATTGAACACGTTTCGTTGGTTTGTTCTGAATGACATTCTAGCAATTGCAAAATCCTTTACAAGACTTCTATTACAAAAACCAGACCAGAGCGTGAATATTTGTATATATCTAATTGTATAAGTTTCATTTTCAATTATTAGTGCACCGGCAAATTTACTTTAGTGACGATTTCCCTTGAATCTTCGATGATTTTTGCATCTGCATACCTGTCATTAATTTGTTACCCAGCCATTCCTCCGTAGTATGACGCTCATTCTTCACCCGCAAAATTTTGTCATAACGATAGAATGGCATGACAAAATTGTATTTTTACGCTCACAAGTATTAAAACATAAAGTATGTAAAACATTTTATGCTTTCTGTTTTGTTAATTGAGAATGAAATACATATTTTCTACTCATTTTGTCACAGTGTCATGATGAAAACATCAGCAATTTTAATAAATTTTCTCTTGGTCAAAGTGTTGCATAATCAGATTCTATGGATATTTGTTATGATATTCTGGCGTTATGACAAAATTAGGTGAGTAAAGACCGACCATGAGTTTACAGAACTGTAGCGTGGGCTAAGAAAAACAATTTCCTCGTGCGTAATGCAAATGCACACCACTCCCTACAAAGGAGTTTCAATACTAACACCTGTTGGTATCATCCCTTTGCTTACTTTTCTCTGTTTCTCGAATTTCTTTAATCGAGGATGGGACTTTCGTTTATCGAACACGTTCTGCGTTAAATAATATTGATATAAGTTTGTATATCCATTATTGACTTTGTAAATTGGAGGTTTACTAATAATATTCCGATCTCTAATCATAGATACATCTGTTTTAATCTGAATTGTGAAATACCACCCTTGAAAACCAATCGCAATATAAAACTGATCAATTGGAATATTTCCTTCCGTTTCTATCGCGTTTAAGAATTTATAAAAACTAACTTTCTTTACAATGCTTGAGTTATCGAAAGGATTTCTTTTGCTGCGATCTCACAAGCTTGTCACAAATTTGGCATTGCAACTCTATAGTGAATTGTTTTGAATGTATACTTAAATCACATACTGTTTAGTTAGAGCAGGAGGGTTTATGGTACCGTCAAAATTGTCAAAGGTTGAAGAGAACCTTAAGAAACTTAAACGATGTTCGCTAATGTGAAAAAACCCATTAAAAACCCATTAATGTCGATTTATTTTTTTTTTCCTTTATCTCCAATTTAGGAGCAATTTAGGGTCGTCTACTAGGTTAATTTACACCCATGACTTGTTCTACGATACAGCTGGTCATCCGATTTTCCTTTTCCCTTGTAGGCACTCCAAAGACCTTTTTGTTGTGTGATTCGGTGACTTCCTCTGTGTGTGACCAACCCATCTTCATTTACGCTTCCTCATTTCGGTCTCAATGACCACTTGTTCGTTTGTCTATGGAACTCAACACTTATTATTTTGTTGGGCCAGAAGCTCCTTAATATCTCCTAGTGCACCAAGGTATACAAATTCATTTACCTCTTATATTTCTTCTTGATTGAGATATGCATCGGTGATCTGTTTTCATTTCTTATTACAACTCTCAAAAAATGCCGTATAACGAGCCAATGAAACTTTGATGGACTTATTGCCACACTTTTCTAGGAAATGCAAAAATCTAGTTGCATCAAACTCTTCGGAATTATTTTTGTTTCTAAAAATTATAATTCATTTAATATGAGATTTGTATAGGTAATGACAGACTACTTCCGAAATTTAATTTCTCAAAATTGTTCAAGAAGTAATTGTCCAAGCCGTGTGTCCTTTATATATAACGCCTAACCTCAGGCTTCCATGCAGTCCTGGTTTGTACTGAACGATGCTCCTTGTTGAATTCACTGGACCGATTCACAGTATTTTCGAAGTTTTAAATAAAACATTAAAGGCCATGCTCAATTCGTTGGTTAACTCCTACATGCGTATTTGAAACTTCTTAAAGAGTGTATACATCCCAGGTAATGAGGTCGACGATAATCTGGCCAAGCGTAACTTACCACGTCTAATTATTCCACGGTGTTACGTTTTATCTGTGAACCTAACCATTTTTCATTGAAGTATGCGATTAATCTAAAGAAGCAATAATTAAGGATGATGCTTGTGTCGAACCTAACCAAGGCCGTTATAAAAATTCCGAACAATTTAATAGGGATGATGTCAGGGAAGCGGAAGGTGACAACCGTCACTAAGTTGTACTACTTCCATTTCCATTTGTACTATTTTCCAAACAAGACACTTAAAGTGTCTTTTAATGTTTATAGAATTTTAAATGTCTATAAATGAACATTTACTCTGAAATTCTTCCCTGTGGTAATCGCCGCCCAGGTGGCAAAGTGGTTAGCATGCTTGCTCCAGCGACCGTAGGTCCCTGGTTCGATTCCCGGTGGTGAAAAGAAAAAATTAAATTGCACTGCTGGTTTAGGATCAATGAATTAATCACTCATTATCCGAAATATGATTAATGAAATCTCATTTGAGTCGGTCAAATCCCTTGATGGGATATAGAGAGAGAGAGAGAGAGAGAGAGAGAGAGAGAGGTAATCGACTTTGAGACCCTTCATTTTAACTACTTTTTAAACATGGTAGTCTAAAAACGTTAAATTTTGTAGTGCGATATGATCAAAAAAATCTGGGATTCTTACTTCAAAATTTACCTGAATTTTTTTCCACAGGTAACCATAACTCCAGAAATGACCCGAACATTTACTTTTTAGAAATTTGCAATTAGTTCAATTTTATATTAGTGAAATTTTCTCATTTCTATGTTGTTATATATATGATGCTACTGAAGTTAGCAACACATTAGACAAAAACATGTGCACTATCGAAATATCGGCGGTACTTTGATCAGGATGTTCCTACATTATCAATGAATCGTGCTATATAATCTGCATTATCGACAAAACTACAGAAGAATTTGCTATCCAGACAAATTTTTTAAAGAATATAAAAGGTTTAATCTATTTTAGAATTATAACCAAATCAATTCTACTATATAAATTAATTAAAGTAAAATTATCGCACCTTTTATGCATACATTGTGAAATTATTATAATGATTAGTTGCGACCCTAATAGCCAATATCCCTATAGACCGTTTATTTTTGTAATACATACCGTTACATTTTGTACACCTTTTCATCTAGCGTTTTGTTTTAAAAAATTCCAAGAGTATTTTGAATTATTCTTGATATTGTGGTAATGATGGTATAGATAGGTACGTTCTGTATTTACTTCAAAATACTCCTCGTCCAAGATGTGGTTTTTCAGTTGATAAGAATGTGGTGATACGTGATACCACGTCGGTAGATATTCTGGACAGCGAAACATAATTCTCGAACAATTCAATAATCCGCTGATAAAAGCGCTTCCACTTTCACGACTAGGTCATATTTATACAGTTCATGCAGCCAAATTATATTATTGAACAAGTATTTCAATAAATTGCGGATGCTAACTGGTATAGAGCCTTTGAAATTAACATATTACAGCGGCAACCTTTGTTAAAAAAAAACCTAATAACCTTTATAATTAATAAGTATTTCAATTCAGGTAGGTTAAATTTCTGAAATTGAAGCAATTCTCATTACTTTATGATGGTTGTCATTAATAATCGAAACTTGTTTACATTAAAATTATTAGAACCATTAATTAAGGTTAAAATTAAGGAAGGTGTCAATTATGTATATTTCTGGAACGGATTTTACATAGATTGGAATATTCTCTTCGAGGAATAATTTCAGAATCAAAACACCTGGTTAAGAAGATTAAAATCTTCTGGGTTAAGGAATATACATATCGATTTCTAGGATTCATTGATTGATTACTTAGTAATTGTCAATGAAAAAGTTCCTAAATTTTTCCTGGGTGGAGTGAGAGCAGGCAAGCCTTAGACAAGGGTAATTTGTTGTCACATACTCATTCCAGTTATGCTTGTATAACAGTAACCAATGTATTCGGAATAGGTGCTTTAACTAGTTATGAAGTAGTATATAGAGATCTGTTACATCTATATACAAAGCAATCGTCGGGGACAAATTTTGTGCTCAAATGGGAATGGAATTATAGACGTATTGTTGGTTAAGAAGAGTTTATCATGGTCCCATCTTTTGAAAATTTTCATGGTCCGGTCTCCAATTAAATTCGATGACTAGAAGTCCAGGTGATCACATCTCGTGATTTAATAAAATGTTGATCCGTCACACTATTTCGATATGAAGTAAATTTAGTTGTATTTTAGGCCGTTACCTCGCTAGATCTTAGAATGATAAAATTTAAAAATAAAAAATAAGTTGGTCGATATTGTAGATTTGTATTTTTCTGCCGAATTTTCTGCTCTCAATATTTGCATTACCGACATATTTGAACAGAGTTTCTTGTAACTTTCGGTTGATAATAGGTTAGGGAAAAGTTTGTTGCCTTTTTTGGGTGGCATTGAAACAAAGAATTTTTTTATTTCAAATAATCTTTATTAAACCAAATATGTGCCATTTTGATCGGTGACCTTTTGCCATTTTGCTGGTACAGCCATGATCCCATCACTGTAGAACTTCTGTGGAGTGATTTAGAGGCGAAAAATCGAGACAACTCATTTTCGCAGGCTTCTTTTAAATTTAATGTGAAACCATTAAGATGGTTCTGCATGGAGCGGAACAAATGGTAGTCCAATGGTGCAAGGTCAGAGCTATATGGTGGGTGCATCAAAACTTCCCAGCCAAGCTCTCTCAGTTTTTGCCGGGTCATCAATGATGTGTGTGGTCTAACGTTAACATTGATGGAACACAACGCCCTTTTTCTTGATCAATTCTAGACGTTTTAACCAAATTGCTTGTCTTAAACGCGTTAGTTGCTGACAGTAAAGATTAGAATCAATCGTTTGGCCCGGTGACAGCACCTAATAATGCACGATTCCTTTCCAATCTCAGCAAACACACAGCATTACCTTTCTTGGCGTCAATCCGGGCTTTGATACCGTTTAGGAAGCTTCACTTTGTTTCATCCATGATCTTTTTCGCATCTTTTTCGTTGTCGTATCTTATCCACTTTTCATCACCAGTAATCATTCGCTTTATAAATGGCTCGATTTCGTTCCGTTTCAGCAGCGTTTTACAGATAGAAATCCGGTTCATTAAACTTGTAACTGTTAATTCATGGGGTACCCAAACGTCAAGCTTTTTTTGTATCCAGCCATTTTCAAATGGATTAAAACTGTTTTGTGATCAATATTTAGTTCTTTATACAAATTGCATGGCTGCATCGGCCGGTCTTCTTCAATTTTCTACATGATTTCATCGACTTTTCCAGTAGTTGGTCGACCAGAACAACATCCACATTTCCAGAACGAATGTGCGCGAACCATTTCTTTGCTAGTGACTTTGATTACCTTCTCCATATTCAGCATAAATTTTTTCGCAGCCCTGAACCGCGTTTTTACCTTTGTCGTAATAAAATTGTAAAAGATATCGAATTTTTTCATTATTTCTCTCCATGTTTAAAATGTTATAACTTTAATTCACTTCACCGATTTTAATGTTTTGTATGTCAAAGTACAAGTTAAAATGTCAACTTTCAAACACATATTGCCCGATACGATCAATGGTTACTGAGATATATTAATCTAAAGCCATCTACCGGGAAAAAAGGCACGAACTTTTTCCCCTACCTATTATATTCGAGACACTATCTGCGTTATCGATTTTTTGGGGTAGGGCTAACTGTAACAGAGGGGATTAAACATATAAATTTATAGGTGCAGTGGTAAATTCAATTCTCTTGGTAACGTTTTTATATTGTGTCTATCTCTTTTGCACTATTTTTGGAAATTGTTTTGGCCCGGGATCACGAAATACGACCAGAAAATTGCTCGAATAAATTTATTAAAATTATTATTAATGGATGTGATGCCGCCCCGGTGGTAAAGTGATCAGCATGCTTGCTCCAGCGACCAGAGGTCCTGGGTTCGTTTCCCGGTGGTGATAAGGAAAAAAATTCACGTCTGGTTTAGGATCAATGAATTAATCACTCATTATATCTCACCGAAAAAAGGGTTACCAGATCGGGTTTTCAAAACAGAGGACAGATCGAGTATAAAGGACATTTAGATCTTCAAAATCGAGTACAAAACGAGGACATTTAAAATACGATGTTTTAATACGATGTTTTAATATAATATAGTTTTTGATTGTATATCAAAAATTAATATTTATCATTGGTTCCAATTTGTTTTAGTAATTCAGGTCAATTCAAAATATAATTATAAAAATCTTTACATTCCATATTTATATTGTAAATAGTTAAAATAATACCAGAGACGGTATCAACATCCATCTTATTTCTCTCCTTACTCCACTGACTGTTAATTAGCAAAAACAACCTCTAGGAAGTTAGCGCGAAAAATTATCCCGAAAAACCATTATAGTTAAATATGGCAAGACTATTATATATTCACAGAATATTTTAATACTATCCTGATAGTCAAGTATATATAATTAATATTGCTGCATATAAATCAAATATATCACGAGATTAGCTATAATATATAGTAAATTATTATATAGTTTTGTAATATTAAATTAGTATCACGAAATTTTCATTTACAATTATATGTACAAAACATATTATTATTATTTAACATTTCGTGATAAATTTTTACATCACCTCGAAAAAATTACGCTATAATAATCTACATCAATATAATCAAAATTAATAAAATATAAAAAAAAATTAATTCAAATATTTAATATTAGAAAAACAACAATTCTCTGAACTAAAATAGAATTATTTTATTTTTTTAAAATGGTAAGAAGATATGACAAGTTAAACTTTAGATATAGCTGTCTGAAGTCGTAGTAGATATCAATAAACAGAGCAAGGTTGGTATGGAGTTTGTAGCGCAAGGATCCACCTTTCAAATGCCCAAAAATTTAAATCAAGTCTATTAGTCAAATTTTAGATATAGTCGATTAAAGTCGTAGTAGATATCAATTAACAGAGCAAGGTTGGTATGGAATTTGTAGAGGAAGGATCCACCTTTCAAATGCTCAAAAATTTAAATCAAGTCTATTAGTCAAATTTTAGATATAGTCGTGTGAAGTCGTAATAGATATCAATTAACAGAGCAAGGTTGGTATGGAGTTTGTAGAGGAAGGATCTACCTTTCAAATGCCCAAAAATTTAAATCAAGTCTATTAGTCAAATTTTAGATATAGTCGTGTGAAGTCGTAGTAGATATCAATTAACAGAGCAAGGTTGGTATGGAGTTTGTAGAGGAAGGATCCACCTTTCAAATGCCTAAAAATTTAAATCAAGTCTATTAGTCAAATTTTAGATATAGTCGTGTGAAGTCGTAGTAGATATCAATTAACAGAGCACGGTTGGTATGGAGTTTGTAGAGGAAGGATCCACCTTTCAAATGCCCAAAAATTTAAATCAAGTCTATTAGTCAAATTTTAGATATAGTCGTGTGAAGTCGTAGTAGATATCAATTAACAGAGCACGGTTGGTATGAAGTTTGTAGCGGAAGGATCCACCTTTCAAATGCCCAAAAATTTAAATCAAGTCTATTAGTCAAATTTTAGATATAGTCGATTGAAGTCGTAGTAGATATCAATTAACAGAGCAAGGTTGGTATGGAATTTGTAGAGGAAGGATCCACCTTTCAAATGCTCAAAAATTTAAATCAAGTCTATTAGTCAAATTTTAGATATAGTCGTGTGAAGTCGTAATAGATATCAATTAACAGAGCAAGGTTGGTATGGAGTTTGTAGAGGAAGGATCCACTTTGCAAATGCCCAAAATTTAAATCAAGTCTATTAGTCAAATTTTAGATATAGTCGTGTGAAGTCGTAGTAGATATCAATTAACAGAGCACGGTTGGTATGGAGTTTGTAGAGGAAGGATCCACCTTTCAAATGCCCAAAAATTTAAATCAAGTCTATTAGTCAAATTTAAGATATAGTCGTGTGAAGTCGTAGTAGATATCAATTAACAGAGCACGGTTGGTATGAAGTTTGTAGCGGAAGGATCCACCTTTCAAATGCCCAAAAATTTAAATCAAGTCTATTAGTCAAATTTTAGATATAGTCGATTGAAGTCGTAGTAGATATCAATTAACAGAGCAAGGTTGGTATGGAATTTGTAGAGGAATGATCCACCTTTCAAATGCTCAAAAATTTAAATCAAGTCTATTAGTCAAATTTTAGAAATAGTCGTGTGAAGTCGTAGTAGATATCAATTAACAGAGCAAGGTTGGTATAGAGTTTGTAGAGGAAGGATCCACCTTTCAAATGCCCAAAAATTTAAATCAAGTCTATTAGTCAAATTTTAGATATAGTCGTGTGAAGTCGTAGTAGATATCAATTAATAGAGCAAGGTTGGTATGGAATTTGTAGAGGAAGGATCCACCTTTCAAATGCCAATATAATGAATCGAGTCTATTAGACAAATTTTAGATATTTTAATTTAAATTTTAAAACTTTATTTAAATTTTTGGGCATTTGAAAGGTGGATCCTTCTTCTACAAACTCCATACCAACCTTGCTCTGTTAATTGATATCTACTACGACTTCACACGACTATATCTAAAATTTGACTAACAGACTTGATTTAATTTTTTGGGCATTTGAAAGGTGGATCCTTCCTCTACAAACTCCATACCAACCTTGTTTTGTTAATTGGTATCTACTACAACTTCACACGACTATATCTAAAATTTGACTAATAGACTTGATTTAAATTTTGGAGCATTTGAAAGGTGGATCCTTCCTCTACAAACTCCATACTAACCTTGCTCTGTTAATTGATATCTACTACGACTTCACACGACTATATCTAAAATTTGACTAATAGACTTGATCCACAATATTTGTTTTCTTACTAATAACCACAGTGATTTGTTTTGCGTTTTTGGATTAATAACGCTAGTAAATTGTTGGTTATTGAATTAATTTCTCGTGATATAAATTTCTGCGCTTCAATATTTTTTTTTGGTTTCGGCATGGTTCGAACACCTGTCGCTATTTGTTTACTGAAATTTTCTGTATAGGAATTCCTTTCGGGATAACAAAAAAAAAAATATCATGATAGTAAAAATGTCATGATAGTAAAAAAAATTTCGGGATGACATTCAAAACTAGCGTGATATAGAAAATTTTTCGGCATGACACTGAAAAATGTCGTGATATTTGTTTTATAGTGTTGCCATCGCATTTCTTCGGGATATTTTTCGTGCTAACTTCACAGACATGCAAAAACACGCATTCCACACTTGCGTGTTATGTCCGAAAATACTGAAAGCGTATTGTGCTATTTTAATTAATTCATTACACACCTCATTAGGCGTGCATTGCTGAAAATGTTCAGTCTATTTTTGGTGTGTCAAAAGTTTGGCCCAGCTGTGGTTAATACTTTGTTTTAACACATAATTCCTCAAATTTTGTAACTGGTCAAACAGTTTTGAATCGCCGATCAAAATTTTTTTATCAACAAAAAACTAGAGTGAGGTTTCTACATCGTTCCACTCAGGCGTATCTTTTAGCTCTATGTACTGCAATACGTCAAATTCTTCCAAAGGTTTAGTCCAAATTTTTATGTATTTTAGTGATTCTGAATTCATGTTAATCATTGTCTTCTTAAATTTCACCACCTCACTTTCAAATCCTTCATCGATTTTATGTTTTAACATGTTCTTAATTTTTAATGAAATAAATTCCAAATCAATCCGTTGTTGTAATTGAAGACACAGTTGTTTAAGAACCTGATTAACTTCAATCACAGAAATAGCTTTACTTTCCATTGATTTCATATTATCTTGAAACATGGACATAAAGGAATGGATTAACAATAAGTAAATTTCGTTAAAATCATCCTCGAAATTTTTTTTTTAGCTCAATGGGCAGTTTGTCTATAGACGAAAAATATGCCTTTAAGGCATCGAATACTTCTAAAATACGTTGCACAGGTGGAAATAATGAAAGCAATCGTATTTTACTATGGTAGAATAATGATTTAAATTATGTGCCTACAAATTCGCAAAATCCTTAAGCTGTTCAATTTGCAGTGTAAAAATTGAAAAATGGTTATATAAAACAACTACAATTTCTTCGACATTAATGGATAATTGATTTAAACCGCAGTGTGCAGAATTGTGAGCTACATGTACTGGGCATCCATCCACACCAACAATTCTATTATTTATTTTTTCTTTCAGTCTTTGGAAAACATTGTTAAATCCACTTCTGTTGGGTCTACCGAAGCTCTTGTTACAATTATCGCCAGAGAATCCCACACATTTAGATATTAAATTAGCTTCTGTTAATCCATCAATTATTAAAGAGGCGATAGTATCTGATTTTTCGTTTTTCGTGTTGGTTATTTGCAACACTTTCGATACAATTCCAGAGTTTTTATAATCATAATACTGAATTAGTAAAGGAAACAGTTTTATTGCACCGCGATTACTAGCGTCTGTTGAGGCGGTAAAGTATGGAATATCGGCTAAATCGTTTAATATCTTTTTAATAGAGTGTGGCGCAAAAACGTTTAAAACAATAGCCTCAGCTTTAGTTCGTGCACAAAAAATGTTTAAACATATTTTTGAGTCTTTGAACATGATCTTATATAGTGGTACCGAGCAGTCGTGTGACTTAAATGACTGATGATGTTTCACCGTATGATATGCTATAGCATCTTCCGCCGCTCTCACAAATTTGGGTCATTGCCATTGATCACGAATTTTTGTAAGCAATCGGATGCACCAGAAGTTGATTGAATGTTTCTCTCATGTTTTAAAGTTTTAATATGCTCAGAAATATCCAATTTTCCTTTGCTTCCGATAGAAATATATATATTGCATAATTTACAAAAAACATCGTTATCGGTTTTATTTTTTTTTGAAAGAAGGAAGTTCCTGGAGAATCTCATCATTCACCATGCACTTTCATTTTGGTTTAGACATCACTCACAAAATACACTACTATAAACATAACCTAAAACTAAAAAAATACAAATTCATAACACTTGCAATATTTTTATTTATTTATTACCCATATTTTTATATAACTGTTCTACTTTTTTAAAAACAGTTTTTAATAAATAATTTAGTGAGAGATTTAGTGTTTAATAATAGTTTTAATATTTTGGTGCACAGTAAAATGCGCTGTGTACATAAAAATTCGCCATTTTTCATCTCGTTGACTCAAAAACTGACAGCTCTTTTAAACAACTGCGGGTGCGTTCAAGAAATATTTTTCATTTAAATTGTGTGCGTTCCCAAACACCTTTGTTTCCATAAGCCTTTTGTAAAATGTCCTGTGATATTATCACTGGTTACGTTTAATGGTGTGTTGGTGTGTTTTAGGCTAGAATTTATTTTACAATTAACTATTCCTTTTATAAATAAATGAATATTTTAGTAAATGAAGACGCCAATTGAAAATCTCCGAGGACAGCTGGGGATGATCGAAAAACTAGGACTAGTCCTCGGAAACGAGGACGTCTGGTAACCCTATCCGAAATGAAGACATGATTATGAAACCTCATTTGTGACGGCCAAATCCCTTGATGGAATATAGTGCCAGAGAGGGAGAGAGAGAGAGAGAGAGAGAGAGAGAGAGATGCATAACTACAATTTCTTTAACATTTTAATAGTAATGACTAATCGACTAGACGATTTTCGAAATTGAGTTTCTACCGGTAGTACATTTCCGTTAAAAATTGCTTGATAACGATAAAATTTTCCGTTAAACTTTTGTTTATTTGTGTTTTCATACAAAATTTAGAGGTCAGATCAACTTTGTTGATTTTTCCGATCAGATTTTTGTGATCTCGCCCCAGCTTTTGAACAGAAGTATACCGTTCGTCAAAAAATTTTACTTCCACGTTCAGTTTGAGAGTACGAAGTATTCAAAACTGTACACGTTCAGCCTATAGTTATTATTTTTTTGTTATTATGACTAAGTCAATTTATCAGTAAATCTTGAAGCGAAATAGTGTTAAAGCACAAACCACATTTCATGAAAATAAATTTGTAGATCATTAAATATTTTATAAGCCTACTCCTTTCACTAAGCCCTGCTTTACTTCATCATAGGCAATTTCAACTAGACTTAAGATTATTGGGACTCCAAAGATTATTATTCGCTTTGGAAATCGCATGGTAAGTGACAGCAGACGTAACAATTTATACGCCAGTAAAAATGCTAAACAGCATCAATCTTTAAGAGATCAATCGTTGAGATTAAAAATTAAGTGCCCCTCTTGTTCCAAATAAAAACGGAAGTGCATAAGTTTGAACCAGTTTATATTGAATGAGTTATAAAATATTTTTTATTGGCGGCGAGTGAGTTACGCCGGTGAGTGTATCCGTATGTATAAAACTACAAAAATCATGATCATCATCGATATTCTTAAGTAGTCGAACTAATCGATTAACATATTTACCTTTTTTATTGTTTCACAATCAACTTTTAATTAATTATTATTGTATTATATACATTTTCATAACTCGATCAGGTTTGATTAGGATCTTTAAAACCAACAAAATTATACATTATAATAATAATAAAATTTTATTGATCGATCGATCGAAATTAATTTATTTTCCTTTTAATCTTATAAAATGATTTCGAAAGTAAATTGGATAAAAAAATAATATAAACTGGATTCAATATGGATTTCTGGTGTGTGGGATTTTCATTCATTGTGATTGATCATTTATTTGTTTATTTATTGATCATCATCATCATCATCACGTATGTACGAGAGAGGATCACATGTAATTTTAAACTTGATTACCTTAAAAATGTATCTGCATGCAGGATGTTTCATTATACCATCATTTTTACGGTTTCGAATAACAATTTATCTTTTTTGTATAGAGGTTTGGTCGTAATTTGATGAGTGTAACTTTTAATAAATGATGAAAACTGTGCAGGAGGTACCCAAACGTGTATATTAAATTATTTTTCAATTAAAGTGGCCAATTATTATATACATATATGCTAATCAAAATCAGCGTATACTAGTGAACGTGTCGTTACCTCATTTAATTTAATTTGGTTGAAATATAATTTGGGCTAATTACATTATAACTTTTTATTTCAACTGTAAAACCCTAAATTTGTATAATGAGATTAATCTGGAACAGGTTTTTAAAAAAATTAATTCAACAATTGCTTTTGTATTTTAATAGGATTAGATGGGAAGTATTTTCAATTTTCACCTAATTTTCGATAATTGTTTTTTGGATTGTGTTACAAGGCGTCCCAATTCAACAATTTGCATCGACAGCTTTTGATATGAATAAATGAATACATTTTTATACATATTAACAATTTCTTGAATTGGGTTAACCGAAGGCTACATAAATTTGTAATTTAACACATTTTTCTTTTCTTTTTTCAAATTTTAGGGAAAATGTTATTTAAAAATGCCGAACTCTTGATTGAGGAAATCACCAGGAATAGTACCCTTTACATAATTCAAGGCGACCGCCTGACTCCGGTATCCTGATAAGTGTCAAATAAGAATTCTCGAATCAAGTCTTTCAAATCTGGCATCATCGAATCTTAACCAAAATATTCGATTTCTCCCGAACCGACCATAATGTTCAATGAACACATAAGGTTATAACAAATAATTTTCTTTAGAAGTTATATGAAATAGAAACCCTGTACAAATGCTTTTGATATGTCTTAAACATTAAATAGCAATTTGAGAACTTCCTATTTCTTACAGCCTAGGCAGATTGACCGATCGAAGTTCAACTTCATATTCAAGCATTTTTCATACATTGGGAGATATCATAGATTTTTGACCCAAATCGGTCCGCTGAAAGCGCTATTTTGCAAGTACATCATTCACGAGAAAAGCGATTATGAACTAAAACACTCTAAATTGAATTTGCAACAATACCGGTCTAGATCAGTTTTTCAAAATTTACCACCAAGTTTAGCACCAAGGAACTTGCTATCAACTAAAATTATAGCATCTTATGTTTTTGTAGCAAATGACGCATTTCCGTTTACGAAGTAAATAGTTTGTGACAGAGGAGGGACGGGATAGGTTCTTAAAAAAGATGTCACAGCAGAATATGAAATCAAACAAACTTTTAAACTAAAACAGAATATTTCATTTTATTAGGAAACGTAACTGAATATCACCCAGGGATACCCAAATGCTCACACATTGTACAAACGGGCATTGGTGTATTTTCATCATTTTCATTTGGCATAATTAAATTTTGTATATTCAAATCATCTTCATCGATCCATTCTGCTACTTTAAGCTGGTCTGTTTGAATTAAATTGCCATCTTCTCTTGTTGTCTTTTGGGCGCAATTCGTGTAGGACGATTTTTTTGCATGTTGGGCAGTTTGGAATTAGCTGCTTGTACACTATGTACAGTTACACGCCTCCTAAGCGTAATATTAGGTTCAAAATATGCATGAAAAACTATGCAAATTCTGTTCATAAATTAATTAAATTTAGAATCCGTTTGATGCATACTTCCCAAGTGGTAGAAATCGTTCACATAATATATTAAAAATTGAGCTACGTGGTTCTGAACAACAATTTCGATTAACACATTTCACAATTTGAAGACAATATTGATTCGTTCTGCAAACCATTCCTTGTTTTTCGAATTTAGAGAATTAGCATCAATTTCAGAAGCATCTGGTTGGACATATTTGCATACAATTATATCCATCAATAATAACTTCATTCCGCAAAAATGCAATTGTTCGCATATATCTTAACGAACGATTCAAATTCATGAAGTTCAACCAATTTATCCATGTCCAAACAATGCGAATATGCGGGTGGCGAAGAATGCTTTCCAGAACGGATTGCAATAAAATTTAGGGCCACTGTACACTACTGCTCTTAGATTACCAATGCCATTTTCATTTATTTGAATTGCAGCATAAACAGATGGCATTAGTTTATGACGAGTATAGCAACAATCCAGTCGTGATCTGGTAGACTATATACTCAACATGGATGAAGTAGGTGGCTGTTCATTTGTTGCTGTTATTCCCAAATTTAATGTCGCTTTATCGTCCAGGCTTAAGAAGAACCCTTCATTCGGTCCAATTAAACAGCAATTTCCGCTAAATGTAGAATTGTTGTTTTGGAGAAAAGTCCATCTGGATGGCGGATATGATTGTCTTTTTGAGCGCGAACTAATTTAACTGGCACAGTTCGAACATGCCTCTTACCGTCTGTCGGCGAACTTTTTTTGGAAATAAACGTATATAAACTCTATTCCTACTAATATTAAATCCTTTGGTGTTAAGTGCAGTTGTTAACGCATCTAAAGTTTGGACAGATCGATAAATATCTTTATTACGTTTTTCATGGGATGCAGAACCTTCATGGCTTCCGCGATATCAACTATAGTTTTCAATAATAATGGTTGATCAACTTCAAGTCGAGACCTCCCAACAACATTCCGTTTCCTTAAAGCCGCTCTTATTTCTGGATTATTCTCGCAAATTTCTGCCAGTTTCCGTTTTCGTGCGGCTCTGGATATGTGTTGCCGCTCTTGGTCACTCCGTTTAATTTTATTTTTTTTTTTTTTCTAGGCTTTGTTTCTCTTGTTCAAGTTTACCCAACATTTTACATTGATCCTCATTGAGTTGCCCAGGTTTCTTCGTTTTATATAGATCTACTAGATCACAATTGATTATATCTAACTGTGTTTTGATCTCATCTTGAACTATAGTCTCGCGTTTTGCTTTTAGAGAAGAAGAGCCAGGAATATTTGGTTTGTCGTCATTATAGTCTGATTTAATGAACTGGTTGCAGGTTTTTCAGATGCAGAAGGCTTTAATAGGCGATTTGAAAAGTTTTTGATATAAGTCATTTCTATCCATTATGAAAGCCTTACAATTTTTATAAATTTTATTCATAAATTCATTCCGTAATTACTACAGCATATGTCAAAATATATACAGATAACTTACTTAAAATACAACGCACTCGGTAATAAAACACTTTTAAGTATAACAAAACAGCAAAATTTGTATGTGCATCCATCACAGAACAACCTTATTACCTTAACCATAAACTCAAAACATTATGAAAATGCCCAGTCATTCAGGTATCCTACTTCAAAGGAGAATTAAAACACGTTATTTTCTGTTTTGTTCTTCTCATTCATGCATTTATTTATTTCTTCTCATTCATGCATTTATTGATCATTATTTACATTGATTTTATTCAGTAATCAAATGAAATACGATGAGAATTGTAGGCATTTTATTTTTTAATTTTAACGTGACGTGACCATGAGGGGGAGGGGGTTTAATAGAATGTGACACACTGTGACATAGGGATGAGGGGGTAAATAATAGGCAAAAATTGTGTGATATGATTAAAGAACGTCCTCTTTATTGAGTTCGTTGAGCTCAACACTTCCAATGGAAACTAACTGGAAATCATACACTTTGTATCACAATTCCATTATGTACAGATGAACTTTTCAAATGACAAAGTTATCATTCCCAAACGGATTGATGCCGGAAGATTTTTGAGTATAATTTAGTCAGTGCACTCAAAACGTTTGAGTGGTTTACAATTAATATGGTCAATAACAAGAAATCGCGGAGTTTGTACAAAAATTATCGATTAACCTTTCAAATAACACGGGCTTGATTTCCAAACAGGTTGATAGCGATAGATTTTTTTTTGAATAAAACTCGTTCATTAAATTCGATGAGTAGCACACTTTGAATTATTGGCCAGTTATAAGACAATGCAGAGTTTATGTCAAAATTTCATTATAACCGGGTGACTCCTATGGACCTAGCCTTTCAAAGGACATCGTTGAAATTTCACAGTGGATTGTATCGGAACATTTTGAGTAGGATTTATTCAGTGCACTCATAGAGTTTGAGTGGTTTAATTTTAACAGTCAATACAAATGATGATGATTTATTTAGGCTTAACCTTTGAAATGATATTGTTGTGATTTCCAAACGGATTTTTTTTGAGTAAAACTCGGTCATTGAATTCATTAAGAGGCACTCTGTTAATGACCAATAACAGGATATCGTAGAGTTTGTAGCAAAATTTTATTGTATACAGATGACACTTTTACCGTTTTAATGAAATTGGTGGTATTTCAAAACGGATTAATATCGAACGATTTTTGAGTAGAACTTATACAGTACAAGTCAATAAATTAGAGATACTAAAAAAATCGATCACTATATCATTAGAAAGGTTAAATTTATAGGAATTACCTAATAGAGTGGGTTTTTGGCACAAATCCTACGATGTTCTGTTATTGGCCGTTTAAAGTGTAGTGATATTTTGGCACAACCTCTGCGATGTTTTGTTGTTTATTGAATAAGTGTACTGAATAAATTCTACTAGTATAGTAGTTCTATTCTTTGATTTGTTGATCATAAGCTGTACAATGTACATTTATGATCGAAAGAATAGAACTACTAGCTTGTTGGTTTCTTTTAAATTGATTAATAAACACATTTTTTATTAAACACTTGTTTTTTATTTCGCACAACTAAAACATAATTTTGCGAAATAAAAAACAAGTGTTTAATAAAAAATGTGCTTATTAAGTGTAAGTGTGTTTCGCCAAATGCCTACGGCAAATAGTGTAAAAAGTAAATTGATTAATTTAATTTGTTTTTATCACAAATATTTAAATGGAAATGCATTATCACCAAAATGAGATAGTTGCTGGAAACATAAATAGTATAAGAAAAGGATGGTGTGCTACTTGTAATTCTCATTAGAAATTTTTTATTTTATGATTTTTTTTGTAAGCTATGATTTACTGATTGATAAATCAGTTGATACAGGGTGAGTTTATTAATAAATGACAGGTTTATGGTAGTGTCATTTCCAGCAATTAAAAAAATAATATGTAAAAAATGTATATGTATTAGTAAGTACACCGTTAAAATATTTCTTATAAGAGTTTTGAGTGACATCAGAACTCTTATAAGAAATATTTTAACGGTGTACTTACTAATACATATTTATTTTTTTAATTGCTAGAAATGACACTACCATAAACCTGTCATTTATTAATAAACTCACCCTGTATCAACTGATTTATCAATCAGTAAATCATAGCTTACTTTCTTCGTAAACGTTATTAGAAGTGTACGCCTTCAATATTTTCAACATTTTCGTTTATACAAAGTTCAATTATTTCCATAATTAACTTCTTAATTCTAGAAATGATTTTTCTTCGGGTGCTAAAATCTTCTACATCATTCCAAAACGATTCTGAATAATTCGATCCGACAAAAATGAATCAGGTAAGGAGAGATTCGCGCTAGTTGCCGTTCGCCAATCTCTGTTAAATTATATTGTTGGGACACGTCACAAAGTTACAATTAATAAGGAGATATAAATGTTAAATTCCTATCATTAAAATTCCAAATATCCAAACCGATTTTTTTTTTCACTTTGTTTTTTCTCTTAAAAAATTCATCTTAGTGATGTACACGTTCAGATATTATGTGAATGATTTCAAAAAATCATTAATTAATATTTTCTTTTTTACATCTTGCATCCCACGTAACAAAAGTTGATATTCATTGAATAATTAACCTTTTAGATTAGAAATAACTTAAAGTGCATTACTTTGTCGGATAAACCGCACCTAACAAATTGTAACAAATTGTTAAAATTCTGTTTTAAAAATAAATTAAATTAAAATTCTAAATCGAATTTGATTCTATGCTATTTTCGTTCTATTATAATGAATATTTAAAAACATTATTATTTTTACCATTCTCGGCATGACTTCCACATGTTTTTTATATGAAAATGAAATATGTTGATATTCCTGGAGGAATTTATTGTTAAATGTTCATGTACAGTACAATGCATTAACCTAATTTACATTTGATAATTAATTTTAAAATAATAACAAATAGTATTTTGCCCCCGTTGAGCATATTACGCTCTTTATTGAAGCCTGCACACACATCAAGATATTAACAAATCATTAATTTAAAATTATCTTTATAGTCGGAAATTATCAAATTATATTAAGCGCGTAATTTGATTGATTTAAATTCATGTTAATTTGATTTTTATGTAATTTCCCAATAAATTCCATTTCAAATTAAATTCAATAATACATTTCCAATTAGCGCATATTGTGGATTAAATGTAAGATGATTATACGTACGAGAATACGTACGTACAGCAACAGTAAAAGTATATTTATAAAGAAATTAACAATAAATAAAATAAATAAGAAACCAAAACAAAAATCAAAGTACGAACTCTCGCGGTTGGGTATTAAATAATAATAACACAAATAAAAATAAAAACCATAAAATTCGAATAAAGAAAGTACCATTCTACTCTTTAAGAAATGTGTTACATATTGCGTTCCCTTTTGTATATGTCTTGGCTGTTATTGGATTATGAAAAATGTAAGTCAATATTGTTTGGGAAGCACGATTTTATAAACAATAAACAATATTAAGGAAGAGGTTTATTTTTAAGAGAACGGCTTAAGCTGAGAAATAATTCTGTCTAGATACAATACTTATATTGTTACGATTAAACTAAATCATATCAATAAGTAAACCGCAAACATGTTACATGACGTGTCTGACATGCACACATAGTACTTAGTAAAAGGAGATCTTAATTTAAAATAAAATGTATCGCGTATTACCAAAATGTGCGTGTCATTCGGAGCGAACATAATTTAAAGTGTATTGTCCACTCTACACAAATATTACATAATTGCTAGACAGAGACACGCAACGCTGTTGTTTTGAATTATTATTTACCGATGACATATAATCATTTAATTTTTGAATGAAATATTATTTTTTAATATCATTACGTAGAAAGTAAATAAATTTTGTTTAAGATAATAGTGTGATCTAAAATAATCAACGAGTGAAAGTAAAAATGTTCCCCGACTTACATATGTACTTTTTGTGACGAAATTTCATTTGTCATAGATTTGATATAGTGCCATCAAATTTATGTGCGGAATTCATCGCAGTGATAATTATGCAAAGTATATAACCAAATGAAAATATTTTTTGTTTTGTTTTTTTTTTATTAAATCACAATATGTTATAATTTTATGCTTCGGGCCAAAGCGGATTAATAAAATGCCCTCTTCATTTACAATTTAATTGTGCTGTATGCTTCTTGGAGTCTCGCCTGCGTGTATATTATTATCTTTTATATAATACAAAAGGTCAGTTACTTTAGTGTGTGTTTTAATATCAGAATTTTACTTAATTGTGTTTTGGCCAAAAAAGTGCAAAAAAAACCAATACGCTTTCTATTCGAATAAGTCCGAAAGTGATGATGGAGTGGTTTTGTGCTGCTGGCTTCTGTGTTCGCAACCCTCCGCCACTCCCACTTTCGGCTCATTATCCTTTATCGGGATTTTGTTGTGTTGGGTTGTTTTCTAATTATTTATGTAGATCCCGGTTGCGCGGTTGGGCGTAGTGGGTTGCAATTGGTGCGTAGTGGGTTGCATCTGGGTGCGCGAATATCTGATCGTTGAATCCTTTTTCGTTTCTGCGTCTTTCCAGGTGGTAGATGAGCGCATATCTTGTCGTCTCCTGCTGTATGTATCCAATCTTATCCAGGTAGATGAATGTTTCAGGTCCCGGGTTATTCTGGCGCTCGCAACTCGTCTTGTTGATGCTATCTTCGGTATAATATAGGGCACCTAACTAGGAACCTTGAGTATGTAAATCAAAGTCAGAACTCTGAAGGTAAAACGAAAAATAGAAATGGTTAAAATTAAATCCAAAACTATCGTCGTGAAATTAATTTATTTACATCCACATAACCATAAAAAAAAATTCGCTAAATTATCACCACGAGATAAAATATGCTGTAACGGTATGCACGTATAATAATAGAATATCGATCCAAAGTAAATTATGAAAATTAATGTAGATTTTTCGAATCTAAACATGGTGACAAGTTCATTGTTTTGAAAACAATTAATGAAAAATAGTATTTAAAAAAAATTACAAAAATTGTAATTTCGATAGATAGACCACTAAGGTTTCCTTTATACTAAAATGGTTTGCGGCGAACAAAACAAACGATAAATAAATTTTAATTGCCACGTTGGACAACTTGGGTAGGTTGAAGCGCCCTCGCCTGCAAACTAGAAAAATTATTTTTTCTTCCAAACGAGAAAAGAACCGGATTTCTTATACAGTGGCTCAAAATGAAACTCGGACACATGCGATTTTTATCCGAATTATAAAATACTTTTATTTAGTGTGGTTAGTTGACATAAGAAAAGATTAAATACAACAACAAAATTCATTTAACAATGTTATGAAAATTAAAATAAACAAACAAATTCCAATTTTACATCAAAATGAAACTCGGTCATGTTTCAATAGTTAAATTTAACAATGCTACTGATACATAATTCCAAAGAATTAATATTTGGTTGGAAGTCCTTTACTTTTCCGCACTGCAGCGAGTCGTCTTGGCATAGATGACACAAGTTTTTCGCAATAAGCTGGCTCAATTTTGCTCCATTCTTGTCGCAACGCCCATTTTAGCTGTTCCTTGTTGCTAATATTGTGTTTTTCTTTATTTTTGTTCTAAATGACCCCTTAAATTTTCAATCACATTCAAGTTCGGAGAATGTACAGGAGTTTCTAATACATGAGAACAGTTGTACAAAAGCCTAAACCGAACTTTTTGTGCCTTATGTTTCACGTCGTTAAAGAAAAATACCCTTTTATCCCCAACTTATGGACTCTATCCGACAAATTCGATTTTAGAATGTTGAGGTACATACTCTGATCCGTAATTCCATCGATTATATGGAGGTTACTAGGCCTTGCGGCCGACATGCATGCCCATACCATCACAGAAACACTGCCGTGCTTCACTGTTGGATGTAAATTGTTTTTTTGTACCTCAGATTTTGGTCTTCTCCATATGTAACTCCGCACGAGTGTGTTCCTTTATTTTACATTATAGTACATTGTTCGAAATGTCAATGTTAAAGTGACATTTATAGTTAACCACAGCATTTTGTTTTTTTGTTCCGAATGTCATACAATTTTAGCGGCCATCACATAACAAGAAAAATGGAAAATGAGTTATTAGCTCTAGCTGCTAGCCAAAATTATAAAAAAACCTTAATTAATGTAAATATAAATGATTTTGAAGTAATTAAATAAAATAGTACATGATTATTAATGTGTTTTATAGGTTATGAGTGCCTTAGAAAAAAAAATGAATTTTCTGACGATGAAAACGAAGACGAAGAAGTTGATTTGATTATAAACAGCATCCGAGTGCTAAAGCGAAAGCCACCCAGAATAATTGGTTATATAGTTAATGTGGTTAACTATTATGATAACCAAGAATTTCAAAAAAAAATTCGATTAAAAAGAAATACATTTGACAGACTTTTTGGAATTATTGGTGAACAATTTTCTGCAGAAACTGCAACCAGAGAGGAGGCCACGGTGGATTTAAAGAACCAGTTTTTGGCAGTTATTTGGTTACTAGCCATTCCCGATTCGTATAGGTACTTTATTATTTATTTTTAAATTTTATGAATATTACATTTTATGTCGTTTGCAGATCGGTGAGTGAAAGATTTAATATTTCGAAAAGCATGCTATCGAGATGTTTCGCGCGCATTATAAATTACATAAATTCTGCGATGGAACAATTTTTAATATGGCCAAGAGGTCAATATCTTGTAAAAGTCAAAATGAAATTTGCCGCCAATAGCATATGTATTTAAAAATTTAATCGGCATCATTGATGGGACTTATGTTGCTCTTTCTGTCCCGAGAAAACTAAATACCACTTATACTAATAGAAAATGTTTCACATCAATGACGTTGCAAGCAATTTGTGACTCTGACATGCATTTCATTGATGTGTATGCTGGATGGCCAAGTTCTGTGCCGGACATTAGAATTTTTAAAAATTCTGATATTTATCAGGGGGCGCAGCAAAATCCATTAAATTTTTTTCCAAACGGGGAATATATATTAGGAGACAAGGATTATCCTAGTTTAAATTGGTGTATCACACCGTATTTAAATAGAGGAAGGTTAAGCGATCGCAAAATTAATTTTAATAAAAAGCATTCTTCAACAAGACAAATAGTCGAACGTAGCTTTGCTCTGCTGTTTGGTCGATTTCGCAGACTTAAACACCTTGACCTGCATAAAACTGATTGGACTCCAGCAACCATTACAGTCTGTTGCATTTTACACAACATCTGTTTACAAGATGACCAAGATGTAATAGATAATTATATTGAGGATGGAAGAGTCACACAGGCATTAAATAATACAGATCGTGTGCTTAACAGCGACAGCAGTGAAATAAGCAGCTCCATTAATAGTGGAATTTTAAATCGAAATATAATTTGCAATTAAATCAATCAATAAAAATTAAGTTATTACTTTTTATATTTTTTTAAACCTTCAATTAAATTATTTTTTATTTTTATTAAATTTAAAATTTCTTTCATCTGGCTCTCGGCCGACTCACAATGTTGGAGCATTCTGTCTTGAAATAATTTACTGTCCTTCTGCCGTTATTTGCGGATGTTGGTCAGCTCCTTTAATTGATCCAAAATTATGTCTTCCTTGCTCTTCCTCGATTTTTTTTTCAGGAGGAGAATTTACTTCTTCATTACAATCTAAAATAAAATGTTAATGAATTATAGTCAAATTAGTTTTAGTCAGTAATTGCGTTTGCCATTACAAAATATTACAATTATAATATGGTCATGGCGATTACACGTTTAAAAATAATTAACTAGTTTAAATTATATCTACATTTTTCTTTTTAAATGACGAGGATAAAATAAATATGCTTACATACCATTCGATAATTCTTCTTCAACTGGTGGTGCTAATGTGATGTCATTATTCATCCTCAAACTAGAAGAAATGCCAATTGGATTTGAAGAATGGTCCTTTCCTAAAATAGAATAAAATTCTTCAAAAAATTCAAACTCCATTGGAGCGGCACCGCACATTGGGGTTTTTAGTAGTGTTTAGTCCCAAAAATGTCTAGAGCCTAGAAAAATGCACCAAATTGAGTATTTTTTTTAAATACTCTTTATGAGATTCTTAAAAGATCCCTCATGAGTATTTTGTCTGAAAATTTTTTGTATGCATAGAAATCAGTACATACTCAGACCCAAGAAACGTATACTAAATGAGAATAAATTCAAGATTTATAGCAAGTGAAAGTGATTTGACTGGTAATTGACAGCTGTCAACTGTCAATATCGAAAATCTAACTCCAAATTTGAACGTAGCAACCGCAAAAAACTATGTGTACCAAATTTTAGAAAAAAATATTAAACACAAAATTAAACACCCTTTGAAGCATGGGTTAAGAAAAAAGTGATGTTTTTAAACAAATATCTGAGTATGTACTGATTTCTATGCACACAAAAAAATTTCAGACAAAATACTCATGAAGGATCTAATAAGAATCTCATAAAGAGTATATAAAAAAAAATACTCAATTTGGTGCATTTTTCTAGGCTCTAGACATTTTTGGGACTAAACACTACTAAAAACCCCAATGTGCACCGGTGCGGTGATCATTGTCACATTTTAGATGATACATACGCTTCAGGTTTGCGAACTTGTCCTTGCATTGTATTTTGGGCATTATGTGTCCACGATTCATCATCAGAGTATGTATCGTCTCCCATATTGCATCGCTTTTACACAAACCGGTGCCGAACAAATGCTGTTTTTTCTTTATAGCATAATTCAAGAACCTTGACTGTGTTCCACACTATTCTTTGATTTTGTCCCGACTCAGGAGGTGGTTTAATATTCAGAACCCTCGTAATTGTGTTTGAACAGCATGGTTCTTGCTCATATCGAACCTCATTTTTCTATATACATTGGTTTGTTATACTTTTATTAATTTCACCAAGATCATTATCGTGTTGAGACACTTCGAGTTCTTTTATCATACTTCTAATATTTTCATTAATGTCTATATATAAATATTCACCTGTAGCATACAAAAACACGCTTCATCAAGATTACAATTGACAGTATTGGTTTTTATTCAATTGAAAATAAAAAAACGTAAATAAAAATTAATATTTAAAATAACTCACAACTTTCTTCGTTTGTACACAATATTTCATTATTATTAATAATAAATTGTTTCTGATCACTCATCACAAATTTATACATTTGAAAATTACAAATTTAAAATTACCAAATCTTCAAAATTAGCAAAACAAAATAATTTTTTTATGTTTGACAACCCAAAAGGCAGTTTTGAGCAGAGTTGAAAATGGCAGTTCTAACATCGTACATATATTTTAGAAACGACAAAAACTACTTTGCCATTGTTACAATACACATTTAGGAACGCTTTACATCTGTCATTGTTAACAATATTATAACAATGTTTAATAAAGGAACACACTCCCGTCTGATCGAAATATATTAAATTTACTTTCGTTCATAAATAATACATATTATTGGCAAATTGTTTTCTTTCCACTCGATTGGTTTTCCTTATAAACGATTTATTGCGAGCTACTCGGCTTTTAAAAGTATGTTCCCGCGAAATATTTCGAGTGGTTTTGGGATTCTCTTTTTTATTAAGAAACTTTTCAGCTTCAACTGCTAGTTTTGGATCACTTAAAAGAGGATTTTTTTGCGATTTTTTGAACGATCCATCGTTCATCAGCGTCAATAAAAACATTTCGTATACTTGTTTTACGATTAACGTCAATTTGTTTTGATGTGTTAAGCGTTTTATTATGTCGTGTTGAACCGTTGAATCTCTTCTATCTACTATATTATGGCAATTTTTCGAGTGGTTTTATTGTTGTTATAGTGCTTAATAACTAGCTCCCTAAGTTTAACTGGTATTTGACCACGTTGGCACTCCATTTTAGCAAACCACACTTGTTTTTAGTTAACTCGCTCTCAAATATCTTGTTTTTATGCAATTGGTTTTTATTTTCGAACAAAAAAATATGAAGACACAGATTTTTGGCGTGGAAAAATTTAATTTATAGATAAATATGTATGTATTTGGTGAAAATCGACCAGGTACTAAATTTTTAGATAATGGATAAAGTTTTCCTCGCAAAAAAAAACTTGTTTAGTCATATTTGTTTTTCTCGAAAATAAGAATCAATTGCATTACAAACAAGATATTTAGGTGCGAGTAAACTAGAGATTATGCGAAATTAATGCGGATTCTGAGACTATTTTTATCCCAACATTTTCACTCAAATACTGTGAAGTATACGTCTATTCGTAAAACAAATGTGATGTCCGAGTGTCATTTTGATGTAAAATTGAAATTTGTTTGTTTATTTTATTTTACATAACATTGTTAAAATGAATTTTGTTGTTGTATTTAATTTTTGTTTATGTGAACTAATCATACTAAACAATAATATTTTGTATGTATTTTGTAATTCTGGGGGTCGGTTTTGTTCAAAATTCGACAGACGAAATATGACGTTTTCGTGTATACGTATAAGGAGTATAGTATACAATTTTATATTAATGTGTGTAATTTTTCTGTAGTTATGTTTGTTTGTTTTCTGCAAATGTAAGCATCAAAATTTATGAATCGGTAGAAATCGGTTAAGTTTTTTGGTGCTTATGTCCTTTCGTCGCCTCACTTTTTGACATCTCACCAAGTATTTGAGTGGCGAGCTCACACGTTCGCGCAAATGATTGCTATATATCAGTTATACAACTTCTTCGTTTTTTAACACCTTCGCGCAAATATCTTTCATTCTTTAAGGAGTAACTCGAGATATTTTTCAATTCTCACAATACATTCTTTTCCGCGACGAAATGTCATTGCAATTATAAAAGTTACCAAATGTGTTCCTGAGTAGCACAACAATTTAGAAAGTGTGCGTCAATGTTTTAAGAAAAAAAAATTTAACTACACATATTTTAATTTTCTTTTTTCAATGCGATGTCGAATGAATGTTTTGTTTTCGCAGAAACAAATTAGAAATTATTTTAAAACTAAAATTAAACAATTTTAAATTATAAATGAATATCTAGAAGTGTCATATCCAAATAAAATTAAATGGCGCACATTCGCACTAACACAAACACACATACCACTACTATATACTTGCGGTTATTTCGTCAACTTGTCGAATTTTGAACAAAATCGACCCCTTGATAAAAATTGTATGTGTTTTTCGTTGTTAATTTTATAGTCTTTTTACTGTCCGAGTTTCATTTTGAGCCACTGTACTTGTTTCTCCGTTTCCCGTATAGAATTTTTTTTCTCTTCGTTTTCAAATTATTTATTAAATATAAGGATGTAAAGGTCGACTGAATAATTCTAAATATGTAGTAAATATGTAAACAGATCGATCGACAATAAGTTGAAAATTGAATACACCACATTAGAATTTGGTTTTATATACAAAAATGGGTCCAAATATTCCAAAAGATGGTCATACTTTTACGTATTTTGCAAGAAAACAAAAAAACTCACTACTCTAATTTTTTAGTATGTTCATAGAATTAAATGAGAAAAATTAAAAGAATCGGACATTCATCGTTAAAATTCAAAAATAACATTTCGCCGGCCATTGTGAAAAGAAAGAGATGAAACTTTGTACCTCTTTTATTTTTTATTTTTTTTATAATCCTCATTTATTTACCTTTCAAATTATAAAGGTTATTACCCCTCTTTTATAATCGGATAATTATTTTTCTTTTATAGCATATATACAACACCATTTTGATCATTTTTCACAAAATTTGACGCCCTGTATCCTTAACAACAACAAGAATAATAGCATTTTTATGTATTTTTCTGGCCTACTGATGGAATCAGTTTGGTAAAAATAATTTTGGAACAAAAATAAATTGGGAATTATTAGCTGTGTTGCTTTCAAAATATTACAACAACAATTGCATTGTATTCAAGCCGATTGTTTTAGAATGTTAAGAAAAAAAATTTTAGGATTAGGGGAAATAAAATCATTTTATAGTTATGGTGTTTACCGCATGACATTATTTTTTCTATTTTTTTCGAAAAATTTATCTTGTAGTAAAATTTGGCATTTGTTATTTGATAGCAAAATACCGAATTTAATTTATTCTATTTCATAAAATAAAAAAAAAATTAAATAAATATTAATAAAATGAAGCAACACAGAAAAACTAAAACGCATTCAAAAGTTAAAGCCAAAAGTTGTTGCTTTCACATTTCTTAGCTAAGCTAAGCGGATTTGCGAAAGCAACACTACTATTGTTTCCCATAAAAATTTTGTGGAACAAATGTTATACCCTCGACAGACACAAACTAGGTAATTGCGAATTCGAGATTACGTAGTTATTTGAATTCGAGATTACGTAGTCTGTCAGCACACGATTTTGGAAAAACAGGACTACTACGTTACATAACTTGGTAATCGCAATCTAGTTGCAAAAATCAATAACTAATAAATGCAAACAAGAGCCAATGAATGTGTCAGTGTGCCACAAATTTTATTTCAAATTTCATTATAGGCAGAATTTAAATGTTATGCCGAATGAAGTTTGGTGTGTCACTAATATTTGAAGATTGCGATCGCAAAAATTAAAATTGAAATCATGATCGTGTTATCGCGATAACGCTAATTAATCAACTTTTTCGAAAATATTTACACCATACTATACTAATTCAATCAGTATACCATAACAACACCATGTAGACAAAAATGCTATGACAATATATTTTCCAATTCCGCATTCCCAGGGAAAGGCAGAATGGTGCCATATAGTAATACTACTCATTCACAACATAACATATTTACAATTTTTACACGACTTTCGGTCCCTTATATAAAATTAGTGATTGGCATATTTTTCACCATAAATACATAATTGTTTGCAGTGTTTCTTGTGGGAAGGAAACAAGTCGCTATGGGTCATCCATGTTTTTTTTTTGTTTGTTATGCTTGATACACGTTGAAGTCTTTTGAGTTCGGAATGGTACAGAGATTTGATTATAAATAATTAAAATAAGTGAATTAAATTGATTATAATAGAAATTTTACGTGTGGGGTTACAAAACAAGGCCTCTTTTTATGAGTAGGTCAAGTTAGTATGGCTTGCCTTGTGTTGCCTTGTGTATAAATTATAATTCAAATTTCTGTCACATAAACATTTCAAAAATGATTCTAGATAATAAATTTTATATTTTCATAATCCCGGTTACGTATAAATTACCATAATTGATCTAATAAATTTGGATTAGATTTCCACCTATCTAGACTTACATTCGAAGTGTAGATAGGTTTCACAAAAACCATTTCCATTTATAATTATCATAAACATATTAATTAAAGTCGGCTTAAGTAATAATAAAATTTTTGCATTAAGATAATTATCTGCTTAATTGATTGTGATGTTACGTAATTTAATTATAGTTTAATTTATTTATTTGTTTAGTTTTATTTAAATAACTTTAATAACATTTGTATTGGTTTTAAAGCACAGACATGTAATTTTGATGTAGGATGATGATTTGAATTTTTTTTTTGCAAACATTTTTTTGTGTCTGCAAGCCATACGTACGAACATATTATACAGAACCATATAAATGTCAAAATATGTAATTTATATGTAATTTACCATGTCATTAGTTAGGCGAATGTCTTCAATTTGTTGGTTTTCGTTTTGTCATTTTTAAACTTATATTTATTTAATTTTTTTTTATAGTGAATTATAATAATAATCCGATTTTTATTGTGCAGACACAACAACATTTAAGATATTTTTTTATTTCATTATAAATGGAAAATAGTCGTATATAAAGAAATGGTTGGAAAATTAATATGTAAATTAGCTGTTATATAAGTAATTGGTGAGTGGATTTTATTAGACATTCATATGTACAAATAATATATAATACACCACGCACGTGCTATAGGTGTGGCATTAATGTGTAAGGTATTTCTTTTCTGTACAGTACATCGTTTTATTACAAATGATTTTATAGCATAAATCCGTTATGGCAAATTATGGTGTGGGCTCATATGAATAATATATTTGTATAAATAGTAAGTACCTCATTAAATTGGTGAAATATATTTATACGAACATATAAGTTGCGAGTCCTCGTTTATTAAACTGTCGCTTATCCATTTCTGAAATTAATCTGCCATTTTATTTTGCAAAAATAATTAAAAAACATTAAATATTACCTGCATGTTAATTAGTAAGTAAATATGCATACGCCCACTCTACTAAGCTTATTGCATATAACGTATGCCTCTTGGACACAGACGAAGATGCTTTTAATTAATTAAGTTTATTTAAGCGGAATAATTCGCTTATGTAGAGTTCTATTGAATTTATGGATTGGATATACACATTGCGAACCTATTTGTCGTTTAAGTGTTTTGCATTAGTTATGATGCAGTTGCATAAAATTGTGCACCACCCAAGAAAACCACCCACAACACTCTAGAATATGTATGCATGCTAACTAATCGAACTGTCTAGCGTGTAAGTAGTATATTTAAGACGGCTTCTGTTCATAACATTTGGTGATAAAAATTGCTAATTGAACATTACTTTTTAATATGAGTCTTAGTTGATTGCTATATTTCCTTAATCAGATCGTTACCCAATTATTACATATAATATAAGACACTTCAAATTCGATTTACGTATAATTTCACGCTGATAAAAATTTTAATGGTGAATGTAGAAAATTATGATTTTTCCCCGCAGTTAATATAATATTTTTATACGGCTATCGACTTTAATGCAATAATAAAATGAGAAACTTCATAATTAAAATAGAAAAACATTAAACTCTAAAAAAGTGTACACAAACCTGCTTAACACAAAAAAATATGTTAACTAAAATTATAATTACACATGAATAAAAAAAAAATTAAATAGCAAGGTACACGTTTAATGCAGTGTTATAAAACGACTGGAGGTTATACGTGTAAATGTCAGTATAAAAATAGATATATCTGAAAATCAGTGGCGCCTCATTAACAATAAATGTTTTATTGCCGTTAAAACAAGATTCACTGAATATTTCGCAACAAGGATTTATAAGTTCTAATATTTAAGGTGTTCAACTGTATTTAATGTTAAATATAAAATTCTAATTTAATAAAATGCTAAGTGGAGAGTGCACAAACGATTTTAATTTCTCATAGAAACACTTAATATGATCGGATATTTCATTACAAATGTTATGTTACAAAAATTAATGGTTGTATCTTATCATTCATTCCTTAAATACAATAACCAGCAATAAAAATTAAACTTACTGGATAAAATAAACATTTCTTTCACATTTAATTATAATTAAGTTTAAGTTAAAGTTAATTACTGTGTTCTTAATTATGAAACCTATAAAAACTACGCCTAATTGTACATATATTGGGTTTTTGCAATGAATTTTGTGTGGGAAAACCACGCTAAGCACAAAGCATATGAAGTTATCCCAGTTTTTTCATCCCAGGTTTATTTTTTTTTTATTTTTTGCACGATACTATTCTATTATATCCCAGTTTTTTCATTTGACAGACGGTTATAAGACGGTTTTTTTAATACATACCAAATGCCCCTTACCAGTTTTCTTCGTTTATTTCTTGTTGATGTAAAACAAATATGTATATTGAATTGCAATAATGTGGTTTGGCGGTATAGGAATTCTTAATAGTTTACGTTTGAAATAATAATGCGTCATATTATGCTCCCCAGCGACAGCCGCATAGATGTGATACATGTCGGATTCGAACCCGGTACCTCCCGATCCAAACGCCAAAGCTTTAACTAACCACTGTGCCATTCAGATAGCGGATATTTGACAGCTGAAAATGATAGAATACGCTACTCGCCACAAGTGACAGCACTATCATTAAAGAGAATATATGAGGCGTTGAGAAGCAACGTGGTCCAACCCACAAAATTTCAATTTTGATAATATCGTTGAAGTTTACTCATATTAATAGGAACTTTTAGTTAAATTGTTCTTGTTGCATATAAAACCATTATTCATTACTTTCCCTTAAGTTATAAGGGACAACTCTGCGGTCACCAGCTCAAACTAATACCATAGACACATATCTGGTTTCGTAACTAGGTTTATGAAACTATGGTTTGCGAGATGAGAATGGGTGACACACTACAGTTCTCATCTCATTTGACAGTTCGTCATATTTCTTAAAATTCTATAATTCGGAAGTTGCGTTTGTGATAAATATAAATAAAAATGCCAAATTAAAAAACTGTGTATCAATTACATATATGCAATAAATGTCAGCATATAATATGAAAACTTAATCACAAATTATATATTTTGATGTAACAACTGGAATATAAAAAATGATTACATGTTTGCAAATGGTTACATGTATTAAAGTAATATTTATAGTTCTAGGTATTCACTAATTGAGCAATTTAGCGCTGTCATCACTAAAATGCTACGGGATGAGAAAAATTATCTCATCCCGTAACTACGTTAAAACCGAGTTGCAAACCATGGTTAGGGGTGACACATTACAACGAAACCATGGTTAACTCGAAACCATAGTTATGAAACCAGTAATGTGTCTTTAGCATAAAATTGTCCAAAGTTTTGAAATCAAAATTCTGTAAAAGTTAAATATTGCGGTTAAACCACTTTGCTTCTCAACGCCTTATATTTTGTTATGTAATTAAGCGAAAATTTTTTATTCATTTTGTATCTCTTTTTTTCACTAAATAAAACATTTCAGCGGAATAAAATATTAAAAGTGATCCTTAAAATGACAAATTGATTGATCTCCGAAGAAAAGGAACTCGGTAAATGAAATCTTATGAAACAATATTCCTTCTTTTCGCCATGCGTCTTAACGAATTACGATGAAATTTGAATAGTAGTATTGATCAGGGATTTTAAAGTTAGTTTTGGATAAAATTCTAGGGACTGTTCGTGCTGGACTAAACTTGGCCATTCCTTCATAACCAATCTTTATGAAAAATTGTATCTGTACAATCTACACGATATAAATAAATTTTAAACTGGAGAGAATTCGGCTATTTCTTATTTAGTAATTGTAAAATTTGCATCGCATACATAGAAACAATTCGGAAAAAATTATGAATTAGAATTTTCACTATAATTTTTTGATTTTCTGCGGCCATGTAAGTTATTTTCAGATTTTGGCCAATATCTCAAAAACTTCCTCTAGTAAACAATACTTTAGGTTGTTTTTCTAATAGATTGACCATTGACACATATCTAGTTTCGTAGCTAGGATTATGAAACTTTGGTTTGTGCGATGAGAAAAGATGACACATTACAGTTCTCATCTCATTTGATAGTTTTAAAAAATACTTTAAGTTAAGGCTGTGTCTTTAAAACTGAGTGTCGAAAAAATTTTTGTTTTGAGTGCTACATATAAAAATGCGAAATATACTATTTCGAAAAAGAAGGCTATTTACAATTTATACCAATGTACACAATATGCTAATTAATAAAAATCGTAAAAAAATAAAAATTTTGATATATTAAACTTTTGATTGACACCTTTAACGTAAACAAAAAATATACATGACATAGAAAACAATATTTATAGTTTTGAAATTCGCCAATTGAGTAACTTGGCGCTGTCAACAGTAAAATGCCACTCGATGAGAAAAATTATCTCATCCCGAAACTATATTTAATGCTATTGACACATTACTGGTTTCATAACTATGGTTTCGAGTTAACCATGGTTTCGTTGTAATGTGTCACCCCTAACCATGGTTTGCAACTCTTTTTCAACGTAGTTACGGAATGAGATAATTGTTCTCATCCCGTAACATTTTAGTGATGACAGCGCTAAATTGCTCAAATAATGAATACCTAAAACTATAAATATTGCTTTAATACATGTAACCATTGGCAAACATGTAATCATTTTTTTATTATACTGTTTATGTTGGAGGTTGAACCCAGGTCGAGTCAACTTGTAATTATCTTTAGGTTAACCTTGAAGTTAACTTCTAGTGTTTATATTGGAGAGTTATCTTGAGGTTGAGTCGAAACCGGGTTATGAATGTCAAAATCATTCAAATTTTTTTCTATCCAAAAATCATTCTAACTTTTTCTTTCGAACTTCCAAAAAATTAAAAATCGAAAAAATCACTAAAAAATGCTGCGGAATTTAGACACAGACGAGCTCGTACTAGAAAAATATGAAAAATCGCCATTTTTATTTTTTTACTTTACTCATTATTTTTTGTTGTTGTTTTTCGACTCGACTCTGGGCGTTTATATTAACCAGAGTTAACTCGACCTAAGAAATTTTTTGGATTGAGTCGAGTTAACTCCAAGTTAACCTTTGGTGTTTATGTTGAAGGTTCAACCCAGGTTGAACCTAGGTTCAACCTCCAACATAAACAGTATATATATTCCAGCTGTTAAATCAAAATATATAATTTGTGATTAAGTTTTCGTGTTATATGCTGACATTTATTGCCTATATGTAATTGATATACAGTTTTTTTATTTGGCATTTTTATTTATACTTATCACAAACGCAACCTCCGAATTATAGAATTTTAAGAAATATGATGAACTGTCAAATGAGATGACTACTGTAGTGTGTCACTCATTCTCATCTCGCAAACTATAGTTTCATAATCCTAGTTACGAAATCAGATATGTGTCTATGGTATTAACATTAAACATAATTACAAAACGAACAGTGTGGCTACGACATAAGATGAAAGAAAGAAATTATTATTTAACTTCACCCGAGTTTTCACTTTGCGCTACACAGGACAAAACACTTTTAATGCGATTTTGAGATATACAACATTTGAATATTACACCCAGTGAAACTAATCCTTTTAATTGGATTAGGTCTAGAAACCTCTTAGAATATCTTAGCATTTAGCACTTTTAAAGCAATTATGAAGTAAACAAAATACACTGTTAAATTTAATTATAAACAAGAAACGCGTTGTTGTTGGTTTTAGGGCAAACTTCAATTCCATAGTATAACTTTAATTAAAATGGTACACTTTATTAAAAAAATTAAATTTTTTAATTTTAATTTTATTATTCACAAAAAAGTTACGTTTTGAAATTCTAGAATTGAAATGAACCCATGATTTTATTTTATCATTATTTTTTCAAATAAATCATGTTTATTGCCTAGTTTTCTTTGCTAAAGTCCAGATGCTTCCAACGCGAATAGAGTACGATTTTAAACCGTGTTAAAATCTTCTTACCACCAAGCATGCAAACTGAAAAACCGTTCAATAAAACAAACGATTTTTTTTTTCAAAATATCAATTTAAACTTTTTTCTTAATTATTCATTAGTACACTTAATCACTTAAAACATTTCATAAATTACATGAAAACAAATTTGTAGCTCAGAATCAGAATTAAAAAACACAACAAATCATCCAAACACACCAAGGAAAAATTTCAAATGACATATTTTACAAAGACGTATTACGCCGATTGTTTATATTTAAACATACACCAAAGTATTTACCATAAGAAAGCAAAAATAATTAATTTGCATTATGCTAGTCGACTCGAACCCAGGACGGTTAGCTATCCAAGCCGACACTTCGCCGATAGTGTACGCAACACATCATACCAATAACAAAAGCAAGTGCTAATAAATAATCGTAATATGGTACATTGTCTAGTAATGTAGACCAATAACTTCGACGCGCCATAACCCGACTCCCTGACAACTTTTCAATATTATCTTTCTGACTATATAGATTACATTGGCATGGGCATTTTCTAGCCAAAATAACTTCTTCTAGAATATGCATCAGTATTTTACAGAATTCTGAATGATATCAAATCGAGTTTTCCCACATATAATTTTCAGATACAGACCAAGTTGTTGACTAACACTTGTTTTGTTGTACACAGTGTAACGTTGAAGTGTTTTCATTGAAGTGTTATGGCTTTTCCACTGTGGTGTTCCCAGAAATTTGTGCACGTATAAAAGTAAGTTAGTACGATTTCCGATGTCTGAAGATATTTTAATTTCTCATAGCTTGCCAGTTGTTAGAATGTTTTCACTAATCTGCTAGGTATGTTAAGGCTGCTGTACCATATGTTACGGTAGTTATAGTTGAATTTCAAGAATAAATTGCTCGAGAGATCTTCTGCATGATATACGTTGAGTAGTTCTAGTGAACCATATATACCATTGGAGCAGTTCAAAGGTTTAAAATAATACAACTCAGAATTTTACCACGTATTTTACCTGTTCAATGTTTGAACTACAGGAACGTTGTGAAAATCCTAGACGAGAAGCTTTTTACCGTCGAGCACGTCCACAATCGTCGCAAATTGCTTTGCAAAAGTTAGTACTGAGCCACAGCTGTAAAAATTACCACTCGCAGTCATTTTCTGACCTCTGTATAAATCTCAGTGGGCATCTGCGACGAAAATACATATTTGATTTGTCACCGACAAAAGTAAAATAAATCAATCTGCACGGAATTCTTCGAGACATGATGAAACCGTGCAGTCACCGCATCACCTTCGCGACGGTGGATACTCGCTCCACTAAGTCTGGTTATCTCAAATCGGTGTGGCCAATCTTTCTAGGGGCAGACTATCCTATAGCAAAGCGCTATAGCTGAAGTAATGTGCTGAAAGCGGCGTTGATCCGTACTTAGGATAATATTACAGTCGAAGAGTGCACGACCATCGTCGTCAATTTTTAATTTTATTGTAGTGATTTAATTAAAAAATTATGCTGGGTGGAGTCATGAAATACGACTGGAAAATTGAAATGGACTGAATTTTTTTTTCAAACGTACTCGAGTGGAGTCGAGCATAAATTCAATTTCTATAATATTTTAATGGCGATGACTATTCTGCTAATAGATTTTCGAAATTCAATTTCGATCGGTAGAACATTTCCGTTCAAAATTGCTCGATTAAGAAATAATTATCGAATACTATGTTGCCGCTAAATTCTCATTTATTTGTGTTTTCAAACAAAACAGGTAAGCCAACTATTTTCGAACTTTTTTGTGTTTGTCCATTGAAATATTTTGGAACAATTAATGCTTTCGGTCGGATTTGATCAGCAAAATGTTCGAAAAGTGCTCAAAGTTAGTCCGGTTATTTTAAATGAGATCACAAGTAAATTAAAGTTTAACAGCAAAATTGAATTTGGTAATTATTTCTTATTCCAGCAATTTTGAATGAAATCTACTACCGATGGAATCACTGCTCTTAAAATATTACAGAAATTGTATCTATCCATCCCATCCACCCTACATCCACTAAGTCTAATTTTAATAAAGGTAATCGAGTTTTTTCGAAAATAATATTCAATCCGTTTAAATTTCCCGGTTGTATTTAATGACTCCGCCCCTGGGCGTGTATTCTTGAAATTTTTGGAAATTTTTGTCTACGAATTATAATTTGCATTAAAATTTTTTATATTATTCGAATTTTTCGCCGGCTACTTTAATCGTTTTTTCAAATTTGGTTGCAAATCTTTTATTATTTATTTCACTACTAAACAAAAATCGGTGCAAATTTCTGGTTGGGTAAATAAAAATGCAAATTTATCCACCGATTTTTGCCTACTATGCATCTGTAGTGAAATGGAATTTTACATTTATGACAAAAGCGAAAACGAATATGAAAATTTCACTGCTGAATTTTATTTTGCGGTGTGCAGTTTAGCTAGTGAAATTGGTATTTTTCATATTAGAATATAAATGTCCCTGTTTAACTCTACACATTTTTCACTGCATTCTGATCTACAGGTACGCTAAAAGTAAGCTAAATTTTTGACATTTCATCAATTATTTTTATTTGTTGTAAAACAAACTCCCATAAAAATATTTTGATATGACATTCTAAAAAAAGTAATAATTCCACTAAATAAATTTTGAAAATAAGAAACTAATTTTTCATCGAATAATTTATCTAGTTAATTTTAGAGACCGGCGAAGATTTAATTTCACGGCAGCTGCGTACTAACCTTAATATAGGAAACACATAGGCAGGATTCTGAAAGCAGAAAAGTTAGAATATACACGTTTATATGATGTGAAATACATGTATTCTGCTTTGTGATCAGAATTCTGACTCATGTCTCTATTTCTATTTTTCTGCCTCGCAGTAGGCTGCGCTACGTAGAAGAAAACAAATCTAACAATCGCAACTATGTTAATTCGATTTTTTCGAATTTTGAAGGCAGCTAGGAATTGAGGTTAATAAGAACGAAAAAATTTTAAATCTTAGCTATTATAGTCAGAATAGAAACTAATCTCCTGGTGGTACTTTATTTTTTTTTTTTATTTTGATGTATTAACCATTGAGTTACCAATCAAAGTGGAGGAAAATACTACAGAGCAATATAATAAAAAAGCAATAAAAAAATCGCTTATCAAAAAAGACGCACATGTAGTTCTCTTGGAATTCTGACGGCAGCGCTACCGGCAGAAAATCTGTTCATGTGTTTCTAGCATAAGACAAAAATTCCGATCCGCTTTGTGATCAGAATTCTGACTCATGTCTCTATTTCTATTTTTTCTGCCTCGCAGTAGGCTGCGCTACGTAGAAAAAAACAAATCTAACATTCGCAACTAGGTTCATTCGATTTTATCGAACGAAAAAATGTAAAATCTTAACTATTATAGTCAGAATAGAAACTCATCTCCTGGTGGTACTTTATTTTTTTTTTGTTTTGATGTATTAACCATTGAGTTACCAATCAAAGTGGAGGAAAATATTATAGAGTAATATAACAAAAAAGCAATAAAAAAATTAGCTTGTCAAAAAAGACGCACATGTAGTTTACTCGGAATTCTGACGGCAGTGCTACCGGCAGAAAATCTGTTCATGTGTTTCCAGCATAAGTCAAAAATTCCGAAAGAGTAAATCGATTAGGAATTAAACCTTTGGAGCCATAATATTAGCAAACTTGAAAACAAAATTGAAAAAATGATTAAAGTGGCCGGCGAAAAATTCGAATGATATAGAAAATTCTAAAGCAAATTAAGATTGTGGGAATTTGAACCGTTTCAAGAATAAGGCCGCTGGTAACAAGTTTTATTCTGTATAAGTAATTGTAAAAAGTTCGGAAATAAATTCTGATATTACACCCTTATAGGGTTGGGTAAATGTCTTATTTAACCCCAAGGGAACGTGTAAAAATACACAAATCCTTACAAATATCACGGATGGTAATTAATATCACGGACGATTTTAAAAACTTCTTAATTATATTGGTACTGCGTTTTTATGAAAACAATCGAGTAGAGTATACGCGATAGCTATTTTCAAATTTGCCCAATTTAATGTTAAAAATTTTATTTTTTTAAATTAAATAATTTAGATTTAATAAGAATCTATGTATAACCAAATAAATCCATCATAAAAGTTGTATGGTTTTCTTGTAATATCGTTGATCTGTATAGTTCTGTATAATAACGGAGTAGTTCAGAACTATACAGAACAACGATATTACAAGAAAACCATAAAACTTATAACAGAGACAACCTAAAAGAGATATTTCATCCTATGTAAACGTAAAAATTTAAACTGCGTATTCATTTTCTGTAAATAGCCGCAAACATATTGTTTTTTTTTTTTTTTTTTTGAGTATACGTATACGCAGTTTAGCGAAAAATCACAGATACAACGATGACATTGGAATTATCAGAAATACATTTGGTTTTAATTTTCTAGTTCAAATAAAAAATCTCTTTTGATTGTCTGTGGTTATACATAGATTCTTATTAAATCTAAATTATTTAATTTAAAAAAAAATTAAATTCGATTGTTGACTACTCGATTGTTTTCAAAAAAACGCAGCTTGTGTTGGCTTAGTACACTTGCATAGTGAGAATTTCCAGAAGTTTCTGATTTGGTGACATGATTCGCTAAATCGATAAGTTCTTCTTTTGTACTATCGGTACAAAGCAAGAGTTGAATTTTTGCGGTTTTATTGTTGCAACCTGATGAGTAGACCAACTTTTTATCAGTACGAAACCAAACTACCAAAAGAGGCCTAAGCCACTTCTCATTTTTGTAAGGATTTGTGCGTATATTTTTAAATGTTTCCTCTTTGTTTTCTGCGTGACTAAAATAGTCATAAACATTGTAAAATGCATTTAAAAATAATATTTTGTCTGTAAAGCCGAAAAAATCTAAAAACAATTATAATTAATATCACGGACGATTTTAAAAACTTCTTAACTTATAATTATTGTATTTAATTTTAGATCGTGCAAAATATTAGTAAAATTTAATAGAAAACGCGCATAAATGAATAGGGCGGATCCACTGATGTCTCATATTACAAGCACCCCTTCATATTTTTTGTGCGTTATTAAAGGACTTCACTGTCTTCATTAACATTTAACAAGAACTATAATATACCTCAATTGGTCTTACCGGCCGCTATACCAATAAATGATCCATTTGATATGCAATCAAGGTTGGGATTGATATGCAATCAAGGGCAAACCTAAGAATTGATTTTTTCGAAATTCATTACTTTCTAGTACCACCGAAGCAGAGGTTTGTTTAATTTGTTGAAGAACATTAAGTGTTGAAGAACATTAAGTATATGAATCAAATAATTTCTCCAATACTTTGTAAAACTAAAAGAAATCTTGGTTTAAACTTAAATTAAAATTAAATAATTGAAACGTAGCTATGTTACCAGGAATATTACGAAGAGGCTGGATTGGGATTTATTCCTATGAAGTCATTAGTTCTACGCGCGTTAATTAACTAACAATTTAACTCTCCCAGATACTAAAATTATAAATCGTGTGATATTTCAACCAACAATTAACTTCTGCTTTATCATTTTAGTTGGGTAGATTGTTGGTTCAACAATCTAGACTTTGACATTTTATAAGGTGTGCCCTGAAATTCAATACAGACTAATCTGTATATACAAAATTATAATTAGTAATATAAATTATATACTGAAGATCTTTTGTGTATCAAAAATATAAAATTTAAATATTTATAGGTAAAACTAAATATTTTGCCAATTAAGCGATCAAGTACGCCTACCTAAAATACTCTTCGCTCGCTATTATCTTGTATTCGAAATGCAATAAAAAATTCGATTATGTAACTGTTCGTGAAGATAAACATCCAAATAAAGAACATTTCCAATCGTACGATAGCAGGTACGGGATGTCAAATTTTTAAGTGTAATGTTAAGTTAAACTAACAAAAGAAAGTTTTTAAATGAATAAATAAAACTTCCGACTCTTCATAATCCCATCCCATAATTTCATATTAAATATACAAATATTCAATTCGATTGACAAGCATCAACACAATTCACAAATAGCTCTTAGCAGATTGAAACACGTCTGGTTCTTAGACTTAATAGAGTTATAATTTAATTTAAAAAATTATCATAATTTATTATAATGCTAAAAACTTAAAGAAGTTTATCTTAAATATGGTGTTTTATAGACTAAGATATCGAGATGATCGTCCTACATGTAACGGTGGTTTTTGTGGAAACGTGCAAAACCAGATTAGTGAATTAAATTATGGGTGTAAAAAATTTTTTATTCAAATATCCGTAATTGTTATAAATTTGTATGGTGATTTTCTTCCATTGATAAATTGATTTAAATGCGCAAAGACGCGGTTTAAGATGTTTGACCCAGTTGTTGGTGAGAAGGTCATTAATATATAGATATACGAGATACAGTTGGAATTCTTGAATTAGATTACAGTAATTTGTGTTGTGTTCGGATTTAATTATTGATTTTTGTGTTGTGTTTGAAAAACAGTTTTAAGACTTCGTGAATTAATAAATTTTAAACATAATACCATATGGAGATTTTTGATTTGTCTTTTGTTTAATTATATGTGGTAGATGCTACCATGTTACGTTACGGACATTTAAAATAGTTTAACTATAAATTCTAAAATTCTAAAGTTCATAACTATAATTAATCATTGACTATTATAGAAATAAGTAAAGAAGAAAGAATTAATAAAATATGATGTAGCGGTACAAGACCAATAAAAACAAGACCGAATGGATGGCAAGGAATACGGATTTTTACGTAACGAAGTACAGCTACATAGTGCACCGATCTCGTACGGAAGCTGCTTGAATGGGAAATTTTTTATTTGGTCACAGTCAAGAATATCCAGAAAACGATGTTTCGTATAATCGTAATGTATTTGTAGATGATTTAAAAAAGTTATGATTAACACACTAGTTGGACCAGGGTTCGATGATAGATTTGTCTACTCGGTTGTGATCGGTCCAATTTCTTTATTTTGAAAATAAAATAACTATTACTATTATATTTGAAATTAATATTTTATTGTACAGTATTTTCTTGATTTGCTTGCTTACAAAACTGTAAATTCGCTTTTTTTTACCACGTTTTGTTTAACTCGCTTTTGTGTTTGTTACCATCTTCTTGACTTTCTGTAGGGCTCAAACTTAGAGAGTACTTTAGTGCTTGATGACAATGCAATATTGAATCATTAATTACACGTTGTGGTGACTCGGTTTTTTAAAAAAAAAACAAAAAATCATAAACAGTCAGATTTTTTGTATACCTTAAAAATAAACCCAACTGATTTTTGAAACAATTTCAAAATAATCATTCCCAATGTACAACAGAGGAGGAAGAAAATCAGATATAGAAAAAATGTTGTAAAACAGAATAATTATTTTTATTGGCATAGAGTAATATTAACATATTAGAACATATTAAAAAGTAGATATTACGACCTATATCTATAAACTAGATTCCAACGCACCATGTAATAATTGGGTGTATAAGTCAGAGCCTTATTAATTCATACACATCAAGATTGTACGGGAAACCTCTATCTGGTATAGATTTGCCCTCTTCAGCTTTTGAAGTAAGAGAATACTTTTAAAATGGCACTGGGGTTTGAGCGATATATCATTTGAAAGTTGTTCAGTTCAACGGTTTGTGGTTTAGAAAATCGACTATACGGTTACTACGAGACAACAAATTCCAATTAAATCCAGAAAATGATAATAATTACCGATGAATGTTGTAAGAAACCTGGAGAACAATTTAATTTAGTTTGACCTTAGAGTAACGTTTGGAAGTTGGAGGCCAACAGTTCAGACGTAATAATTTTCAATATTTTAATTTTGAAATTTTATCATTTTCTTATTTTTAATGGAATTTTTTGTCTCGCATCACTCAGTAACCGTTTGACTCATTAGAAAGCCCGCATCGTTCTACGCAGAATTTAAATATCTTTCAAATGATATTTCACACGACCTCTTCTGGCACTAAAGTGGGCAAATCAACGCCAATGATTGAATTGTTTCAGCCCAAAGTTAACATGGATGGTTTGGGCTTTTTAATCATAATTAAATATTGTATTATTCCGTTTGCTTCATTTTAAATGAAACACTTTTTTATACACACACAATATTATGTAGTTGATGAGATTGAGGCATTTGTTTTCGTACATATAAAACGCTAACGGAAAATCGTCATAAGAATGTGCGTAAAGTGAACGTAGATACCGCGTAACTCGGTTGGATTTAATTAATCCGGTAATGTCACAGTCTCCAAGGAGATGTTTGCTTTCATGATTCATTCGAATCCGATATTCGTTGTCCGCAACCTTAATAGAACCAAAGATGGATCAAATCGTCTTTCGCAACAAACTTGGCTGATATCATTTGTTGGTTTTTTAACTGACCCGAGGTATTTAAAGCCTTCCAGGTTATATCAAAGTTATAGTCGTCTGTTCCGAGATTTACCATGTGGATTTTCCTAGGTGTTTATAAACATTTAGTACTTGCTGTTAAGTTTCAGGGCCAGGCGTTGCACGTGGAGGTTAAGTGGTATAAAATTGTCCTTTATATCATTAGGTCTCCGGCCATGGCGCACGATATCATCCGTATATCCAAGAATTTGGCCTGACTTATTCAATAAGTAGCGCGAGGATTCAATACAACTTCACCTTACCAAACAGCGCAGGCACGAGCTCATATATTCCTTTCGCACATCTAACGTTATCACGAAGAGTTTAACACAGTCCCTTCCACTAAGTTCTACACAGTGAATAACAGATGTTGTTAGCTTACCGAGACATATGAGCATCAGCGTTTATATTTTCGACAAAAGGGATGATGCTGGCAAGAACTACATTAGTAAGCACTTTGTAGGCGGTGTTTAATAGAGCTATACGTGATTTAAGCAGTGCACGTATGTGTGTGGTCTTCCATTCTCGGGAAGCTTCCCCTGGTTCCAAAACGAACCGATAACTCCATAGAAGTTAGATGCAAGAGTTGCTCCTCCGTGTTTTAATAATTCTGTGGGGATTTTGTCAAGACCGAGTGCCTTTCCATGTTTTAATCTAGTAATAGCCGCACCCACTTTCGTTACTGTCAGATATGCGACAAGTATGTAAATCCTCACCCGACAAAAGCTCGAATAGGAGTCATTTCATCGTTACGATTTAGTGGAGAGAACATCGGCCACATTTGTTCTCTACTCTCTATTAGTGTCGTTGATGCTTTTTAGAGCATCATCAGCGCACGCAGCGCAGTTATGCTGATAGAATGTCCCTTCGAGATCATAACGTGATCAATTTGGACTTTGTGAATTTTCTTATGTAGAAAGAATGTACTGTGTATGGCTAGTTCCGTGACGTATTAGACGTTCTTGTTACTCAGCAGATGTAAGCCGTACGAACCAATATTTGATGTTGTACCCGTCGAAGTCACCTACGAAAATATTGATATCATGTATGATTTCAGATTTAAAAACAGAACACCCAATGAATTAAAACAAAAATCAAAACCAATTTTTTTATTTAACATTTAATAATTTTAAAAATAATTCTTCAGGATATTTTTGAAGTTGACTTTTGATAAATTAAAGTCAAATACGTCGTCGCGATGATGTTGAATGATTTAAACAACCTATTAAAGGGGTTGCTTCTTCCATAGTTTGTTCTGCATAGCACATAAATTGAAATGTTTTCCAAAATATAAGCTGAATGATTGTGATCAAGCAGAACGGTACCAATAAAAGATGTGCCCAAGTGAAATCGTTTATTTTGAAGCGTGCATATTTTGTAATCTGTACATCTTGTTGAGTATAGAGATAGCCGAGCTATACATGATCATTGGTAAATTTTGGTCATAATCCCAGTCATTTTTCTTTTACAAAAAAAATCAGGAACTTCTTTTCAATGGTTTCAATTATTTTTATGTGCACAGCATAGTATGAATTCCAGACCGTTACAGCGTATTCCAGTTCAGATTGAACATAAGCGAAATACAGTGAACATAAGGGTCGATCGATAAACAAATCCGCAATACAACTTTCAATATGCCTGTTGAAACTGGCGTTTTCGACAAATGTAGCACCTAAATCCATAATCTCATTAACTCTCTCGCTGTTGATTTTGTTTGAAGTAATTAACGGATTCCTTTTACGGTGAATTTATATGATTTTGAATTTCTTTATAATTAAATAAAGCGAGTTTCGATCACACCACTCACTTAATCTATCTAAGTCTTTACGAAGTTTGTCTGAAAAATATTTTCGTACTGAAAGTTTGAGTTTTTGGTTCCATCTATAAAAACAATAAAAATCGAGGGTACACTGTGTGATCCTTGAGGAACACCAGACGAAACTTTAATAACTTTTGATTTCTCATTTCCCTTTCTAGAAATTGCCGCCGGTTTGTTAGATATGACTTGAACCAACTTATATAATCGAGTGAAACCCCAAATGCGAATAAACTCTGGAGTATTTGACTGGTGAATTTAACCAGATTAATCAATGTGGATCAGCTAGGCATAAATGCATGCTGGTTTACTGATGTATGACTGGATTTAAAGTTGGTGTTGCATATAACTAATTCAAACTATTGAATGATGAAGTTGATATTCCTATATGCAGCATGTTATGTCATCTCGTTTACCCGATTTAAAAATTGGTGTAATTTTTGAAATTTTTCATTTCGGGAGACACACCGGTCCTTAAGGAGTGATTGAATATAGGTAACACAATGGAGTTGTTAAAATATTAGCGTACTCTTTCAGAATAAAAGTGGGTATATTTTCAAGACCATCACCGTCTGCAAAAATAACAGGAGGAGTTATTGATACGTTGTCATTGCTAACGTTTGATTCTCTAGGCTGATTGAAAAAACGACAGGAACATGCCAGCTACATATTCGGCGTTTGAGGAGCTGGTATGGTTGTTGGCCATATTAGTAGGGTATCCTTTGATTTCACGTTTATTCCTAAAGATTTACTTTGATTTTTTCTTGAATTTGATCGTAATACGATCTGTATTTTGATTTAAAATAAATTTCAAATTCGTTACGTTAAATTTCGAAGCCTTGCAGCAAAAAGTCATTAAGTTTGTCAACATTTTCGTTTATGTTAATAAAATTAAGAGCTATTTGCCAGTTGATGGATGCTTGGTAACTTTGTAGCTCCATACGGTTTATTTGTTTGCCCTTGTATTTGATTGGTGATATGTGTTCCGAACTCGCCATTAAATTAGTTAAGTTAAATGTCTAAAGATTTGTGTTTGGTATCATTTATGACGAAAAGCATAAACCTTCATAAACTTTTAGTTACTACGCGATCTTAGTTGTAGCTATAAGAGTAGCAAAATTCAAGGGAATTGCCTAAAACTCATGGAGGCGCGCAACATGAGATACAATTCGACAACAACGTCAAACAACCGTTTGGCCAAATGTAATTGTAAAATAAAAATGGTAGAAAAATAAATCACCTATACCTTATCCAGCAGCAGCATGCACCTCACGGCAGCACTGGGACTCAAATAACTTAATCTGAAATTAAATTGATTATGTAACCTTCTTAGAAATAAGGCAGGCAATTCCCTCAATGGGATATAGCACAAAACAAAAATAAATAATGGGCCCGATTCTCGTGACATAAAATTGTTGTTATATTATTTTATTTCCCCGCTTTCTATTGGAATTTGTATTGAAAAAACAAAAATAGCATAACATAACATAAAATTTTAGTTCCCGGAACTGACCCCAATGATTATTAAATAGAAAATCGTAATGAGATTATGTGGTTAGAATGGTAAATTTTTTTTAATCCCTGACATCTGTTCTGGGACCGCAGCACTTCCTGCTCTTTCGCGATTCATTTTTCCCGTCCTACTTTACCCATTTCTGCCAAATCGAAAACGTACGCGGCTATAGCCTATAGTACTGGACATATGGAAGATGGGTCGGCCCATAAGTTTTGCACGCAGATAGGGGGCCGTAGTTGTGTTTCTTTTAGTCACAGATCGTAATCTATTGATGAAAACTATCTTTTGCATCCTGCCCCTATCGGGATGCGAACCTAGTACCTCCCGATCTAAACGCTAAAGCTTTACCCACTGTGCTATTTGGTCGGTGAAATCTTTTTAAATTTTTTTTTCCGTAGAGCATAAACTTTGAGTTACTCTTACAGGCATTAATTTTGTTTATGAGTTTTTGTTTTAAATTGCCGCAACTTCTTTACTTTTTTTTTTTTTTAAATATAATTCTTTATTTCATATGCTCTAATCCCTTACAAATTTAAATGTGAACGAAAGAATATTACAAAAAATGTCTAAATAATCTACAATTAAATGGCTTATGATCCCAAATGGATTCTCAAACCAGATCTCTTTTGTTTCGATTATAAGTACTGAGATCTCTATTTACAATATTATTATTTCAAAATAATTAATTAGTTTTTTTTTAAAGCTGGCATAAAATTAGCATAATTAAAACTTTGCCATTATAAATTAAAATAAAATTAAACAACACTAAAAAAACTTATTACTAAATTAAGTTATCCTTATTGAACTAAATATTGTTAAGCCACCAAAGTTTGGATTTTTCTCGTAAGAAACACTCATTGTCTACTCGCTTGAATGCAGTGCTGTATCGTATATACTGTTCTGGATTGCTGAACTTTTCGTTATCAAATTATTTCTCGCATGTTTTTCACGATACATGGTAAATTATTGGCCTCTGCTCTGTATCTTGTATAAACCCAATTCCATCTAGTAAAATAAATGCTTCTGGTCCTGGAATATTATTATATTGTAAGCTGTTTTCTAGGATTTGATTATCAGTATAGTAGGGACCGTGCAACAGGGAATTTGTAAGATTGGATGTCGTTCTAAGAATATGATTTCGGATTACGTCAATGATGTAAAGGTCAATTCTCTTCGGCTTAAAATTATCGTATTGATTTTGATGACGATATGTAGTGAAGGAAATTCGTTTCAGCTTTACGAAAAATACCCCTGCAATGACGTATACAACGTCTTTCGAATATGCGTATTTTCTCCATATAAGATGAACTGATATTGAACCAGATTGGGCATCCATACGTTATGATTGGTCTGATTAGTGCTTGATAACAGATAGTCTTTACATCCTGGTGCACATATTTGGAGTAGAATATTTTCCTGTGACTAATGAATGCTCTTCTAGCTTTTATTAGTTGTATATTGATATGCTCATTAAGGTAGCACAGTCTATCGATATTTATTCCAAGATATTTGACATTTGCCTTTTGTTGGATTATTGTATTTCCTATTTGGATTGCCAATATCCCAGTTTGCATATGTGATCGGGTTGCGAAATAAAATAGTTTCACATTTATCAGCATTGATCGCGATTCTCCACGTATGCAAATAGTCTTCGATAAAATTTAGTGCTGTTTGAAGCTTCTGTTGAATTGATATTATTTTAGGCAAGGAACAGTAGATTAAGATATCATCTGCGTAAGCTATAGTTCGAATACTTTCACTATTTAAATTTTCGCTGACTATCAAATTTTTTGTATATAAATTGAATAGTAGAGGAGCTGATCCCTGCTGTAAGCCGTTACATATGTTGAAAATCATACTGGATTTTTCACTTCCAGAAGTTGTTATAAACTTTCTATTATACAGCATTTCCTGTAATATTTCCAAAATTTCGGGTGGAAATATCGTTTTGTAAAATTTATATAAACGGCCATCCCACCATACTGATTCAAAAGCTGTGTTCATATCAATCAACACCGCTCCGGTACATCTTTTGGCGTTTAAGTTGTGGCATACATCGGAAATCAGTTTTGTTTACTGCATGAGTAGTAGAGTGGCCGTATCGAAACCCAAAGTGATTGCCAGGTAATATGTTATTGATGTCGGCATGTTCTTGAAGTTTATTGTAAATGATGATTTCATATATTTTGCTGATGTTTGATAGCAGGCTGATTGGTCTATGGTTGTTGGGCTTTACTTGATTTTTATTTTTATTTAGTATTGGGTACATTTTCGCAGTTTTCCAACAATTTGGGAATGTTTTGTTATTTAAAAGTTGATTAAATAAGTTACATAGTTCGATAATTATTTCTTCTGGGACGTGCTTAAGAACAATTCAAGGCATGTTGTCCAAGCATATGATTTTTTTGTGTTCATATGTTTTAGTATACTCTTCATTTCTGTTACATCCACAAAGTATTTCGGGTCAGTTGGATAAACAGGATCGGATGCTCTGTTACTGACGGAAAATTTCGTTTTAGTTAGATTATTGTGCTTGTCATGCAGATGTTTATTTTTAATCGGTTGAATTATTTGCATTATTATGTTTTCGTGGTCTGTTTTTCCTAGTGTAGGGTTTGGCTTCGTCCTCTTTTCTGTATAGTAACCCAGAATATTTAAATTAGTTTTGTTACTATAACTAATATAGTTCGTCCCAGATTTTGGGAGAGTTGACCAGTCTACGTTTAGTGTGGCGATGCTTGTTATTTCATTTTCCGAGACTTGTAGTTGGTTGATCTTCATTTCTGTGTTCGTTCGATAAATATTTTTTATGTTCCTGAACATATTGGGTCCTGGTTTATTGCTTCCAATTTTTGCTTCCAAAATTTGTTATATTCAATTTTAATATTCTGTTCTATTAGTTCATTGGTTCGTGTTATTCAACCCATTCCTTCTATTACGTTTGAGTATAGTGATGATGTTGCTTTTGTGTTTATACAGTCGTTCTATTATATTGTTTGTGTATACTTCCATACTGATTTTCGCCGGACTCCTGGTGCATTCGTATTTAAATTTTCGTTAGTTAAATTTGTAATTGTGTTGATGCTTGTTTCAATTTCTATGTTATTTAAATTTCTATCACTAGTTGTTATGTTTTCTTGGCCAGTTTCTCTTAAATATCTTCTATATATTTTCCTCAAATTATTCTGCCATATTGTCCAGTCGATGTTGGTAAAATTATACCTATTTCTTTATGTTGTGTTTTGACCAATTTCCAGTTGACCGATGTTCCGGCAATTCATTTCTATGGCTTTATGATCGCTGTCGTATGTGTGAGATGGAATTTCATAATGGATATTTGTAGCGACTGTAATACGATATTCAGTTATCGCTAGGTCGAGGTAGTTACCCGAACGTGTGAAAGTGGGTACATACGCTTTATAATATGCTGCTCTGTGCTATTAGCCAATGATTTAGTTTTGTGCCTCTTGGATTGTTTGATGAATTACCCCAATTTATATGTTGAGCATTTAAATCACCTGCTATTACATAGTAGTTTTTTACGTTACCTAAGTCTAGATTTTCGAAAAGTTTGTCCCATTCGTTTATGAATAACGTATCAGTCATCCTGTTATTTGAGCATGGGCAATAGATAGATACGATGTATAGATGAGTATTATCCAGTGTTGGCATAACGTTATTGTAACGGAACGCAATAACGGAAAACCCGAAATATTTAAAGTAACGTTATTTGTACCGGTATACAAAATAATAAAATTGAAAATAACGTTATTTGTAACGTAACGATAAATTTATTTTCCGTTATTTCGTTACAATTAAGGTATTCGAAAAATTCACGACCATAGCTTTTGTAAAGGTAATTTTTATAACCTGGAAACGTTGATAACTCTTGAAAACTTGAAATTCTCCAAGAATTAAGTTCTATAGTGTCGCAGCTAATTGAGCGAGCATAATCTCGCAATTATTCCATGTAACGATCTATTTATATTTTTATGTAAACTTCAAATTCCATTCAACCCTTTGTACCACAAAATAACGTTATAACGGAACGAAATTAATTGATTTTTAAGTTACGTACTAGTAACCATAACCGTAACGAAATTTGATGTACAAATATAACGAAATTAATAACGTTATATTTTTTTTCCGGTATGCCAACACTGGTATTATCCTTTAGGTTGAGTTTAATAATCATGAGTTCAATACCTTTTCCGTGATTTGATTTTTTGTATGTGATCTTCTGAAATTTGATGTTGGTGTTTAGGAGTATTGCCGTTCCGCCTCCTTGTTTTGAATTTGGACGATCTTCTCTAATAAAGTTATAATTTTTGAAGGTAAGTTGATGTTGTGGGTTTAATTTCGTTTCGCTGATCAGTAATACATCTGGTTTGTGTTGCTCAAGGAATTTGAGAAGGTTTAATCTTCTTGTAATGCTTTTAATTGAATTTACGTTTAGTGCTATTATTTTAATGTCACTCAAAATTTATTAATAATGTCCAAAAGTTGAGCAATTTGCTCACTTTGTTGTTGAATGGTTTTTGCCATCTCGTCCACTTTGGTCGCTAGCGCTTGTATCGATAGGTTCTCCGGCTGATTATTTTTGATCGAGTTTGTAAATTAAGCATACGTTCCGGATTCTGGATTCACGTAAGTGGATTGAAACAATCTGGGACTTTTCGGGCTGTTGATGCGTTTCTCCTTTATTTTCAATTGTAATTTTTGAAGAGTTTGTTGGTAAATTGGGCATCCTCTGTACGATACTGGATGTCCATTTTTCTTACAGTTGATACAGAAGGTTTTTTCATTTTCAATTTTTTCTGTCAACTGCAATCACCTGATTTGTGGTATTCAGAGCATTTAACATATCTGTAAATTAAATGACAATTTGCTGCAGAGTGGTTAAACCTTTGACAATTTTTGCATTGCATCATTTCTTTATTCTGTTTTAAATTCTCTCAAGTAACCCTTTGGTAGTTTAAGGCTTTTATGTTAATTATTAGACTAATGAACACGTTTAGTTCGAATTGAACTACGTAGAGCGGTAGTTTGCGATTAATTTCCATCGATCGTTTAGTTATCATTTGTGTTAAATTGTTTACCTTAACTCCTCCAATTTTTTCAATTTCGGCTTGTAATTCTAAAATATTTTGATTTGGTGTTAAATCATTTAGCGCTAGCGTTTTAGGTTTAATATTTTTAGGAGTATACGAAAAATAATTGGTGTTAACTTCGCTAAATACTATTTTATTTTAAATACTTATTTTATTATACTCGTCCAAATTTTCAGTTAGAACCGAATGTTTCTCATCATTTATTCTTTTTATTTCAAAATTATTGATATCTATTCCTTTGATCAATGCAATCGTATTTTGGATTTGCTGGTTATGTATGTGGAGCGGCGGCGGTTTGCTTTTACTCTTCTTGTTACTATTGAACATGTCCCGGTTGTTGTCATAGTTTATATATTTGCTGTTG